>PVKU01000161.1:147920-684959 GCA_004027475.1 Anoura caudifer
GCGGGGGTGGGGGGTGGGGGGGTGGGGGGGTGGGGTACAAAGTGAGGCTGCAGAGGTCGTTGTGGGCACTATAGCCCACATAGAAATATCAGGCTCTCCTCTGGAAGCAAGAGTCATTTGGAGGATATATTAAAATAACATAATTTTATATTGGCTGTTCAGGATCCCATTGTAACGATAATGACTTTATTTTGAATTGCAAACGGTCTCACACAAAACAAAACAAAGATATTCCATTTGCAGAAGCCAAGACTATGGAGCCAGAGTTAAAATTTCCCTTCAAATCTGCCTTAAAGTGTGAACACACCAGTTCCGCAGCGAGATATTATTCTCACAGCCCTTGCTGGCAGAAGGAGCTGTGGAGGGTCTCTTGAAGTGAATGGGAATGTTTCTTGAGTGGCATATTGAGAAAGCACAATGGCCAAGGGGATGTGGGGCGGGGGGCGATGCTTTAGGTTTTCGCCAGTGGGTGCCTGATGAAATACATCTTGACTTGTCATTGAAGTGTGGAGCCACGCGACCCCGTGAGGTCACCTGTCCCACCCCCTGCGCGGGGAGATTGTTCCTCACACTCTCTTTCTCAGCTCTTTGTCCAGTGGCTTTATGCACCTCAAGTGATGGGGCTTCCACCGCCACCCTGGGGAAGCCATTCCACCCTTGAATTGAGCCTTCTCTTAAGACAGTTGCCCTGAGATCCAGCCCAAGTTTTCCTTTCTGTAATTACATCCCGTCCCTCTCAGCTCTGTCCCTTCTCGTGACCCCGAGCAATTCTTTCCCTTCATCGGTGTGCCTACACCCTTGCTCAGGGAGAGTATTTGATCCTCGGTCCTTTTTGTTGTCCCTGAGCTTTGCTTATTCCTGGCTGGTGCTGCGGGAACCCTTATAAGTAGCTCCCGCGGCTGCTCTCTTTAATCCTCCTGGCTTCCCTTCTTTGATTTCTGTCCAATTTGCCTATTTCTTTCACAGGCACTGAAGGGCCCAGAATGAATCCCAGGCTCCCTAACTATCGTCTTGATGAATCTTTCATATGGAAGACGTTCTCAATGATGCTACCCCAGGTTGGGCGGAAAATAAAAATCTTTTAGAGCAGATGTGAACCCCCTGTGATAGGACTCCAGGCACTTCCGAGGAAAGTGAGCTCAGCTCCAAGGACCACCCCACCCCCAGCGCTCTGCTGTTCCTGCACCTGCACACATCGCACTGTTGTACTATGCAGGGCAGGGCAGGCCCTCGTGCCGGCGATCAGAGCGGCCCTCCTCGGTCAGCCTCACTAAGTCCAGCCTGTTCCTCAAGGCCAAGCTTTCAGGTTCACTCCTCCAAGACACCTTCTTGATTCACCCCCACCCCCACTTTGGCACCACCAGATAAAAGTCATCGCTCCTTGCTATGAATTGCCATAGCGCTCTTGCAGTGCCCACCTTTGTGGCCTCCCGGCCCTCTGTTTTATCCCCTTATCCATTCAGCAGACACTTGTCTAGTGCCTACTCTGTCTGTGATACTGTAGTGCATGTTGGGGAAAACGGAAGACCAACAAAATTAAAACCCCAAGACAAAATTCTTGCCTGTGAGGAGTTTCCAGATGCTGGCCGGGAAATGTGCTTGGAGAGTGTGCAGCAGGAGTGACATGGAGTAGATGAGCATGCCCAGCGTGGATTGTGAGTTCACACCATGGGAAGATCGCTGTCTGATTCATTTGGGTATCCCCCGCATGCCTACCATGTGCCTTCAGTGTAGTAGGTCCCTGGTGATATCTGTACAGAGCGCTGACATGTGCCAGGCAGTATGCTAAGCACTTTATATGTATATCTCATGGACTCTTTATAGCACTTTAGCTACTAGGATTATCTCCACTTGCCAGGGGGAAAACCAAGTGTCACAGATATAAAGCAACTAACCTGAGTCACGCACGCAGCTGGTAAGTGGTAGAGCTGAGGCTAAATTGAGAGGGTTCATCTCCAGGGTCCTTTCTCCTGTCAGCTGTGCTGTATTCACTGATCATTCATTCAGGATAAACTGAGATGGGAAACTGAGGCAGGCAAGGTGGTTCATGAGGTTGCAAGTCAGAGACCATTTTCGTGTTAGGCCCCATGTCACCTGCCTGGTATTGCTGGTATTGACAAAAAGCAAGAACGGGGTCAGCAGGGCATGCCGTGCTGCCAGACACCCTGGGGGCACACACAGATTTCATCTGTCATCCTTGGTGTCGGGCAGAGGATGGAAGACCAGGTTTCTCTCCATTTATTTATTTCTTTTTTAAGATTCCAGTAACATCATGTCCATTTATTCAGTTCATCTACTTGACCACATCCTATGGGGCTGAGGAGCAGAGGAAAACAGCCATCAAAATCACCCGTGTATTTGGATGGAAAACCTTGGGGGATCTGGCAGATTTGGGGTATCACGCTGGTATTGTCTTAACATACTTAGCACATAGTAGGCATTCATTGCCTGTTTGTTTAAAATGAACACATGGCTGCCACCTCTGGTACATTTTGTACTTGGGGAGTGAGAGTAATTCTGTTGTATAAATGGCTAATTACAGTGATGGTATGTGTGATCATTTTTAACAGTCGCTTAAGGGAAGACTATAGCATTAGCTTGCCATTTTGTGTCTGCTGCTCCTTCTATTACAGTCTTTTAAGAGGACAGACCTAATTTTAACAGTGTGCGTGTTGGGGAGGGGGATGCCTGGTGGATGGTCCCCCAGCAAGCCTGCCCAAGGTCTGCTTATGCTAATCTAGGAGACGGGCAGCAGCACCCCTGCCCGCGGCGGCTCCCAGGAGGCTCAGAGGGCAAGTGGGTGGCTGAGCTTCAGCAAGCACATTTGTGTCATGTCCCTGGAATGTGCCCTCAGCTCCTTGGAGCACGTGGGCTGTGCGCTCCATGTTCACCTTAACTGTGACCTTGAAGCACGGCCTTTAACCAGCTGTGGCCTCTATGTTCCTGTCTGATGTACCCATCCTTCTCATCTTCTTTTGGGTAGAGGAGGAATAGCATGATAGGGAGCTGGATGAAGGGTGTACGTGCCCATGCACCTTCCTTGAGGCCAGCAAAGACTGACTGGATTCATCATTTCTCAAGGTCAACACAAGCATCCGCTTTTCTCTTTAACAAATAGATTTTTTATACTGATAGATTAAAAAAGTATTGCATAGGCATTTAACAGCTCAGGCTCTGGAGCCAGCCTTGCTGGGTTTCACCCCAGCTCTACCACTTTCTTATTGAGTCTTGGGCAAATTAACCTCTATGATCTGTTTTCCCTTCTGTCAAATGGGGATAATAGTATCTACTTTGTAGACTTGTTAGGAGTCCAGTCATGTATATAAAGCATTTAGTTCACAGTCAGGCTTTAATTGTTGCTTATGCTTCCTCTAGCAATGACATTTAGTTGACTCTGTGTGCCAGGCACTGTGCTAAACACTCTACATGCATTGTCTCGTTCGATTTTACAACAACCTACTAAGTGCACTGGGGCTTCAGGAGATTAAATAACTTGTAGAAATTCAAATTCAGGTTTGGTGCCAGTATCTGCACTCTTTCCAAGTATTTGACACTGCCCATTGCAAGGCCTGCCTGAGGGTCAAAGTTTGAATGGCTTATTTGAACTGTGGAAGACCTTTGAACCTGAGAGCTGGGGAAAGAGGAAGGAAAGGAGAGTTCTGTGATCTTTCACCCTGGAAGCTTCTATCTTCCTGTCTTCCAAATTACCTTTGTATCTTTTACAGAGTAGCATGTCATCTAGTCTTCTAGGTAACATTAAGAAGCCAATCAGCCCTGGCTGGTGTGGCTCAGTGGATGAGCACCAGTCTGCAAACCAGAGGGTCGCTGGTTCGAGTCTCAGTTAAAAAAAAAAAAAAAAAAAAAAAAAGCCAGTCAATCTGGCAGTGGTAGGGTTGCTCGTGTGTGTATGTGTATGTGCAGTATATCGTGCTGTATAGGCTTTGTGGAGGCTGAATAAATGGAGGAAGGAGGGAGATAGTGTGCACATAAATGACACATGGCTCTACATGTGAGTCAGCATCCAGAAGTGATTCATAAGAATCTGTGTCATCCTCATTACTTGTTAACCATGTGATGTGCACACTCGTACACCCACACATATGCATTACCATTGGTTGGTGTGTGCTGGGCATGATGAACATGTGCTGTGGCTCCATATTCTGTTTTCGTCAGGATGGCAGACACTGAACAAGGACAGTGTGTGCGTGCGCACGCGCGTGCACGTGCGAGATTCAATAGAAGAGCCAAACACAGAAAGAGTAATTAAAACTTCTGACGTCACTACAGATTGTCTTTCCATGTGGGTGAAAAACAAAGGAGGTGCTGGATTTTTTCAGCGGTTGATGCTCCAAATGTGTTTATTCATTCAGGACATTTCCTTTTGGCGCATGAACAAATGTAATTGATTTGTCTTTGTGTGTTTACTTAAAAATGAAAAGGAAACCCCCCAAAACTGAGTACCTACTATTTCTGCAGCTCTTTGATACATTACTTAGCTTTTAACATACTTTGAGAACAGCCAGGCACAGGTTGGGAACCGTTGGCTCAGAGAGGTTAAGTCACTTGCTCGCCTCAAGTGATGGGTATGCAGCAAGGCAAAGACATAAGCAAGCCTCACGTCCCCTGCTCTCTGTCCTCTTCCTCAGCCTTTGAGAGGTTAAGACAAATACACGAATAATCCATGAATTATTTGATGAGTAGTTTAAATTTATTTTATCCTGCTCCAGTAAGGAGAAATCTGTGTTCTTTTTTCTGAGCATCCCCAAAGCCCATATAAATCCAGTTGTATTACAAATGTGATTGGGAAATGTTAGGCAATTTATTGATCCCCTCATCTCCAGCTGACAAGGGGGCTTGCTGTGCTCCTCTGTCCTTGTCCTCGTTGTTGTGGCAATTACAGAATCCTTCCGAAGGGTGGCGGCTGCCTGTCCTGGAGAGTTTGCTGCTTAGAGGTGAACTCACCCCTCTTTTCTTTCATGGAAAACATTTTCAAACATTTTTAAAGAAAATTGTCTGGATGAAAAAGTTTAATGAAATATCAAAACATTTTCCCTTCTGTGCCTTGAATTTTTATTTTTGAAAATTTAAATCTTACCCAGGATGTGTATATTGACAGTTTTTCACTGATTGAGAAAAAACCACCACCATAATTAACTCCCCCCAAACCAAGTTGGCTACACAGGTCCTGATCCCTACACAAACTCATTTAACCTAATTGGAAAGTAGCTTCAGAAGTTCCAAGGAATCAAAGAAAAAAAGTGTCCATCACCCTCTAAAATAAGCAAATACTTTAACAAAAGAAACTACCTGCCCATGAGGATCTAGATGGTGCTGTGACACCATCTGGGACTTCAGATGCTGTGCTCTTGCTGTGTGCAAATCTGTGGGAGCCTTCCCGGGGCTGAGATGATCACTATAATCATGAAACGTGAAGGCATCTTTTACAGGCCTCCTAATAGTAGTTCCTGGCATTTTCAATAGTCACCAAGCTTCATAGGGAGGACTAGTTATGAGGTTCATATTAAAAAAATGTTTGGACCAATTATGTTGTAAATTATATAATGGCATATTTAATTATAAATTATACCATTATGTAAAATTCCTAAGATCATCTGGGTGCATTCCAAAAAGGATACTCCAGTACTATTGAATTACTTTCTAATTTCAGTATTTTAATATAAATAATTTTTCCAAACTATAAAGATGAACATTCAAATTATCTTTCATTCTACCTTCCAGAGATAATTACTGTTTGCATTTTGGTATCTGTTTTCTACTGGTCTTTAATGCTGACATAAATAGATGTATTGAAATCTATAGCTGTGGGGACATACCCCCCCCCCACACACACACGTATGTACACAGACTAATGTTACATCATCAGCCCTTTCCTTCATGGTTCTTACACATTTTTAATGACTGTGTAATATTACATCGCATGGATGGATCACCCCTTATTTAATCCATCTGCCAATAATGGACATTTAAATTTTTAGTTTTTCACTATTATAAATAGTGTGTTGATGAGCATCTCTGGTTTTCTTAGTGATAGATTCCTAGAAACACAATTATGGGGTGAGAGGACATGAATGTTTTTAAACTCTTGGTGCAGAACCAAAGTGCTTTCCAAAGAGGCCGTGCCAGGTTTGCTGCTGCCCAATTCCTGGGCCACGGGGGTGGGAGGGCTCACCTGCTCGGACCCTCTCCAGTACTGATGCTGTCATTTGCTAACACCTGTGCCATTTTATTAAGGAGCATTTGGGTGATTACTAAAGTTAAGGTGAAAAACCACAAAGAGAGCTGAAGTTTAAATTCCAGACGGGAAACCAAGTTGGCAAAGACATCCTGGTTCTCCCAGAAACATCCTTTTCTTAGTCCGCCTGTGAAGAATTAAGAAATATTTTAATTCTATGCTTCTATGAAGCTGCCAAAACACTTTGCAGCCTTGTCCAGTGTTAGCAGCCCCTGAGCCTCTCCATGCATGTTCTTGTGGCTCATTAATGCACATTAGATAGGGATCTAGAGCTTTTACCACCTTGTTAATACTTCTGAGCCATTTTAATGTTTCTTCCTATGCTTAACCCTCCAGTAAAAACCTGGTGAGTACTACCAGAGCATGTTGGGTTTCCCCTGCAGCTAACTGGTTGGAAATGACAAGTTAAGGTTGATTTGCCTCACAAAAGTGAGTATTTAATTTTCTTGAGATGTTTTAGGGAGTTGGCCAGTAAGTTTGGTGGAGACTGTCTTTGAGAGTACCCTAAACCATTGCAAGAGGTCCTCTAAGCCAGCCCGCTGCCCAGGATCCAGCCAGCCTACATGGGGATGTAGGAGGAAGGAAAACAATTTTTGATTTTCCTTTTTCAGCCACAATAGTTAAGACAAATATCTTGAAAAGAGTCCCTGAAGCCCCTACTTGTCCCAATCCATGGCTGCACAGTCGTCAGAGAAGAACAGTCTGTTTAGTTTGCTGTGAATCGGCAGCACTGCCGGAGGAGTAGTTACTGCTATAGGTTAGGAAACCTGGTGGAGCAGAGCGCGTTTCCTCCGGCATTGAAAGCAGACTCTAGAAACGGGAAGCTTTGTGTGGGAGCTCAGCACTGTTTCTAAACAGCTGGGGTAGGAGGCCTGTCACTGTGATGAAGGGTTTGTCATTAATGGCTGTCACATTCAAAGAGAAACAGAAACATTGCAGGACTTTTAAATTTGTATAAGGTATGAAAATGAGTTATTATTTGAGTAACCTAAAAAAAAACCAAGCGTGAATATTTTGAATCACTGAGCTGGAATGCCTTCAGAGGAGGAGCTGGGGTTATTCCTGCCTGCTCGCCTCTGACTGGATGCATCACCCTGCTCAGTTTTCACAATCTGTAAAATGGAGCCATTTTATTGCCTCCCCTTTAGACCTCTCAGAAGTGTGAAAAATCATTTTTGTTTCTTCAAAAGCTTGGAAATGCACAATATTAATTTCTTAACGTGGGTCATGCAACCATAATTGTATTTCAGAGGCCAGAACCGTTTTAAGTGGAAGAGTATCAAAAATGTCCCCATTTTAGTTCCGAGCAAATGCTAAATCACACAGCAATGAAGCCTTTGCAGTTGGCAGCGGGGCTACCCAGGCGTGCAGCCACGAGGCGGGCAGCGCTGTGTGGTCGGAGTGGCAGAGTCCAGGGACAGGAGGGCCAGGCTCCTAGGAGCAGAGTGTCCCTTCACCCTCCTCACTTCCTTTGATTCCAGATTTCCTTGATGAGTCATTTGCATGCTCATTGTTGTTCAGTTTCTCACTGGCAGGGTCTGTTAATTACTAAACAGGGGAGAATTAAAAAAATAAAACAGAGTGAGCCTTGTTTGCTAAAGTTTTGTTTTCCATCCAGTAATTTGAATTGGCAGCAATAGGAAAAAAAATGCAACAGATACACCTGACTAACTTGCATTTCGTATTTTTAACACTTGAAAGTACAATGCTTATGGTAATGAATTTTATCTGTTAGGAGGGAAAACAATCACCTTTGATGACATTATAGAATAAACACATTTAACAGCATGCTGAATTGCTGAAGTATCATTTTCAACGACCTCATTAGTGTCACTTAATTAAAACTTCCTGCTCTTGACTTTGATGCTGGTACAGGCAAAAACACAGAGGGAATTGAACAAACAACAACAAAAAAGGGGGGTGCATTTTCTAGTGATAAATCGCAGGGGTTGCTAATGAAACCAAATTATGTACCTTTTTCCTGCAACTCCGATAAAATAATATGAAACACACAGCAACTTTGCATCAAACAAATTAATCAGTTGTCAGCAGATTTGCCTTATAATAATCTCTTGCACTTATTGATCATTTAATAAAAAGGGGGGGACTTTTTTCTCTCTGTACACAAGCATTAGGTTGGTGATAATTAAAGCCTCAGCTTCAGAAATGCTGTAATAACCGTTAATTAGCAGGATGCTATTTTCAACATAATTTGCTAATTAGGCAGTGAGCTGGTATAGTGTATATACCTAATTATGAAGGGTCTTGTGCTGTAGACACATGTGACTGGAGTGTAAATGACACCATTATAGGGGTCCTAGAGGATTTTTAAAAAATATAGTTGATTCAGAAGTGCTTAGTTCTTATGGGATTTTTTTGGTGCGGGGACTATTACTCTTTGGTTGTTTTGCTTGAGCTTGAGAAGAGGAAACATTACATGGAAATATACCATCTCTTTGATCTGGACAGTGTGCAGATAGGATTGATAAGGCCAAAGGGACTTGGTAGCCCAGTACCTAACAATGCAAGGGCTGATCACTTAGGCACAAAGTTGTAGTTCCTCCACCAGTAGACAATTATTAGTCTCTGTTTGCCTGCCACATGCAGTTCATCTGTGGACCAAGATGCTGGGAATCTTTTCATACTGTATGCCCACCATGTGTTGATTTTTCTGCCATACACCGATAATCTATAACATATATCTCTCCTGCCTGTTGGCCTTCTCTCCCTCTGTGTCTCCCTCCATGTCATAAGGGAAATCTGGACTTTTCAAAAATGCATGTTGATTTTTGCCTGAGTTTCTCCAGCCCATTCCCTATCTTGACTTAAATTTTTTTTTTTTTAAAGAGAGGAATGATAAAGTATGAAAAGTAAGGATGAGCTCTCATGCAAAAGTCTCAAATAATATGCATATTAGTAATATTTATGAGTTTAAATTTGGCTTTTCAGCAGAGCATAAGCAGAGTGAGGTCATTTGCAGATATATAAACTAGCTTCCAGGATCATAATAGTCGATTTCTTTTAAATGTTTTACCTTGTTTCAAATAAAACTATATTTCTTTATTCCCTTTAAACGAAATGAAAACTTAATTCAATAATAAATGAGCTTCGGAGCAGCACAAGAGTCACTTAACTTAAATCTTTTTGTAGAGGTTCCCACTTAAGCAGCTTGAAAGACAGTAAATCACGCTGGAGAACGGACATCCCAATTTCACTGCTGCGCTGTAGAGAGCTGAATTAATGGCCTTCTCCTTAGAATGTATGGATGCGCTTTCCAGCTGCTGAGCCTGACAGTGTTATAGCTCAATTAATGTGATTTTGATGTAATTGCAGATAGGGAATGTCGTGCTGAAAAATTATCTTTTTTCATAAGGATTACATTTTATCATCCAGATGTGAGGGGGAGGGTTTCAAGGGTGAGTATGATAACTAACAGGGCCTCTATTTTTATTTTAAAGTAATGTGTCTCTAAATGAGGGAGAGAATAATGAGTCAACGTGGTTATTTATTGAGCACTTAGTATGTGCCCTACAGTGAGCTAAGCACTTGATGCAAATATATCACGCAGTCTTCACAGGTCTGTGAAGCAGGCGCTGTTGTCGCCCCCATTTCACAGATGAGAAAGATGACTTTCAGAGAGATCAGGCGTATATGGAGCAGACCCAGGATTTGAAGCCCTGTGTGTCTGATATACTGAGATCTTAATTAACCCTTATATGGGTTGTCTCTGTAACTTGGTCTCAGAGGCCTCTGTTAGAAGATGGGTCGGATCCAAGAATGTTTAAATGCTTAGAACAACTTCCTAGAACATCACAGTCTAGTGTTATGAGAAATAAGTTTTGGTCAGGCTGCCTGGGTACAAAACTGAGATCTGCAATTTTCTAGCTGCATTTGACTTTAGGCAAGCTATTTAAATGCTCTGAGCCTGAGTTTCCACAACTGTAAAGACGGAATAATAATGGTGATACTCTTGCCTAATTTGTCACAAGAGCTAAATGAGAGAATCTGTGCAAAGTGCTCAGAACAGTGCCTGGAATGTAGTAAGTGATCAGTAAGTGAGAGCCACGCTTACTGTTAGCTAAATGCAAGCCAGCATCATCATCTGTCTCATCCGGTGCAATTTTCTTTGCCTCATCTTATCTCCTGGGTGCAGGCTGCCTCTGAGAACTTGGCTGCTAGTGTTTTCTGGGAAGGACCCAGAGTGGCATTTAGCGTAATAACAGGCTGTACCTACTGGTTTTGAGGTACGGAGGCATTTCTTTCTTGTTTTGAAGACATTTAAATTCCTGTGTAATCAGAATGGATGGTGAGGCTCTCAGAAATGGTAAGCTGTGTACCAGTCAGTGCATATAGACTCATCCTTCCGTCCAAGCCCAGCTCACACGCATGATGAAGTCACTGCGTTCAAGGTACCAGCGGGAGCTCCAGGAAACAGAAAGAACACAATCGATGGCACTGCCCTCCAATTTACGAACTAAAACAAAGTTCCAGAAATCTCTTGCACTCACTACCGGAACTCTCTTGCATTCACTACCGGAAATCCAGTTATGAAAAGAGCACAGAGAACGACGATGACGATGACAACGGCAATGATGGTAACTGACGATGAGTGCTTCCCGTTTTCCAGACACGGCAAAATGTATCTCTGCCGAGGAGCCCTAGCATTACCCTGTGTACATGTTTACGGTTGAGCAGGATAAAAGATCAAAGAAGCTAAGTAACGTGCCCCAGGTAATATAGCTGCAAATCTCTCTCCCCATAGCTCACCTGGGAGTGCAGCCTGCTGGAATTACCCCGAGGTGTGGGTGGAGGGAGGTGATCCGGAGAGCCGGGTGCCTTGTGCTTCTCATTCCTCCTCATGTCAACAAGGAAGGCTTGCTTTCCCACTGGCCCATCACTTTGTAAATAATAACATCCTCTATTTGTGGTTGTATTGATTGAGTTGCAATTAATAAATTACTCAAGTCTCTATGGCCAAATTTATTAAACAATCTATTACACACAAATAATGTACAATAAATCCTGGGCATTTTCATTGCTGTGGGTCAATGATTTGATTTAACTATGATAGTTATTTCTCATAATACTTAGCATTGGAACATTTTAATATAATAATCCTAATTTGTGTGATGTCATTATTTCCTTCAGAAGCCATATGTAAAAATTAAGATTAAATTTGAACACCTTATGGATGTATTTATATAATGAAAGCTCCATCATGTGCTTATGGGTAGACCTGAATAAAAATGAACTACAGTGCTTGATGTAATTGCTCAAATGCAAACAAAGAGGCATAGGTAGGGTTCATCATCATCATCATCATCATTGATTTTACTTATCTCTTTCTAAACACATGAAGAAGATTTGTGTTCAGCCAGAGCCTTGTGATGTGGCTTTAGCAACACACTGAAAGACTTGCACATTTAGAGACTGGAGGTTTATAAACCACTTTGAAACCACCTTTGTCTCTGGGGTGCCCCTGCAGGGGGGATTTAGGGAGCATCCCCCCTCCCCCCCTGAAGAGGCAGGAAACTGCTGATAAACTGAAGCTGCAGTTCACCAAGTAATCTGTCTTCTCCACCAATTGTTTATTCACCCAACACGGGGCAGAGCACATATTAATGGGTTCCCAGGGCCCCAGGGTGAACCCAGTAGGGGAAAGTTGCGGGAAAAAGTTAGATAACTAAGAACATACGATTTTATCTTGTAATTCTCACAAGGGATGGTGTTTTGTGAATGACACATCGGGGCTGTGGGGAAAATCTCAAGTGCTTAAAACAACAAGCAATTAAAACAGCACAACGCTGTGTGAATATAGTTTCCAGTATGATCATTAAAATGATGCTGAAGCCAACGGAGCTAAAAAAAAAAAAAAAAAATGAGCCAGGGGTGATAAACTATGCCCAGCTGTAAGCTCTGAGACTTTTGCTTTTGAATTTTCCTTAACTTTCCAGGGGCAAGGGCTTGACTGGCCTATCACTAGTTCATGAAATGTGTTTCATATCAGAATCATGGAGATTTGCATCTGAAAAGGACCTTAAAGTGCATGAGGCCAGTCCTGGTTTTATACGTGGGGGAAAATGAGACCCAGAAGCGGTGTGGCTTGTCCAGTGTTTCTTTTGATTTACCACTTCTTCCTTTAGAGCCAGCTTAAAGGAGCTAATGGTATATATCCCTTTGGTATAATGTGGCTGTTTTCAAATCCTTCCCTTGGCCCAACCGAACACTGTTATTTCTTTCCCAGTATTGCAGAAGCTCAGCAGAGCTACACAGTATAACGAAAATGAAATTTCCTGTTTTGAAATCAAATTGGCTCTGTCATTGGAGATCTACCCTCCAAAGCAAGGGAAATTTCCTTAAAATATTTTGAAAGCTGCAGTATTTTCTCTCAGGAATAACTGAAAGATGGATTCATTTTCAACGTTAGATATGGCTGAAGATGTCAGAGAAGTTTTAATTTATAATTTTATGGAAAGGGGGAGAGGAGGTTTTTATGGGTAAGGCAAAGTTGGACAGTTACTTTGTTTAGAATGTGAAGGATTACAGGCACCTGTTAAAATATTTTTAAAAATATTTCCCCATTGGGAGGATTGTGCAATACTTGTTACCTGGACATGGAGAATTTTAGAGCTATAGGAAAAACTGATAAAAAAAATTCTCTGATTCTGGGCCGCCTCGCTCTGCTTTGATGGGGAGGCTCCTAACACTCTCCCTGGGGTTCCTGGAGTCTGTTGCAAAGACCTCAGGGCTCCACAGAGAGGCTTTCTGCATTCAGAATGTCCCTCCTCCTAATAGACCACCTAATTGGCTAATTGTGGGTTCAGCCGATCACTTGGACTGCAATTAAGCACTTACTTCTTACTTTGCAGATAGAAGTGGCCACTTGAATCCTCAATATGTCCATCGTGCATTCAGTTATTTGTCTGTCCAATGTCACCTGGACAGAAAGTAGTTAGGAAAAAAATGGAAATAACAACAAATGATGGTCCTTGAAATAAAATCCCACTGCTATCTGGCTCAGGCTTTCTCACTTCTGAAGTGACAATAACAGAGGCAGATAGTTGTCATTAAAAAATGTGTATTAAACATAGCACATGCAAATATCCTATTAACTGAGACTTAATTTTTCTCTTGGTATCCTTCATGTAAGGCAAGATGGACCACCCGCTGGTTTTCAGCTTCGTAAATTCCCATAAATCTACTTTTCCAAACCTTTAGATTTGCTGTGTGTAATTTAATGGGTGGCTGTACCTTTCTGTGTGAAACAGACGTGCTGATTTTTAGAGCAATAACTTTAATTTTCCTTGCTATTTATGAAATTCTGGGGAACTGAAAAATCCATTTTAAATGCCTGACCCTCACCAGCTATCTTAAGGCAAAGTGGAAAAGCCGCTGTTTTCATGCACCCTTTTGATATGGTCAGTTATTTTTACATTGGGTCAAAGGGACCTACCTGGGAGATGACAGATGCAGACACTCTGTCACCAGTTTTCCTTAGAAGTGCACAATAGCAACCAAAGAAAATCATTGTGAGCATAGTGGGTGGAAAGTTGCTTTTGGGGGGAATTCCAGGAAAGAGAAGATTGTGACCTCTGTAAGTGCTCAGTGTCAAGGACAGATGGGAAGAAGGTATGAATCAATATGTCAGCTGCACAGATGGTGTAGCCATACAGTGTCCACATCCTGATTTTCTATCCCCTGAAACTGAAATTAATAACGCCTTCATTATAGGCAGGAGCTGCCAAGTGGCTGAGAGGACCAAGAGCAACTCAGGGCCCTGCTCTGAGCAAGGTATTGGAAACATGGCGTGTTCTCTCTCTCTCTGTTAGGAATGCTATGGATCATAAGGGAGAAAAGGAATCATCTTTGGATGCTGAGCTGTACAGACTAAACAAGCCAAAGACAGGGAGACTGTGGTTACTTCCTGCTTTGCAATATTTTTTGTGCCAGGGCATCCTTCCCCAGGGCCTGGGCATGGCACAGGGAGAGGGTTAACTCTGGTGTGCCAATTACTGAGCTCGGGGTGTTGAAGATCTCAGACTAGGCTTGGAAGTGGAGTGTAAAATAAAAATAAGCAACCACAAACCACCAAAACAAGTATTGGCACATCTCTACGAGCTCCGGCTAGTAATGATGAATTCAGTATTCATCACATGGACTAATTAATGCGCGCTAACACATCCCAGCGCAATTTGCAAGTCACAGATTGCATTAGGTGATACAAATGACTCATTTGTGAACCTGAAGGATGACCTTTGGCAGGACTATCTGCTGACCTCAAAAATATTAAAGAAAGGTTATTTCACCTTGCCATTGTCTCCAAATGCCAAAATAGCCCAATTAAAAACCTTGACTTGGAACCATAGGAGCAGATGCGAGTCCTAAAGGGCATTAATTATTTTCAGTGTCAGCTGGTTGTGTAACTGAGGCCAAATGAGAGTTTGGAAAGCTATTAAGGCCCTGTATTACATGCACTGGGTCTAAGATTTGAATTCCGAATAAGGCATAGATTTTCTCTATTTAGGCAAACTGCAGAGTATTTATGCTGGCTGTCCTGTTAAGAATTAAGGGCGAACGTAGGCGAAAGGAAGCTCATCACCCTTGCTGAGGTTCTCCCCTCTGCAATCAGCCATTTATTTTCCCAAGTCTATTTGCAGAACCATCATTAGTTACCATATTGTAAGGTCAAAATCATAAAGAAGTGTTCGGTGTTAGCTTGCTTCCAAGCGGGCTTTTCTTCCTTTCCATAAGTCTAAACACTACAACGATTCCGCAATGTTTTCCCCCCAAATGTGGCGACAGATGAAGATGTGTACCCAAGCTAGGTTCCCAGATGGCTAATTTCCTCATTTGTTTGAGCAACACACAGATTTTTAGGCAAATAAAAACACAAGGATCTCAGTATTCATGGTATTCTCTCCAGTTTGGTCATTTCTTCTCCAGGCGGATGGGTGTCAGTGAGTCACACCAACAGAATACCCTGCGTTAAAGCGAAGTGGGTGAGCAAGCCCATTGGGTGGAACTGGCTCTCAAGACTCCAGGGGCCTTGGGAAGGGTTTGCCTGTGGCTCCTGGTCCTCACATCACCAGTTTTCACAGTGGCTGTGACCATCGTTACCTTCTGTGCGTCCAGGTGTTACAACATGGCAACGTTTGAAAGCAGAGAGTAACACGTTCCTTTTAGCGTTCTTATAGCTGAAGTTTAAGGTTCTGGCTTACCGTCATTTCCAGTTGAGAGGAATGGAAAAGGAAGATTTTACCCTTAGGAAAAGATAGAATAGTGTGGAGGGAAAGCCCAAGAGATGGGGAATCAGACAGATGTGGGTTTGGATCTCAGTTTCGTTAGTCGTTGTATAAACTTGAACATGTGACAACTCCTTTTGGCTCCAGTGTCCTCATCTGTGACTTAAGAATCAGAATAACATCTGACAGGGCAGTTAAGAAGATAAGAGTGAAGTCATGTATACATAGTGAGGCAATTGTGGCTCTCATTATTTTCATTATGGGGCGTTTAGAGAACATTTTCAAAGATGCCCTTTTTTCCCCTCTAGATTTTTTCCCCTGTACTCTGTGAGGCTGTGTGCAATGTATATATGGCAGAAAACATGGCTTAGAAACTAGTCCTGTTCTAAAATTCCTCTTCAGTTGGGAAATTGCTTCATCTTGATAAACTTCACATTCCTACCTGTAAATTGGAATGAGAACACCTACCTGTGTGAGGATTCAGTGAGACAATGAATACCTCTGGTGCTTAGCGTTTGGTAGGTGTTTGATAAATGAATGAAGCCCTATTGTCTTTGCTTCCAGAACATCCCCATCCTTTGTCCCCACATATGCTACTAATGAGCCCTTGACTAAGAGAAGATGCTCTTCTGTTTTAACTCTTCCCAGTTCACTGGTGTTCTGTTCTGAAAGATGAGCACCCTGTTGGGATACATTTTCTCTAAACATTGACAAGGTATAACTTTCTATCCTCAAGGTTGAAGGAAGATCTGCTTCCCCAGTTGGTGTCTTTGCTTTTCCATTCCCTGCCAGCACATTAGAAGGTGATGTCCCATGTCACAGATCAAAGTCTGGCAGACACAGATTGTCCTCACTGGCTTCTCTGATGCGCTCGATCATATCTATGAGATGAGATCCCTCCTAGGTGTTCCTCCTCCTCCGGCTCCTGAGACCACACGTTACTCAAGTAACGTGACTGCCATTTTTCTTTACAAGGTTGCTATTATTCTAAACTGCCACTTAAAAAAAATCTAATTTTATTATAAGGTCCTCATAAATGCCGGCAGTTAATGAAAGCGGGTTTATTTCTTGCTCTTTGGGAGGTGGCCACCCATGTCAACATTGGAGGGTGTCTGCACATCCTTGCAGGTCCAACAAGTGGTGAACAGATGGAGTCTGGATTCAGAGGCTGCAGTGCCATGAAAAAAAATCTGTTCTTTCACCAAATGAGATTTGCAACATCCATTTGCAAAGAACTCTAAGCCATGGCATATTGGGGGAGTTGGCTCCATTGATAATGAATGCATGAGCTGAAAGGCCACACAAACTCAATCAGCTCATAATTTTTATATACAAGCCCACCCTTAACTTAAATCTGGAGAAAGCATGCATTTTTTAAATACATGTACTGACTGTGTACCAGAGTGGAACTTCCTGTTGAGCAGTGGCTTGTCTTCATTTTGATATAATGCTTCACGCAGCACACAGGATGCTTCTCTGGGCGTTGATAAATAATCATAACCCCAGGGTTACATCATTCTTTTCAGAAAGGAACTCAATGTAAAGAAAGTGTTAAGTGTGGGAATGGGGGTGCATGAGTAAGAGATAGGTTTAATTACATAAATACTAAGATACTTTTATCATAAGGGGTCTTTGCCATAAAGTTGATACTCCACTGAGGGTTCAGTAAATTGCTAAATCTCTGTTTCTCAATCTTTCTCCTTTAGTTGAAACCTCTTTATCTCTTATTTGTGTTTCTTCTTCTAATCTCTCTCTGTTAGCCTTGCTGGTCATTGATCATTACACTGTATTGGTGGTTAAGTCTTAGCTCATAGTACAGTCATTTAGGGAGCTGGTTAAATCACTGGACTTCACTCCCAGTAATTTGGATTAAACACTTTACCCAACCCAACCCTACCCACCCCAGGAGATTCTAGCGTAAATGGTCCTTGAGCCATGTTTTGGGAGCAGCTGGACCATACTGATGGGGACCAATTTGCTTCCCCATGAGCAAGGCCAAATGGCACAAGAAGACCAACTTTAGTAGCTTCCAGTCGTTTGAAGACTTCTCTCGTTGCATCAGTGGAACCCTGGTAAAAATCTTATGTAAAACTCTTTCTCCAAATGAAATCAGACACCGATCCCCAGGGGAGAGCTCTGCTTCTCACGCTCCCCTCCTTTATCTGAGTGGCCTGGAGGCAGCTCTGTAGTGTTCTCACATCCCGTTTCTTCCCAGAGTGAGCTGCGATGAAAGCCTTGGTCCCTGGGTCAGGGAGAAAGTGTCTCCCTAGGACATCGAGGTCCAGCTCCAACCTTGCCTCTACATGGTTGCATGGTCTGCACCTCTCTGAGTGCTGGTTTATCCCCTGAAGGGAAAGACGGGTTTGCACGGGATCAGTTTTTCGGAATGTTCTGTCCTTCATATACTTCACCGACTTCCTTATGACTTTTGCTGTAGATGAGGAGCACTCGGAGTATGATTTACCCTATACTTGTCTTTACAATAAAAGGATTCTATTCACTCTTCCTTACCTAAATATTTACTAAGGCTTTGAGCTAAGCATTGCTCTCTGAGAAATCCAAAGTTTAATGTGCTACTTATAATTGTTTTTTTGCTAATATTCATGAAAATAGCCGCCAAAACATGAGAGTGCATCACTAAAGCCAGTGGGTGCACATGACCCTCGAGAAACATTGAGCTGGAAGATCTCTAAAAGACCTCCCTATTCCCATAACCAGTGGGGTTAGTATCCAGGTAGGTCTCTCTTGTTACTACCTTGGGGATGTACAGATGGAGTAGGTTATAGGGAAAAACAAAGAAATCCTCTGGGTGCCAGCAGTATGTGAAAGACCAGTGGGAGTGGGGAGGAAAGACGTGTACTGCTGCAAAGAATGAGGGTGCTTGAGGCTTTGAATGTACGTACAAAGGCTCTAAATGGCTCAAAGAGAGTTTTTAATATTAATTTTGTGGCGACATAGGGCCACCAGCTGCTTAATTTTATTTAGGTCTAATAGGAAGCTTAATAACCAAGAACATCGTTGGTTTCTTGTTTGTTCCTTTTATTGAGTGTCAAAGAGCTAACAGCTTTTATTGCAGATCTCCCAGGGCTGGAGATGGCTGGTTAGGACAGTGACAATACCAAGCTCTAGGGCCGAGTCCCAGCAAAGAGCCTTGCCTGGTGCCCGTCCTGTTTTGAAGCTGAAGTCTTAGATATATGGATTTCAGGAGACACTTTGTGGGAGGCAGAGGATGCTAAAGGGTTGCTTGGGGCACACTTTGCAGAATGAAGGACAATGTTTATGACCTGTTTGTTCCATGCAAGGGGGAGACAATGACTCCAAATGTATGCCCACTAAGCTGGTTTGGGAATAGCACGCACAGCTTAGCAGCTGTGGTGGTCCTGAGCGAGGAAACAATGTATTTGAAGAGTGAGGGGAAACTACAGCATAATTAAATATACCCAGCTTCCAAGCACACTGTGATGAAATGGAAATCAGCTTAGAATACATATTAGGTTCCCAGTTTAGGCTTTAGAGACAGACAGACCTGGGGTTCAAATTCAGACCCTGCCTCTTCCTGGTTGTGTTTCTTCCTTTGAGCAAGATACCTAATCTTTTTGAGCCTTGGTTTATCCACCTGTCAAATGGATGTTATGGGTACTTCCAGGGTTACGTTAAGTATTTAATGACTTAAAGAACTTTGCACAATGTCTGGCATTTAGAGTAATTTTTCAGTACATTGCAGATCCTATTTTTATCACCATCGTTATGTGATGGGTTTATTTGATTTCATTTTTTTTTTTCAATCAGATCCAGTGAGGTAGTGGTATAGGTGGCCCTCAGGGATGGGAGAGAGATTGCTGCATCTCTGGTATTTTCCACCTGAGTTCCCTTTAACTCTCATGACTAGTATTATTCTTAACAAGTTAGTCCTTGATGATCTTGAGATAACTGTGACTGGGTTATCGCCACATAATTCTAACTAAGGTTTCAGGGTTAAGGGGTCTTTTGCATAGATAATTCCCGTCCTTGGAAATAAGGCACTTCTCAGTGGGTGTAGGAGAACTAGACAGAAGTCAAGAACTATGATGTGGTCAAATTCTGCCAACATCAGCCAAATTTGGAGCTCTCTTTGTCAGCAGGGAAGTCACCCCTACTTGTCAGGGGGCTGCAGGTGTGGAGGGCATGGAAGAGCGAGGTCCGACAGGGTGCTGTGCATCCAGAGAGCCAGACCTTGGTCATCAGAGAACCCCTCAGAAGACTTGCAGTACACTTTCTCACCTGCCAGGGAGTGTGAAAGCCCCGAATGTGGACTCAATCTAGATACAGCTGGCACTTTTGCATTGAGTTTTGGAATTCATTTCTGGATAAGATAAAGGAAGTTTATTTTATCGCTCCTTTTCTGGTTTTTACTTACACGGTCTTCATGCTAATTAATAGCGACAAAAAAAAAAAAAAAAAAAAAGAAAAGAAAAGAAAAAAAGAATGCCAGCATTCTCTGTGACATTAGCCCTGAGCGTCTATTTCTTTATGGGCCACACTACGCCTTTAGTGTCTGTGCCATAACTAGGAGTTGGATGTGTGTCTCCAAGGAGTCTTCCCTCCCCCAGTTGCTTTATGTAAATGTCCAATTAATAGCAGTTAAAAAGTTCTTGTTCCTGGTCTATCTGAAGGAAGAAACAATGAAGGGAAGGGGAGCCGGCCCCGCTGCTCTGGCTGTATCCTACGTCTGTGATGCATTACCATGAACCTCATTCCACATGTTTTTGCATTGTCTCTTCTTACATTTATCCTCCAACTATTGTTTCCTTTTGTTCCAGCAACAGCTGGAAATGGTAAATTCGTGTTTTGAGCCAATGTTTTCCTTTGCCTTGGCATTTCTAAACATTTATTTTCCTGTGATCCAAAAACACCGGCAAAGAGGCTTTCCGGGGAAGATCTCCACCGTGCACTGCCCGTTGCCCTCTGGTGCTGTCCCTTTAAATGAGGCCCCGGAGTTCACTTTCTGAAGTTCATTAGCTTGTGTTATCAATAATTTAGGACGATATGCTGGTGGGGCCCGAGCGCCTGGCCCACCCCGCTCTCACTGTCAGTTTTCTCGTAGCCTAGCAGTCCAGCGAACTTGATAAGTGTCCCATCATCCTGTTAATCAAATTACTTATGAACTAAAATTGACAGTTTTCATTAATTATAAAGGATTATTCTAATTGCAATTCAAATTTATTCATTTAGAACAGACGGCATTCAGTAATATTTCAGGAAATTTGCATATTAAATGGAGAGGGTCGTCCATTAAGTATGGTAATGTATGCATATTTCCTTATTTTTAACTTCTAGGCCATATGCACTGCTGCTACTTCAGCAGGTGAAAAACCAGAACGTGCTTAATTTGTTCAACAAACACAGGGGCCAGAGCACATCTTTTGGCACCAGGCACTGGCACCCTTCTACCTTGGTTCCTTCTGCTTTTCCTTTCCCCGCCTTCCATGGCCCCAAACACAGCCAAACCCTCAGTTGATCTTTCGAAGAAACTTTTTTGATAAACCTGGGCATTTCCTACTCCCCCCACCCTCCTGTGCTTTTCCTTTCTCTTAAATGTAGGCACAGCTGGTAAGGGTTGATTGAAATGTTTTGCCATAGAAGCTGTGTTCATTAATTTCTTCAAGATGCTGAAGTAGGCATTAAGGTTGCCGGCTGGAGTCCTTCCCTGTGACATGTGGAACAGCAAGGGGCCTAATAGTCAGCCTTGTAACATCAACTGGTTACCCCCCTCGTGCGGCATGAACCTTTCCCCTCCAGTGAAAAATGAACCTGTCTGAGACAAAAGCACAAACCACGCATGCAATGAGACAGTGCCATTATTCACACCATATAGGCTGTTTTCAGAGATCATTAAAAATCATATCTCCATGATATTAATAAGCACCTTCCCTGATCCAGGTCTCGGGTAACAGGAAGGTATATTTAGAGCCGCCCTCACCACCTACCTAATCTGAGATCATGAATCTGGGAGGGGAAAAAATGTATGTAAGATAAAGGCTAACAAGCTGGTGTGGTAGGAGCCACTTGGTGTTTTAAACAGCTGATAGGTCGCAGTGTTCTTGCCTCAGTCCTAGTGGGGAAAGAAAGGGTGTGAGCCCCCAGTCACAGCAAGTTGCTTCGGGTGAGTTTTCCCTCCAATCCTTAGGAATTGCTGATATCTAGTCTTAATGATTTGAATACAGCATACGCCAAGCTCATTCATCTCCAAAAACTCACATAGACTAACTGGTTGCTCATTTAGCCTAGTTTCAAGTAGACTTTCTTTCATTTTTCTGCAGTTAAACTAAAAGCTTTGTTGTTTCACATACAGATATTCTATTTGCTGAGCATATTTATTTCTGTCTGTTTGTATAGCACTAGGGCTTTCGTGGCCATATGTTATTGATTGAAAAGCCTCCACGAACTCGAATTCTGAATAGGCGCTGTGTCCTGGGAAGGTGTCCGAGAGGCAGACACTGAGGGCCGGCTCACTGCCCTGCCAAATCCTTACTGAGGTCCTTTTCCTCTGCTCTCCCTCCTCCCAGGCAATATGTAAAAGTCCGATCAATGCTTTGGTTGTTTACACAACCTCTCCCCAGATCTCTGGCAGAGGGGGGCGGGGGCGGCATGCACTACCCTCCTTCTCCTTGTTGGGGTACAGCCTTTCCTGCTAGAATTACTAGGAATGGCGCCGAAAGAACAGACCACCAAAGGCTATTTTAGAAAACACTGATGGAAAGTTCTGGGGAATCATTCAAGCCCACTGGTGTGTGTTGAGTCAAGGGAAATTTCCCCCCTGTGTAACATTTTGTCCTCTACTTTGTTCAGCTTTAGCATCATGAAAGCCCCGGTCTTCATCCTGTTTCTGATGAGAGTGAATTTCCAATGCAAGTTTTAAGAAATTTAATTGTCACTGATTACTGACATGCAATAGTAAAATAATATAAAAGAATGCCGCAAATGATTAAAGTAAAATGTAACAACGTATGCATTAAGAAAAAAACAAACAAACAAACCCGTAACTCTACTTTTGTTATGGGAAATATTAAGTCGCATAATGTGACCCAGTGGTATAGGATAATTGCTTAAGAAGCTGTATTATACAGATATTTTGTATATTGTATCCTCATGTGCAGTGTTTCTGGTGATTAATTTCTCAGTAGAGGGAGGCTCTCTTGAACGGAAGTTGATTATATAAGAATGTGGGCTGAAAGTGATGCCAGGAGTTGGAGAGTGGGCATGAGCGTGCCAGGCATCCTCTGGAAATAGTGGGGAAATTTTCTCTGGCATTGCTCCTGCAGTCAGGATCCCTGCCATCTGCAAGAATAACCTCTGGGTCATTGACAGAGGGCTACATACTTTTTGATAGACATCGATGGAGAGTATGAAGGATAAGGACATGAGACATGTATAAAACACGATGCAGAGCTAACAAAGGGTTAAACCCAGTGGAAGGAATGAACCTCTCTGAGCTCCATTTTTTCCCCCGTTTCTGTGAAGTGGAGCTAACACTTGTCTTGCTATTTTTCATGAGGCTGTTGTGAAAACCCCCTAACACCCATCTGTTTCTCAAACTCTCCTGTTCATTAGAATCACCCAAGAGTAGTCGAAATCACACACTTCCAGGCCCTCTTACCTAAAGATCCCAATTCAGTACTCTGGGGCAGAGCTCGTGAATCTTATATACTTAAATATCCTCAGGTGGTTTTCATAACCCAGCCCATTTGAAATGTACATACTGCCATATGATATACACTGCTCTTTGGGAGATAAGACTTGCACAGTAATTATAAAGTAGTCCAAGACTGTACCTTTACATAGCATCAGATTTTAATGGGAAAAGCTCCAGATTATGGAATTCTGAGAATTCTTTAGTTTAAACTCTGGCCAGGTAAGTCACTGGGATTTTTTGATGAAAACAATGGCTGAACGCAGCGTGTATTGCTCACGGACAAATGGGATTTCTATGTGTCTACCTATGAAGGTCCATGGGGAAGTCCAGATACCCCTTCCTGCCCCCTTTCATTAAAGCATGTACCACCCAGACTGCTTAGATGAGCCCCGAGTCAACCAACAGCAGGTGCTTTTCACCAAATATCTAGGTCATTCTGTCAACAGGTTCTTTATAGTTAAATACACTCTGGAGGTGACAGTGTTATTACTTACCCACTAACGAAATGAACTTGGAGAAATGGAAGAGAGAGCCATTTCCTGTCTGTGAAAGCATACAGAAATGGCAGTAGAGTTCAGGTGTGGCAATATTTATTAACCATTATTGATGCAGAAGCATTTCATACTATGTCAGAGTAGAATAAATTGGATAACAATGGGATGACAGCATCATCTAATCTAATATTAGCGTTACCTAATAGTTACATTTTAGCTGCCAGGTTAGGCTTGTGGGGTGGGTGCTGAGATTCTATTCTCTGTTACCAGTGGTTGTAGCTGAGGTTTAAAGCAGGAATAGTAGTAGGTATACTTTCCCCTTGAGCCTCCCCAACCCAGTCCTGGGCAAGGAGGGATGGGGTGAATGAGAGGACTTACTCACTTTCGCTTACTCCTTTTTGGAGCTATCATAGCTGAAAATTCATTGCTTCTTCAAGTTGTCGTAGTTATGGATTGCAGGTTGGTTTTAGGAGAAATGGAAAAAATGATGGGTCTTCTTTTTTTTTCCTTTTTCATCCCAAGGATTATATACAATTTAATAAACCCCCATCTTTGTCAAACACGTTTTCATCATCTGGTTGTAGCTAGTGGACTGCCTGGCTGGTGAGAGACAGAATTGAAGGGTGTGTCTCTGGCCCCTGGGAGCCGACAGCTTTCTTTAGCCAGTCGTACTGAGTTAGGCATGGAACACACAGTGATAAATGGAGGAAGACTGAATGTTAAAAGAGTACATTAAACAAGGTTCAAACATTAAAAAGAATTAAGTGGTGTTAGATTTTGTTTTCACATGCAATGATTTAATGAAAGGGAGGATATTTGTAAAACTTTCCCGTTCAGACAGGTGACTCATAACTCACTGAGGAAAGTTTGCTGGGAGCCATACCTCAGCAGAAGGAAACACTCGCTCTCTCGCTCTCTTGCTGTGGCTGTAAGCACCTGATTCAGCACCTGATTCAGCCCCCGCTCCAGCCCCCGCTCCCCTGCCGAGCTAATTGGAAATAGACTTCTGTACATTACCTGAGAACAGCCATGTTTCCTTTTGGAGTCACAAGGTAGATGTTACAATTTCCTGTTGAATCACTGCAACAAACTTGAGCCCTCCTTTGGCTGGGGGCTCCAGTGCTTTTCAAGATCCTGCACAAATTACTGTGATGTGCATCGTGGGAAGGGGGTGTTCATGGTCTCCATGCCTTTCCATATACCATAAAGGCAATTTGTTCTGAGAAATATTTAAAGATTAGGAAAAAGATGACCGGGTAGTTCTGAGACTAGTCTGAGGGCATGCCTCAAGTAATTTTTCACTGAGCAAAGGAAATCACATCTATGTAAAGTAGATGGTTTTAAAAAATCATCTTTACTGCAGAGATGAAACATACTATTTCTTTATGGTAGGATCTAACCTCAACAAAGTCATGGAAGTTCGAAGATCTTGAAACGTTTACCAAGCAAGAGGTGATTTAGGATTGAATGGTGCCCCACCTCCCTTCACATAGTTTTATGCTGGTTTTGGTCTACAAATTTGGAAGTACTATTACTGGAAAATACAAGTGACTTTTCTAAGAAAAATGTTGATAGAAGGTTATGCTTTTGTAAAAACTAGATCAGTGTGTGAAAGGTATTTTTTTAAAACTGTCCTTATACTAAGACTCACAGCTTGGTGGCTGGCCTATTTCTGCTTGAAATGTTGAAAATTTATTTCCATTTTACAGATTAGGACACTGAGGCCAAAGGGAGACAAATACATTGTTTCAGGCTAGTGTTAGAGTTGGTAATAAAATGTTAGACTTCTTTCACAGCCCAATTAGGATGGTAAAGCCTCTTCATTTCAAATGTATGCAATGGGGAAACAAGAAATATATATCTGATTAGATTAGAAACGCTAAAATTTGCTCTTCCAGTTCTGGCTCTGGTTGTTCCCTTGCTCCTTCCCTATCTGCAATTGCAAACGCCTTCCTAATGGCCTGTGCCACTTGTCCCAAAGAGCAAGAGGTCAAAAGAGGGGTGAATTTTTCCTGACCCTACCAATGATTAGAGTGTACCCTGAGGCATGCGTTTTGATTACCTTTAATTTAGTATGCATAACTTCAAATGGTCCTAACGGTCATAAAATATCTCATCCTCTTTAATATGCAACCAGGGTTCTTGGCGGTCTAGTAAACTGGGATTTTTTCCCCACCTAAGCCCTAATTTGGCATTTGTTTTTCTGTCTTCTAAAAAAAAAAAGTAAGAAAGGAGGCAAATTAAAAAAAAAACAAAAACCATGCAGGACCAAACACTACGACCCTTACCTAAGCATATTTGGAGGTTCTATCAGAGAGGAGATTCAAACATTCTATGTGGTTTATGACATATCCATACATTTCTGTTGTTCTTTCTGGCTGCTGCCTATGAGTTCCATTTTCCCCTGTGCCGTAATATTAATGTTTTTCCCTGCCGGCTTCCCAGCCTGGGGGGTCACAGCTCGTGTTTCACAACATGAGATGCCCAACCATAAATCTCCTTTAAATAATACAGACGGCAGGAGAGTCACTGTGGAGAGAGCCAGTCAGTCTGAACAAAGTGGCATTGATGCATGGCAAGCTGAACAGCTTGACCAGGGCCCTGCTGGACAGGTAGAGTGTGGAGCAGCAGCCTTTAGTTAAGGGGAGGGAGGCATGCGCTCTGCACGGTTCCAAACAGCCAACCAGTCCGGGTTCTCAGTAGGAGTTGGCTACCAGTCACCAAGGCTTCCTGAGAATAATCACATCACTTCTTCCTGGCTTAGGCTGGAATACCCGATTAACATAATTTGTGTTTGAGGTGCAAACACATCTCTTCGGGTATAAGTGCATTTCTGGAGGCCTCTTCGCCATATGTAAAATGAGGTTGGGGGTGGCCAGGGTGGCAGTAACAGTGTACACCTAATCAGAGTATGCAGTGTGCTTGGGGCGAAGCTGTTTCCTTACTCCAGGACCCAGTGTGATTAACTTAAGGGCACCAGGAACAGCTGGGCGAAACTCGGGCCACAATGTGCAGAGGAGCGCCATAAAATGGGGAGAGAGAGAGAGATGAAGGTTTAGCTGGGGATTTGTTTTTGTCAGCAAACATTATAACATACTAACACCCAGGGCCAAGATGTCATGTTAGGGTCATATATCTGTGACTGTACCTTTTGTGAGCAGAGATAACATATGTATAAATCTGTATAGGTACACGTAGATAGAATATGCACCAAATGTACAAAAAATTAGTTTGTGCATAAAGATATAGAGTACATGCAAGTGTGTGTGTATGTGTGTGAGATAGCCCAATAATGTTGGAAATAATTGGCAATCATGCAAGGTAACGTGCAACATAAGTAAAGATGGGGCTAATGGGAAGAGCCACAAAGTTTCCACTGACGCAACATTTCAGGATTTGTGCCTTGGTTACCAGCTGCCAAACTCCAGCTCAGTAATTTTTATCTGCCCAAAGGATGTTGGGAAAAAAATTAGCATCTCCCTTTGTTGATGTTTTCTTGGACTCCTTTTCCTGCAACTACTTCGTTCCCTTTTTGAAAAAAGTCAGTGTGACTTTTAATTTCTCAATGACTTATTATAGTGGTGTGGGGAGGGGTTGCCATGGATGTGATTTCTAGAATCTGCTGCTCACTGATAAACACGCTGAGAATAGGAATGTGCTATAACTTGGGGGATGATTGTGCTGGTTTTGGTTGCTTATACCTCAGAGCACTTGTTATTTTTTAATATTGTTGACATGAATTGCTATTGTGATGTCAGACTTGCTCAAAAGGTGCATTTTGGCCAATAGTGGCTGTGAAGAACTGGTTCTGTTCGTACTCATTCAAAATAAACGCAGGATCTGGATTATTCGACAATGCATGTAACAGAACCAGGAGACCCATGCGCTTTGGGAGGTTTTGGGTAATATTAATGTCCCAAACTCTTGCTTATGTTCAGAAAAGTTTGTTTCTTTAAATTTATTCAATTTTACACAGGACCTCTCAGAGATGAGCAAATGTGTTATAAAAAGACTCTAAATGTCAGTGGAGCATTTCATATTAGTCTAAAACATATAAGCATTTTCTCATATTTGTAAGCCATGTGCATAATTACGGCCTTTATTTTTACTTCATTAGTAAATGCATATTTGCAATTCTTTGAAAAAGCTATTCTTTTTTTTGTTTTGATTTTGCTTATTTGGATGACTTTTTAAACGTAAGAGAAGCATATTCACAGCATTCTGCATGCCCATGTGATCAGTCTGCTCTGCACGTCCCTCTTGGTCCCAGTCACCCCACTATTTACCTGTCTGGGTCCCCATTAGACTGACTGCTGGCTGAAAGCAGGGATGCTTTCTATCTGGTTCACTATTGTACCCCCAGTATGTAGCCACAGGTACTTTTAGGGTGACCAAATGCCCTGTTTGCCTGGGGCTTTCTTGGTTTTAGCACCAAAAGTCCCAAATCCAGGGCGTTCCTGAGTCCCCAGCCCTCTTGGTCTCTAGATGCTCATCAGTATTTGAATAGATGAGTCCTGCTGTCCTGCAGAGGCTGTGTCATGTGAGAGGAAAGGGCACTCAGCTCCTGTTTACAGTGAGTCAGCATCAGCTCCCCTGCATGTGATAAGGGATGGGAGAGCCCGGGCTGTGTCTTCTCTATTTTTTTGAATTTCCCACAGTGCTGTAGAAACCTCTTCAAGATAAAACTTCATCAGATGCTACACAACACAGGGTCAAATAGCAAATCGTTCTGTAGGGTAAATTCGGGCTGTGTTTCTTCCCGGCTCTGCGAGGTTGGGTGAACCCCTTGCTCTCTCTGTCACCATTCTTGATGGTCCTCACTTGTGAAATGGGAATGATAACAGTGTCTTCCTCCCAGGCCTGGTGCTGGGACCCACTGAGGCGAAGGACAGAGCACAGTATGCTCTACATCAGGTGCGTGGTGCATGCACATTATTCATCCTTGTCCCTGCACCCCACGCCACCTCCAACACAAGACAAATACTAAGCATGTTCAGGTAGGTGATAGTCTTTTGGTGGTATGTTGTGTTAAGCTGAATTTGGAGTTGTTTTCATGTGAAATAGTTTGCCTGGAAAAAAGAATACTTTTCTCTGCATGTGACTGATTTCTGAAATGCTGCATTTATTTTACCCAGAATCCACTTGACTTCCTTCCACATTGCTGGGATTGGAGGGATAGGCAGTCGAACAAGTGACCTGTTATAGGTGGGAGAGGGAGACTGTCGTGGACAGGATCTGGTCCAGGACAAACATGAAACAATACCCAGACTGGCAAAGAGGGGAGCTGTGGGTGGAGGTATAGTCTATATTAATTCTGCCTTTCCCCCGTCTCCTCACTGTAATACCCTCCCCTTGGGGGCAAAGCTGGGGCCTGTGGAGGTCAGTGGTAAAGTTTCTACGCTGCTAACCTCAGAGAGACGAATGGTATATTTCAATGAAATGAAAAATCAATCAGGAACAATTTATAAATAGCTCTGTTTAATGAAGGCATGTGTTTCATGGAAATAGTCTCATAAAAATGACTGCTTTATTTTGCTCCCCTCCTCTGCATCCCATATCCTTCCTGCTACCCACTAAATGGGAAAAGGGCAAAGGTTTCCTTACAGGTTCCTTGTTTTCTTAATTTTTCCCACCGCAAGCAGCAGAACAGAGAGGAAGTGTCACTAACCTGCCTTTAGAACTTGAGTCATTAAATCCCCTTTGCCCCAGCCCTGGCATTGCATATTTCAATAATGAGCAAGAAAAATTGTTTTATGGTAGTTTAATAAAAGCAGGAGACAAATGTTGCTTCTGTGCAAAGGAACTGAATTACAGAATTACACACTTCATGAGCCAAATTAGTACCACAACATTTGGCTTTGTTCAAAAGGTGATCCGCATTTATGGGCCCATTTTTCAGCAAGATAAATATGGCACAGGCCAAGATTTCCCTGAAGTAAATGTTGTAAATAATAAAGGACTCTGCCAAGGAAAGCTGAGAAATGGCTTAATCCTTACCCAGTTATACCACGGTGCCAGGATGCCACTGTCCGAACTCTGGAGCAAACTGCCCATTTAATCAACTCATCTCATGATTAGGAGAGTGCAAGGCCCTTTAATTTTCCAATAATAGTCAATATCCCCCAATTCTGGCTTTAAAAAAATAGTCCCACAGGAGCTAGGGCACTTTACGGCCTACTCCAATTTGATTACCAAGTAACAAAATATATTTTGAGGGCAGTTTGGAGTCACACAGCGGAAATGGTGATGTGAGTAGGTGCAAACTGGGAGACTCGTACAGAAAGTAAAAGCTCTCACTCTGGCCCTAACTCTTAACCCTCATTTGGTTGCAGCTTATTCCAGTTTGATTTCAGCTCAAGTTTTCTGCTAGCAAACTGGGCTGAATGTTTCCCTTCCTCCCCGTTAGATGGGTTTGTGAGAAGCTGGGGTGACCAAGAGCATGCACTGCAGTGCTTGGGGTTCATCTGAGAGTTCAGTGCCAGCCAGTGCAAGTCGACTGCTGGCTGCGGGGCACGTAGTCACAGTTCCCGTCTCGGGGCCCCCTACTGTCTGAGTGATGGAGAAGAAGAAGCACGTTTAAATGCTTCCTGATATAAATGGGTTGAGTTGAAGACAGACATTAGGTGGGGACTGTGACAAACTGGCGAGTACGTGTCCTGTCTAAAGCTGCAGTCTCCGCTGCGAGCCCAGCTTTGTTGCCATATAGAAATATGGCCGGTATGCCTCGTTTTCCAAGAAATTTGGGAAATCTTGATTTTTCTGTGAAACCTCCCAATTTTTAAATGCTAGTCTCAAAAAAAAAAAAAAAAAAAAAAAAAAAAAAAAAAAAAGATGCTTTTGGATCCCAAATAAAACAAAGGCCACAGGCTCAGCATTTGTGACTTCTGTTTTGCAACTTACGGTCTGAGATTGGACAAAACAAATACACTGTGGTGGACAGCATTTCGTCCCGCAGCTGAGATGAAGATAGCCGCTCACATTGTTGAGGCCCTACTGTGTGCCAGACTCTGTCCTCAGCTGTGGGTGGTTTACCTCATTGGATTTTCCTCCCCCCCCTCAAGCAGGCCGTATGAGTAGGTACTAGTGTATTCCTTGTTTGACAGGCGGGGAAACAGGCCCCAAAAGGCTGAGGTGAGACTTGAAGTCAGATCAGCTCTGTGAGCTCTTAAGCACCTAACTACGATTTGCTCAACTCGACTCGGCTGTATGGCTCAAGAACAAGTCAAATGAAACAGGAGTCAGGGGCTTGGGTCCTGGTGTCACAGCGGCCACCTCCCTTTCATCTGAGGACATTCTGAGCCTCTGGGTCTCACCTTATCAAGTGGAGGTGGTATCACGGCTCGGTTGACCTCGCAGAGTGCGGGCAAGGGTGACCGCAGAAATAAGGACAGAGGAGAGTGGAGAATCATGAAATGCTCCATCTGCACAAGCAGGGGCGGGGGCAGTGCTCACAACTAATCAGAGGACACAGAGAGGTGACTCTGTGAAGCTGCCAATTGTCTTTGGATTAAATACAATTCAAAAACAATCCTTGCTTGATTCTTCAGCTCAATGAGATGTCTCTTTGTAGAAGCGGCTTAAAATGAACTCACTTTGAAAATTAATCAGCCACCGCTAATGGCTGGGAAGTTAGACTGCATGTGTTTTCAGTGAAAAAAGAGCAAAAAAGAAAGAGATCCACCAAATAGGAGTTAACAGCCTGTTGTCTGCCAGGCTTGTGACAGGGAGGACAGAGCATGAAGACCCCCCACCCCCACAGCCAGGGCCTTCCACACCCCTAATCAAGGGCCTCCCCTCTGGAGAAGCCAGGAAGAGAGGCCATTGCTGGCCTGATGTGAAACTGTTAATTGATGCCGGCTAGTAGAGAAAACTCATCCCAACCCTGACACATGGAGCATTTGAAAAGGAAAAAAGAGACACATAAAAGAAAGGTGGAGGGTAAATAGCCCAAGGACGATACAGAAAGCTGTTCGTGCATGTAGGCAGTCAGTAATCTCACTTACAAGTGAATGGGCTGACGTGGGGAAGGGGAGCTTTGTGAGTTTCAGGCCCAATCCCACGTGACAGACTTCCTCCCTGAAGGTGCTCCTTCCTCATGGACACCTGTGTCCTTCTTCACAACTGGGTCTCCAAGTAATGGTGGTGCAGATTTGTCCTCTGAGCTCTGGTTCAGAGGATCCCAGCTTTTTCACTTACAAGATCTACTTTGTTTCTGGAAACTTCCGTCTGTGCATTCCAGATGCCCTCGTTTCTTCTCCCTGTCCTCGTTCCCCTTTCACTCCTGCCTGGCAGTCTCTACTGCCCCCCCCTCCCTTGGAAACTTTCTCACCTTTGAACCTTGGTCTGACCACCCACATTTGGAACCCTTGCCCACCCTTCTCCGAGAACGATTGTACGTCTTCAGGGACCATGCTGAAATCCGCTCAGCCCCTACCAGAAGTGGTGTTGGCCTCACCCCCCTCTGATTGCTCCGTTATGCAAGCCACTTTAGGATTTGAGCACAGTCCTTTCAATGCCCTTGTTCTGTCATTGATGTGTACTTATTTTAGAGGTGGAGTTTTCATTGCACCTTTGGGTTGTTTCCTAATTTGTGAGAGGCCTTGTTAGCTTTCTAAGAATTTCTTCTCCTTTTCCATAGCTGTAAAAAAATACATACACAAGCACTCCGTACCCTCAGTAGGTGGAGGGCAGCATACTGTAGGAGTAAGAGCATGGGTTTTAGAATCAGAAGATTTAGTTTTGGGTCTCCTCTTCATTCCTTAATGTTAGTGTAAACCATTGTGGTGGAAGTATTACCTGTCTGAGCCTTGGTTTTCACATCGCTAAAAAGGTGGCGAAAAGAATACCTACATCACATACCTAACACATACCTAGGTTAAGCATCTAATATATGTTTTGGTAAATTCTTAATAAATGCCAGCTGTGATTATTTTTATAATGGTAAGTGTTTGTTGATTGGCTAAATTTATCATTCTTCCTGGCACATAATTAGTGATTATGCTCAGTAAGTGCTGAATGCTGAATGAATGAGTGGATGAACAAATAATTGACTGCATGTGTGAATTCACTTGAGCCAGAAGACACAGAGACATTCACTCATTTATTGTAGCAGCTGGGAATATAGCCATGAACAGGACAAACAATATCCCTGCTCTCACGGGCTTCACTCCTGCAGGAGGCAGACCGATAATAAGCAAATTAAATAAATAATCAGGTTAATTTTTCAGATGATAAGTTTTAGTGGTGCTAGGTGAGCGTGAGGAATATTAGAGGGAACTAGCAGTATTTGTCTTATAATTAAGCCTGTGGAGGCAGGAGAAAAGGTTTCATATGTCCAATAAGAGGTATGAGGGGGGGGGGGAGAGAGAGGTGCTCTGTGTTACTCCCAAGAGCAAGGACCAGACCCAAATGGTGGTGGTGAACAAGGAATTTGGATGTGAGTCTGATTACTTGAGACACTTCCGGTTCAGCGATCTCAGAGCAGCACAGACGACCCTTGAGGGCAGGGAGTGTGTAATTAGAACAGGGTTACAGCAGGGTGTGAGAGAAATTCTAACATTATTTGCAAGGTTGCTTGGGAGAATCCCTGAGGTTATTCCCAGTGTAAAGATTCCAGAATTTTCATGATCTGGTTGATGGATGAGGATGGCTCTTAGCTTCCTTGGGATATGCTGTATGTAGCACCTGGGGACGTATTGTGGTAGAATGAGAAGAACACAGAATTTGGAATTGGAGGGACGGTTCAAACTCCATGGTCTGCTGCTATTTGTGGAACCTTTTAACTTCTCTCAACTTCACTTTCCTCCTCTGTAGAATGGGTAGATCCATAGGAATGAAATGAGGATCTGATTAAGCAAGGCCTGTAAAGCACCCAGCATAGAGCCTGGCATCCAATAAATGGCAGTGACTGTTATGGTCGGTATTTCTGTAGTGATTGTTACTATCACTGAAACTTGGGAGCAGTCACCTTAGGGCTCTACTTCAGGGGACCTCTCTGCTGGGCAGTGAGTGGGAAGGCAGTAAGAAGGGCTAGGTGGGGAACCGGTGGGGACTGTCTTGTGAAAGGTCGTGTACCTGCTCCCCTTTCCAGGCCCCGAGCTGGGGTCATCACCAGTCAGAACTAGCAGAGAGCTCTCCCTCATCCCAGGTGACAGACAGCTCTTTTCCCCTTTTGTCCTCTTCTGAGTTGCCCTTAGTGTTCAGTGAAACTTGATTTCAACAGGAAAGAAATGGAGTAGAAAGGGATGGGGAGGAGTCAGGACACAGTGTGATTGGTTTTTACACCTCCCACCCCTCCCCCAGCCTAGCATCCCTGGGCTCCAGAAGATGACCCTGATACTATATTCATGTGTGCCTTTGGATCCACATATTTGTATAAAATATAACCCCAGAGGGAAAAACAAGATCCTCTTCTTTGATAAGAACCTGCCGATTCTGCTGGTCCAAAATGACTTTGTGTGGAAGTGCCCTGCTGGGGAAGGAGGCAGCTCCTAACCAGAAGAAGCGTGAGACACATCTGGAGAGAACCCAAGCCGGGAACGGACTGCCTGACCATCTGCCAGAGGGCCAGATGCTGCTGCTGGAAGCCTCTTGCCTCCTGGCTTGTCATCTGGGTCCGATGATGCCATCCAAAAGGAGGACCACAGAGTGGGAGGGCAATGAGCAATCCATCTTCCCCCACTCGAAGTTTTTAATTGTGTTACACGGCCTGGGGGCATGGGGAAGCGGATTAAAAGTTCGCCCGCAAAACCGCGCCTTCCTCGTGGAAAAGGACATCCTAAAACACATGGCTCTGACCACCCAGAATGTATAGAAAATGACTCCTCTACATCCCCCTTTCTTAGTCTTTAGTCTGAGTAGGATGGAGGAGGCTTAGTTGGGTCATTGTCAGTGGGAATTGCCATCTTCTGTCAACCTGGGGGAGGACTGAGAGTTTCTAACCACCTGCACTGGTCGTTACATTATAGGGTTTCCCGTATTGCAAGTGTTTTTCTTATTAACAGCTTTGGTGTCTGATTTTGGCCAAAGCAGATCATTGGGATTCAGAGGGATAGCCTCTTCTTTCTCCATTGCTGAAGCAATCAAGAGTCTGTGCATACGGCACTCATAAAAGGAAAATGATCAAAATCACACACACAAAAAGGACTATTAAATTCCGGATGAGATTACTGCTTCATGTGATTCCTACCACTCAGGAATGTCTTTCTGCCTCGTAATTGCTCACTGACAAATAGACTTACATGATAAACATGTAAAAAAAAAAACCCTAACATGGTAAACATGTAGCATTCTCTCTTACGCTGACATATCTGTTTTATACTAAAGCCATAGGCTCCTCCCACAGTTAGCTAGGGCATGTTTTCAGTGCTAGGAAGTGGTTGTGTGTTATGTGTTTAGACTAGTGTATGTGCTTTAACTTACAAAGAATTGCAGTGCTTTCTGGGTGCATGTAAGGCATCAATTGTTTTAATTTTTAAGAGGCACCTGTTGGAATAGTTTAACACATCCTTTAGAATCTCATAATTATTCAGACATGGGATTGTGTAACTCAAGAATTGAGAGCAGGTTATCTGCATTCGACAACATCAGGAGAATTACAGGGTATAAGTCTACAGTCTGAGCTGCTGTTCGTTCTGCTTTCATTAGGAGTATGACGAGGCGATCTTGCGTGGAAACCATGTTGTCGCTGTTCATGGTAAACAGGTCCTCACCTGTCACTGGAGAGGGGCTGTTTCAAACTTCGTCTCAAGAGGTTTGTTTTCACCGGGCTGGTAGGGCCGCCAGTGCAGACAGTTTAACTTGCAACAGGGGTCCTTCCTAAAACTCACTGTTATATTGTGTGGCACCTTCTGCTGAGAAGAGTTGCTTCTGCAGTAAAATTGCCAGATCCCTGAGTGACAAGAGACAATCTGCCACTTAATGTGGGAATGGCAGTGGCACTGAATGTAATACTGCCAGGGGAAAGTGTAAGGTTTCAAAAAGAGTGGGAGTGGGGAAAACAAAATGTGCATTTATATTCAAAATGGTCTTTTTTCACTTTTAAGGCTGACAAATGTCCCAGTTAGGAAAACCTCTGATATTGGGTAGTTGGAAAAAAATAAAAGCTACATTATGAAAATTAAAAAATATCCTATTTCAAAATTGGGGCAAATGCCTCAAAGCTCAGTGGTGAAAGAACTTCTGATTCTGGTTGGCGATTCGCCCCACATGCTTCAAGGGCTTGAGCACATTTGCCTCAATAAGTAATTCCTGAGAAAGTATGGTGAGGGGCAGGCACTCTTCCGTCAGCATCAGTAATTCTTACGTTGGATGTCAGGTGTTTAGCAATCATGTGGAACAGTTGTTGGTGCAAATATTGGTATGAGAAGAACACCCAAAGCTATGAAAAAGGACCAGGAGCTATCCAGACCACAGGTGGATGTCTTGTGTTCAGCAGCTGATTTCAAAAACCAAGGATAATCTTAAAACGTATGGTCTTTCTTTTAAGAGCAAGAGTAGAGTCTTCTGGGGAAGTAGACTGTGGCAACATGTTCCCTTTTACACAGTTTTGGGATTAGCAATGACCTTACGATGGCAAACAGTCATAGGTAGTATTTGTCAATCAGTCTACACATATTGTCACCTTTTTTTTTATCCTCATCTGAGGACATTTTTTTCATTGTTTTTTGAGAGATAGGAAGGGGGAGAGAGAAACATCAATGCAAATGAGAAGCATTGATTGGTTGCCTCCCAGAGGTGCCTAGATTGGGATTCAGCTCTCAACCTGGGCATGTGCCTTGACTGGGAATTGAACTTGCAAACTTTTAGTTATGAGACAACACTTCAACCGACTGAGCCACACTGCCCAGGGTTTTGTCACCTTTTGCACATCATCTCATTTGCCCCTCAAGACAGGTAGTGTTATTTTCCCCATTTTCTATTGCTGAAGCTCACCCACTTTTTACTGGTTGAGACAAGACATTATTCTTTTTCCCCCAGCTAATCATCTTATAAAACAAAGGTGAAAATAACTTGGTCGAAATAGCCATGGAGACTGTGGCAGAATTTGAACCTGAACCTGAATCCTATGGCTCTAGGTTGGTGCTTTTTCCACTATTGGATAGTAGCTCTTCTGAAGTTTTGTTGCATGTATAATAATTAATGCAGTCAGCTTGAGCAATTCATTTATTAATTTCATGTGTATATTAGCTCCACTCTTGAACTAGATGAGAACAAGGATGATTTTATTTCTCCCTCAGTAGTACTGAGTGACTAATAGATCCTTAATAAACACACACTGACTGCTCAATATGTCTCTTGAGTTAAAGGTGCCTCCAGCTGGAGTCAAGGGACCTAAATTCCAAGTCTATGGCCATTACTGCCTGGCTGTGTGACCTTGGGCACGTTCCTGAGACTCCAGTGGTGCCACCTTGTCAGGTTGGGTAGAAGCAGGGACATCCAGGTGGCTCCTGATCCCCTAATGAAAGAAACGAGATATCAAAATTGGAAAGCCTTTAATTTTTTTTTTCTACAAAAGTTTTTTAAAAGCTTATTAGAGTCATTTTGGCTATAGAGACAGTTTTGAGGGAGTCATGAAAGAAGGTGGCAAGATTATGGAAAACAAAGCATCCATCCATGTTGTATGCAGTATACCCTAAATGTGTAAATATGTACAACATATGTGCACAACATCAGACGAGCAAGAACTTTGAAATCATACATTTTAAGTCCCAGATTCTGCCACCTAGCTGTGTGGTCTTGAACAAATCATTCAGACTTCTTAAGCTTTGATCTCTTCATCAGGAAATTGTGGGCAATAAGACTGCCTTAAACAAGATTAAATGAGAGAATTAGGAAAACAACCAGCACTTGAGACATATGAGTCATCAATAATAGCAGCTATTATTATTGAATGAAATATTTATTGAGTAGTCTTTCAGAAATGTGTATACAGTCTAAGGAGATCCAACAAAGTATGGACAGCCCTCTGGATGCTTACTCTCTAACTTGTAGGAGATGAAGAAAACAAAAAACCCCCAATCTACTTACTCTCAATATAGTAAATAGTCAATACTAAATGAATGAATATTCTGTGGTATGGTCTCCACATAGGATTTCACCATGGTTCTCAAAAGCTCTGTATCCAGAAGTGATTAACGAATATTAATTGTGGTTGGAAGTGATTTGAAACTTGACTCAGTGAAGGGCAAACAATATTATTATTTTCTTTTGTTGTCTTTGTGTCTTAAGGATCTTTCCTTGGTCAACCTACTTTTGCCCCCTTTTTGTTTTTTCCACTTGATATCTGTTGTGCAGAATAATTTGCAATTTCCCTCTTTCTCATCTTCTTTGAACCTCCTCCTATTCTTTGCCTTTCTTATTTTTGCTGCATGCAGAATGCATCTCAGGAGACGAAATGCTTGTATGTGTCAATAGTTCCAAAAGTATAATGTGGCTGATCTCAGGAATTTTATTTTTGGAACTTGGAAGTTGTAGCTTAACAGCTGGTTGGAGAACTTGAACTTCAAATATGTTTACAGGTTGGAAGAGATTTCTACCTCTGTCTCAAGGAATCTGGGTTGTAGGTTGGGTAGTTTAGGCTAGCAGACTTCAGGACCACTCCTTCCTACTTGAATTGCTCACTCTTCTCCCCAAAAATGTCTTATTCATTGATGATCCTCCATGAGAATGACAGCACTGTCTTCAGTCCCTGACCTGGATGGGTGACTTCCGTTCTTTAAGCCTCAGCCTGCTCATCTGAAGATTGGGCATCATGCTGGGAGTTGTTGTGAGAGCAGAGTGAGATAATGCACATCAAATGCTTAGGGTACCTAGCAGGCTCTCAGTAAATGCTGGTATATTATTAATTTCATTATCATTGTTATAAAACGCTCCCAAAATATTATCTTTTACTGCCTTTTTCTACTTTGCGAATGCTGTGCAGAGAACTTTGCTGATAGTAAATGCTCAATGAATAATGTTGATGACCAACATTTCCTACTGGTGTCTGACTTATTATTGATGTTTAGAGTCTTATAAAGAAAAATGATAATACATTCTCTTCAGTTGGCAAATGAGGGGATTTTGGACAAGGTTCTTATGTACTGAAATTGATTTTGGTGCTCATTATAAGCTTTTAAAATTCCATTTAATGTTCATCCTCATACATTTCAGTGATGAAGTGTTACATAATATACAGTATGTGTAGTATTTGTGCCATAGTCCCTTTCTGAAATCTAAAGAACTCTGAATTATAAAACATATCTGGTCCCTTAAAGGGGTTCAGGTGAGGGGTTGTGGATGTAGAGATGTGGAGGAACTTATACTGAGTAATGCTTTCATGTACGTTAGCTCATCTGGTGGTTGCAAAAGTCCACTGGAATTGGTAGGGCAGGTGGGAGCTCTGTGTTGCGCATGAGCGAATGAAAATCCAGGGAAATCACTTAACCCACCCCTCTAACACAGCGGATGGCTGAGGTCCCATGCCTTTTCACCACACTTCCTGCTCTTCTGTGTGATGTTGAAAGAAGAACTAATCCTGCCACTAAGACCATGGAGGAGGTGATGTCGGGTTTGGGCTTTAAAGGATGGTTCGCTGTCCAGATGCTACAAATAACTCTAGAAAGGGAGGGGCTGATGCTTCTTGCAGTGGGACCTTCTTAGTGTCATAAAGAATAATCCGCCACTTGACTTAACCCAGGATAATTTCAAGAGGTCTGAGCAAAGAAGGGAAATCCTGAAAGGGATGCAAACACACTTAGGTATTAGGAGAATTTTACTTTTTATGTCTCTGCCCTCTGTCCTGTATTTTCTCATTATCTGTGGAGATAGGCAATTTTCAAGGACCACATGTAAAAATTGAATACCCTTGTTCTTAACTCAAGCTTGGAAAAAGAAATCAGATTTAACTCAAATAATACGTATTCCCTCGGCATTTTATTTTTGCATCAGAATTGTATCTGGAAGTTGAAAGAGGGAGCAGCAAATACTCTGCCAACCCCACCGCTGGTTGCCAGGAACTTGGAAGTGGCATTTTAGATAGCATGTTAATTTTTTATTAGTAACGTTTTTCTTTTTGGTCATTTGCACGACTTTTACTATTTTGGCCAGAATTGCTTAAAATACATTTTAAATGAAGCTTCTCAATCCCCCCTCCTTTTATAGAATGGCATAGCCTCGATCATTTAAAACGTTTTAACAGAGCTCTTTGGGCAACACCAAATCTCTGCAACATTTCTCAGATAATATTGTCCTACACCTGGAACGCAAGCCCCATTTGAAACAGTAATTTGGTCCCTGAAGGGCCCTTCGGGCTCTGTCCCGCTGCCCTCCCGGCTGAACTGTCTAGGAATAAAGCCCAAGATAAATGGGGCTGGATTTATGCAGAGTAATTTAAAGCCTCCTGCCTATGCTTGTCTTTCTTATAGAGAATATACTTGGAAATTCGTTTTAAGTCTGACGCATTCTTTGAACACCTGATTTTGTGATTTTGTTTTATTCCTCCCCCTTTGTAGACCCTTTTATTAGAATGTTGACGAACCTGGGCCTCAGCAAAGGATTAAGTGAGCAGATTCTTCAAGTAATAAATCTAAAGACATATTAAAAGCAAGGAAAAGGGATTTCCCCAGTGTTTTGGGGGGATTTATAAGTGCCAAAGGCTAAACAACTTACAAGAGAAGTAAGATTGCTCCTTTTTCCAACCTGGACATGTTGTAATATTGTGACACAGCGTAGCATTAAGCTGGCTTACTAAGTAGAAACATGGAACATAATTGAAAATGCACAATACAGACAGGAATTCTCAATACAGCAATGCCCTGTTGTAAAGATTACACTGATTTATAAGGAATGCTTTAACTCCTAATCCCAGCCATGCGAGACTGGAGTCGAGTCTTTTATAACCAGAGACAGAGAAAAAAAAGGCTTAATAATACAGACTCCCAAAATTGAATATAAATTTGGAATTGGTGGTTGAGCAGGCCATTCATTTCTCTTAAAACAATGTAGCCATGAAAACATTTTTATTATGTTTTGACATGTGGATTTTCGAAGAAGTTCAGGCATTCTCTCTTTCAGATATGACGGTATAGCCAAATCATGGAAGAGTAATGAAAATGAATGGTGTGTGGGGGAGAAGAATAAATATTGTGGGACATAAACTGCTTAGAAAAGATCAGCAAAGAGAGAAGTGTCAGGCTGGTGGAAATAGAACCAAAGGCATAACCTTACGTATAAAGTAAGGGTTGCAAAACATGGAGGGGAAAGGGAACCTTGAAATAAATGCTGAGGGAACCAAATCGTTATGGCTTGAAATCAAGGGTAATAAAGAGTAGGAATTGAGTGCACTGTTTTTTTCTTTTATTTGCTTTCCTCTTTTTAATGCATCTTTTCAAGAAAAGTCGTATCATGAGCTCTGATCAGAATGGGGAATTTTGAGAGCTTGTTGATGCACCAAGGAAACATTTTAGTCCTAGCCAACTTCCAAGTGGCCTGCTGATCCCTCCACCTCAATTTTTTCCCCTTCTTCTCTGTGACATGGAAAAATGAGGGGAGGATCTTTGGGAGATAACATTCCTTGGTATTTTATACCAAGGAATAATACCTTGGTATTTTATAATAACACAATTATTATGGATAAAATTGATAAAGGCTGTAGTGGTTTATATACGTAACAAGGAAGGCTTTTGATTGAACAGTAACCAGTTGATAGAAACAAAAAATACTTAAGTAAAATAAAAATAAAGCCAATATTAATCTTTGATTCATTTGTTTTTCAACGAAGTTGAAGAATGAAAAATGAGATTCCAGAAAAGAGTCCTAGGCCATAGGAATCGGAAAGCTGCAGAGGTAGGACAGAGCTAAATATTCAAGACATTGCCAAGGAGCGTTTACTGAGCCAAGAGTAGCTAATTACTGTGTGTGTGTACAGTATACACATCCACACACACACACACACACCCCAACACACACAATGCAGTCATGTGTGTGTTCATGTTCCTACATGTACCCACATATATAAACACACACACATTCAAACACACATAAGTGTGCAGGCACACACACTCTATTTAGCTGACTTGAAGAAGGAAAAATATCAGGGAAATAAAGAACAGCCCAGAGTTAGGACCTGGGAACGTGGCGGCTATGTCGATGGTGGGGCTTTAGCGCAGGGATGGCTGCTTGGGAAATTTATATTTTGCTTGCAAAGAAGTGAACATCTGGGGAGACACATGCATACACATCAGTAAGAAGGGAAGAGGCTTTTGCTACCCCAGAGAAGGATGAGCTCCTTCCCACAATTACAGGAAGGCAATTCTTATGAAAATCAATTTCATTGCATCGAATCTTCTAATTTCAGAGGCTGGCAAAATGCACCAGCAGTGTCTTCAAGCCCAAAGGAAGCAGTGGCAAGAGGGAGATGTGGGGTTTAAAGAATGCCGTGCCACGGCACTTCCCCCAATCAGAAACCATTGCTGTGCTCAGAAAAGAGCGAACATGAACCCCAACCTAAGTGTGTGCCATGGGAGATTGTGAGTTTTGATACTGTCAGAGTAGTTGGCCATTCTTTCATGGAAGAGAGACTAACATACTAGTTTGGTTTGTGACTTAGCTTCCTGAATGGATAAAAAGTCTGCCTTGTGCTCAGGACTCCAGGTGTTTTGTCTTTAACATTTCAGGCAAGGGGAAGACAACTAATAGTGGCTGGCCCTTTGAATTCTCATGATACAATAAGATAGACACTAGCCCAGGATGCAGAGAAAGGACATTGATACTAAGAGACAGTAAATCATATCATGAAGACTTGGCTAAAAGGAGGGCAGAGCTAATGCCATCAAAGCTTATTAAGTTTTATTTTTAAATGTTAAACAGAAAACCTACACCTTCATGAGTGATTCATCCCCAACTGAAGAGAAAATGACATACTCTCAGCTGCAGAATAGAAAACTCTCATCTATTTGATACTAAGCTTAGCAGCAGGGTGGTGGGGGTGGGAGGAGGAACCAAAAAGAAAAAAAAAAGGCGGCAGACAAAATGAAAAGTATAAATAGAAGTATTGAATATACAGTAACCAGGAAGAAATTACTATAATGCTGCTTTCAGTTCTTGTCTCCATTTGTAACAATGAGAAAGAAATGTCTGGGGTTTGCACGATAATGCTCTGGGAGTCCCATGGTTTAGACAGGAAAAGGGTCTGTGTCTTGAAAAGAAAAATAAAAAGACTATCAGAGGCCTGTTGAGAGTTTGCACGGTTCTGCGAGGCATGTTGAAGTAGCTGATGGCTATTCTGGTGTCAAACATGGGGATAGGGTTTTTAAGTGAATGAGTAAATGGTGACAATCTTTGATTTTTTTTTTTGTAGGAAAACATAATCACTACACTGAATAAAGGCCTTGTGGCCAGAACAGCAGGGATTAAACAATTCAAAAATTAAAGAAGTAGAACATTTAGGAAAAATCCCAGTATTGTTTGATCCTGTATGATATCCCATGTGTGACAGTTTTTTGCTTTGCAAATTTTTTTTGCATCTAGCGTATACAGAAATACAGTATACATTTCCATTCTATTCATTCTCACAACAACCTAAGGGCTAAAATATTATTACATCTAATTAATAGGAAAAGAAAAGAAGAAAAAGTGAGTAGAGGAGACCTAGATTTTTGCTTTGGCTCTGCCAGCAGCTCACTCTTTTCACAAATTCCCTTAATCCTGGTGCGTCTTGAATCTGCAAAATGGGAGTGTCTGAGCAAATAATTGAGGAGAGCTTTCAGCTCTGTTCTCATTGTCATTGCCATCGATGCACTTGTTTTCAAGCTTTCTACTCATGTTTACCAACGTCCTTGAGGGTCCCCCACCCTCCCCATACACAATATCAGGCAATAAGAGAAATTGCTAGACTTGGAGAAATTCATTTTTAAATTTGAACCTTAGGGCCAGTGTGAATCCCTTTAGCTGTTCCAAATGAAAACCTCAGCTTAAATATTGTCTTTAGCAGAATTTTTGAATTTGTCTTTTTTAGCCATATTCAGCTTACAAGTACTTATTTTGGCATCTATTGATTCATGTAGTGATTCATTCAGCAGTTATTGAATGCCCTGCATGGGCCAGGCACATTGCATTAAGGGTTTGAATTAGCATCATGGAATGCTGACCACTTTCTAAAAGGCGAGGCTTGAGGTTCAGCTCTCAGGATAGTGTTGGTAGTGAGGTGAGTGACTTTTTCTCAGTGAGGTATGCACACACTTGGTGAAAAACTAATCCAGTCAGTGGGAACTGGATGACTGAAGACATTGGTGAGATGAGGGCAGGAAAGAAAGAGAATTATTTAACATATTGGTGGGAGAAATAGAGGGAAGAAAATTCTACTTGTGTTGGGTAGGAGAAGTCACATCTATTGAAGGGTAGGGTGCAGAAGGGAAATCTGGTGGGACGGGGGAGAGGAAGAAGGAGGAAGAAAATCTTAGGTCCACAGATGGAGGTGGTGGTGTGTGATCCTGGGCTGCTAGAGGCCTGAGGAGAATTTTATTTGGGGGGAGATGAAGGGGAGCTGGTAAAAACATATAGGAGCAAATTCACAGAGACAGAACTCTGACCCTTTTGGCCATCTTTTTCCCCCAACTGCCTACTTTTCTCTTCAAAATATATCAGTACCAGGTCCGAGTCTTTAGTAGAATTTGTTGGTTTTTATTGGGATCTGGTAGAGGTATACATTTTTTAATTGAAAGCATAGAGCCATAGAAAACATTTCCCGCCAACCCAGTGTATAAGCTCTGCACACAGGATGTGGAAGCTTTCTGTTGCTATGCAGATTTATTAGTTTCAGGACTATAGACGTGGTTCGCATTCTTGCCCCTTAGGAATGTACACAACGTTCTCTGAGAACAGTTTGGCCCACTTACATTTTATTAGCCGTGGTCCATGGGAGCCATAGTCAATACTCTGATATTTTTACTGTAGCCCAAGCATTGATCCCACACCCTACGTCTACAACAGGCACGCACATACACAGAAGAGAAAAAAAAAATGGAGTGAATTTTAAGAGCTGCTTTTATTTCTTCACCAACAGGGAAAAATGGAAAAAGAACTCAGAAGTAGTAACTGTCGAACTGTCAATATGTGTTGCCTTTTGTGGCTCTCTTTCCCGATCAAATAAATAATTTGTAAGGTTTTTGATGGCAAAAGATGTGACTTCTGCCGAGCCCTCACCTGCAGTCTGATTTAGAGATTTAAGCAGAGAAATCATCTTCTCTCCCGTTTCCCCTGGAAACACAGAGCCCAGTGGTGAGGTTAATCATTTGAATTTCGCAATTCACATTCGGGCAAAATAGAAATAATTCCTCACCTTGGACCCTGGAAATTTGTTGGCAAACTTTTTAGAGTGCAAGGTTAGACTCTTCTTCCCCTTTGAATCATAAATATGAAATGCTTTAAATATATTGTTTTATAACCCAATCTCCCACTGAAGTGAATCCTACTAGGCGATATAAAATGGAGTGGAAATCACTTCCAGAATACCAGGTTAGAGTGAAAATAAATAGAGGAGTATAAATAAGCTTCTAACCACAGAGGAGCTGGCTGGGAATGAAGATAGAATCTGCCCCCGAAGGTGGTCATTTTAAACAGTAACTTCTCCTAAGCTTTCCTTCAGAGTGGTCTGGAAAAATTTATATAAGGATAGTGATCTACAGTATCATGTATGAAAATCAGGTTAAAGGCACTTCTGATACACAGGACATTCTAGAGATGAATCTAGTGTAAAGCTCGCTACCCAAGAACTTTGTAGCAACACTACAGGTATATTTCAATAGGTACAATGGCTGCTTCTAAAGAAACTATGTGTAAATTGAAACCTATTTTTAAAATCCAGGGAAATTAAATTGTGGTAAATTTTGTGGCTTATTTTTAGATCAGAGATATTATATATTCTTTGGCTTGACTGTTATCACTCAACGGGCATCCTAGGTACCTGTTTTGTTTTATTTTGTTTTTTCTTAGTGACTGTATTTTTCAAATCAAAATTGAGACTTGTGGTCTTATAAGTCTAAAGTAAAGTTATGAGGACAGAACATAAGCCGTTCATTTGCTCAGTCATTGAACATAATGTTTATTAGCACGAATTTATTTTTGCCAGCCATATGCCAGAATGAGGCTGAATATTTGGTTGTTATCCTCCTTCTGGTTGTGTGAGGAAGATAAGGGTTTCTACCTATGCCTCCATCTTGGCCAGAACTCTTGGCTTTTTTCAGAATGTGGCTGAATATTTGAAATTGGGATCTCTGAAAAAAATCTAAGTTTCTACATCTATAGTGTCCACTTGAAATATGAAGTCTCCTTTTGTAAAGAGAATATTTTATTCTATGTTTTGTAATCAAAACATGTAAATTTCCCAAAATGCTATGCCTATGCCTGAATATTATAGTTCAGCAACGCTACCTTCTACAGACATTAGGCCAGGATTAAATCTCTTTCATTTTGAAAGAGAAACAGAAATATCTTTTACTTTAAATTAGCTCAAGATCAGCATAGCCCTGGGATTGGAGTTCCCCATGGAGAACACCTTCCTTTATGCCCAGATCTGTAGAAACGCTTTCATCTAAGGAACAAGTTTGAGAATGCTTTGGACTCGAACATACCAATGCAAAGCAAATGCCCATCCGTCTAACTTGGAATGTTGTACTTCAGAAATAGCGTGGATTTTGTCAGTTATTGATGAGTATTGCTGGAAGACACAGAGCATCTGGCTTCAGACCAGCACTTGATTGCCAATGCAATGCATGTCTGTTGGGTTTCAAAAAATGTGTGGTTGAGCCACTGGTCCATACTGCTTTCCAGTGTGACAGGCTGATGACAGAAATACCTCAGATTATGACTTTGCTTCTAAGAGGCTGCATAGATAGCAGTTATATCCTTGCAGATAATCTGGAAAGCAGGCATTGGTGGGTCCCTTTTAAAGGTTAGGACAGGAGAGTTGGGCACAGGCAGCAGCGCACCTTCCCATTCATACCGAGTGTTGCCAGCAAGGCCGGGTTCCTAGGCCTGTTTCCTTTCTTCCTCCTGTCTTAGAACAACATCTTTCAAACTGTGCTTGGAGTGGGGGTTGGGGAGTCGTGGGGAGGACACAGGTGGAGAAGTTCTTCAATAGGAACTTTGCATAGCAGATGCACTAGATTTAATCATATAGTTTGGCATTTTCCTGTGCTGGGAAGGGGAGAATTAAAAAAGATACAGGGCATCATGGCAGAGAATAATGGTTAAGAATGTAGACTTGGGAGCTTGACAGACTGGGGTTTGAGTCCCAGGTCTGCCACTCAGTAGTGCAGCAGGTGAGTTGCCTGGACCTTGTTCCCTAATCTGTACAGGAGCCAGCATCTTCCCCACAGGGTAGTTAGGAGGGTTTGATGAGCAGATGTGGGCAGAGTGCTAGCTGAGTGCCTGGCCCATAGCAGGTGCTCAGTAAACCTCAGGTAGTGTGGTGATGATAGTTACTCTGTATGCCAGCTTTCTCCTCACCACACCCGTGGGCACGTGTACTGTTAGCCAGGCTTCTCCCTATCACAGAACCGACAGCACCCCCATCCAGCCAGCGGTTGGCCCAAAATGTGGATGTTACCTCACTTCCTGTATTTTTGCTACGGTAATAACTGAAGCGAATAAAACTGAGTTCAGTTCCAAGAACCAAAAGAAACCTCTGAAAACGCTGGGGCAGTAACTTAAGCATATAGGGGAGGAAATATTAAGAAATAACAATGTCAAGCCAGAACATTTCAAAGGTTGGGGTAGGTTTGTCCCAGGGAGGAAACAAAGACCTGGAAAGACCTCTGGGCTTCCACGTCATCGCTGAGCTTGCCATGTGCCCCTTACCTTTTCCTCTTGTTGAGATGGTGTGTGTCGGTTTCTGCCTTGTTAATTAATTGTGCACGTGGCTTTTCGACTGGCTGTGAGCTTCTCCTGGGCAGGGGCCACTTCTTCATCGTTGTGTCCTGCCTGGTTCCTGGCACAACCAGTCTAGAGCAAGGTGGCGACCAGCAGTAGAGGAAGGGCACAGGTTCTAGAGGTGCATCAGCTGTGGGACTTGAGCAGGCTCCCAGCTCACTGTGGGACATAACCTGCCAAGCCCCATTCATAAAATGGTTACTCTTGTGGGATTGTTATGGAGATTGAATACAGTAAATTTGTAAGACACTCAGTACAGTTCCTGGTACTGATTCAAGGCTACCATTTACAGAATACTTACCACTTGACCAAGCACAGTGCCTCTTTTAGAGGAAGGGCTTGGTGGGGCTTACTGAATGCTTTATTAACTATCCACACAGCCTAAGTTTGTGCTTATTTATACTGATGCATGTGTGTATACATATAACATACATACTAAATATACAACATACATACATATTAAAGTGAAGGGAGGCTGTTGCAAGAGATAGAAATATGTATAAGTGTATGTGTATTCATTTTTGAAATATGTATGAGTGTATGTATATATACACTCATGTATGTATATGAGCATGTTCATGTGTGTATGTACACACACATATACATGTACATGCATACCAAAAATGTGTCCCTCTCTCTTGAGATGGACTTCCTTTACTTTTTCCAACATTATGTATATATTTTGACGGAACAAGATTGATAGGATCAATGTTAGTGGTTGCAGGTGTTTTATGGGCTTGGAAATTGTCTTCTCTTCCATAAAGAAGTAATAAAACAAAAAAGAATGTAGGGGGAAAGAAGAGAAAGAGTAAAAAATGGAAACAGAGTCCTCTTCCCCCCTCCTTTTCCCCCACAGCCCGTGTCCTCACCCACAGATAAGTAAATCTGCAGCCCCACCATGCAGAGCCGCGCTCGGACGGCGGGGCGATGTGGCGCCGCGGGCGCGCACGTCGTGCGGGGTGCTCGGTGATGTGTGACACTGTCGCGTGTATTGCTTCACGAATATCCCTGTGTTATTGAAACCTCCTATTGGAGGAGATATGTCATAAGACCACTATCTTTGTAGTCCAAACTCAATTGCATCCCTATGAATTATTGAGTTGTTTGCCATCACTTTCCTGTCCTTTTTTATTCTAAGGGCTCATTGTTGTGATAAGGCTGGATGAGATTATTTGTTTCCCCTTCAAGAAACTTTGTGTATTTTTATCTCGTGTGTTGTCACAAAAATAAGTAGGAGGGTCCACCTTCCTCCACACCTCTCTTTCCAGCGAGGGCATTTAATGTTCCAGTGCTTAGATTTTGCTCTTTGCTGGTGGAGCACCAACCTTGTAGCCCAGGGCAACCTAGAATGTGTGGCAGGCTCTGGGGACTTAAACTCATTTCCAGGAGAAAAACACTCATTTTTTCCTGTGGCAATGAGCATGACATTCACGTGCTTGCATCCAGTACCATCTTGTGGTTTTTATACCAAATGAAGAGATGTTACTAAATGAACATTTCTTGCTCTTGTGTAAATAGATAGATTAATGGCATGAAGTGACAGCCAAACCTGCCTGAAATGTTAACTTCCTTATAGGGTTTTGGGTTTCTCTTATTTTTGATAAATGGACCAATCTGGCAATAAAATCCTTGCACAGTAGGTTAATAATGTCATAGCTGAACTGTGAAATAGTAATGTGTGTACCATCTCTCGGCAAACAATAATCCTTAAAGCCTGATAAATCTCTTTCCAGCCCAATTGCATGTTCATTGTTACCTACGACTCCTTTTCCACAAATACAAAGCAGTTTTGTCACGTGCATTTTTAAGTAGAAGCAACCGGGAAGTCAAAGGCACGCAGGCCTATAAAGTTGGGGCAGGGCAGGTTCATTTTCAGCTCTTGTGAGCCCCTGCTGCCCTCAATGTCTGAAGACCTTCCTCCTAAGGAAGCTCTTCAAAGCTCTGCATTGTGGATGCAGGGCTGGGGGTGCTAGTAACCTTCCAGTCCTTCCCTTGCCCAAAGCACTGACCTGCTGCTGGAAGCAGAGAAGAACTGGGACCTGAGAAGCAGAAATCCCCCCAGGCCCTTGTTTGTATTGATAACCTTAGGCAAGGTTTGGGGCTGTTTACCCCCAATTTTTTATGACAAGAGAGGTCTTGGGGAGGCTTGACTTCTGTGGAGCTGGGAATGTAGAGTCTGGCAAATGTCTGCAGACTTCAGTCAGCCACAGCACGCACAGGCTGTGTGCAGAACTCTTTAGCACCGAGATTTGAAACAAAATATGGCCAAACGCTCTCCTTGAAATAGGTCCCCTCCCCCACCTATGGCCCGTCATGGGCAACTCCAGGGTAAAATTTACACTGTATGGGTAAAAATAAAAAAAGAGAGAGGGAGAACTGTATCCCAAATCATGGCTGATTTTGAGGGAATTATTTCAGCGTCAGAATCTAAGTAGCTTGGGGCAGTGCACATAAACTTGACAAACAGGCTACTTTAGTCCTGTCTGACTGTATCAGCATAATAGGGCAATGAAGCTTTTTATTCATTCAAAGAAAGGTTGAGTTTGATTGGCAGGGCAGGCTGCCTGAACGCAAGTGGCTCTTTCCCCCAACACTTCACTGCTATCAATTACCGTTTTGAATACGAAGTGTTTCTAATGTAAAATAATGCCAACCTCTGCCTCTATCCTCAGGCCAGAAAGCTTCTTTGTGTTATTTGCTCCCAGTCTGTGACTGTTCAGAACCTTCCTCTGCAGTTTTTTCCCCTTTCTTTTCTTCATTCCTTGCAGTACCTAAATGATATACCATTGCCAGCAGAAGTGAGGTTGATGTGCCATGCAGAAAACATTTCTGTTCTTTATTTTAATCAATAATCTCCGGGGTGAGTGACATTTCTACCTTAGTGATTTAGAGTCAGAAGACCTGGGGATGTCCGTGCTTGTGAATCACCCCAGGTTCCAGGAACAAAGGAGGCATTTTTTTGTTTTTCTGTAGTTTCCCTTTCTTGCTCCCAACAACTGGGCTCTGAAGTTCTATTCATTTAGCAGTCAACTTCTGTCTAGAAAAATGTGTCCAACTGAACCGAATGCCGTTCTTATTTAAATCGGCAAGTGATTTGCTTCAGCTGCCATCTGTTGGCCAGTTAGCTATTTTAATTTGATGCTGGGGACATTACCTGACTTTGTATATTGCATTTTGATCTGCATCATGTTTGAGAAATGTCTGAAAATGACTCTAAGGGAGAGAGGACTTTGAAGGATTCTGTTGAACAAATATGTACATATGTTAATACGGCGCTGGGCATGCAAGTGTGTGGGAGGGCTCAAGTGTGTGTACACACAGTGCATCTTACCTAATACTCTTCACAGCCAGATTGACTATAAATCCTTCAGACGTTTCTTTCCTCCACCTTGCCAGCTCACCCTCCTCATTGAAAAATCATTAACCTGGAGCTTTCCTGGTGTCCTTACCCATTCTCCTAAAGCTATAGGTTCTCGTATTTGTAACTGTTTGGCACAAGGCCTGGATGGCGGCATGGTGCGGCGAGTGTCCGTGTGTGCCTGAGGTCTGAATGTGGGCAGCGCAGACTCTCTCTTCTTTCCTTTCTCTGAACACCCCGAGTCTGATAGAGCTTTGTAAGTGTTTATTGAGAGCCTCTTGAAAGACAGCGGGCAGTTTGAAAAATGCACAGAGCAAGGAGTCCGCAGGCCTGGTTTCTTGGTGATGGCTGAGCTTCCTGCTGCTAATTAGTTGTGTGATTGTGGGCCAGTCATTTCACCCCTCTGCACCTTCATCTTCTCTAGTGTAAGATGCGGAGATCGTGCAGGGTAGTCTCTGACTGCCCTCCCTGCCCCAATGTTCCAGAAAGCCTGGTTCAGGAGAAGGAGAGAGGAGGAGGCATATGGCTTAATCTCTGCCCTCAATGCTTTGGAGCCCGTAGGAATTATCATTCATAACCACCACTCATTGCAGAAGGAGGGCTCATTGTATGCTAGGTTGTCCTCTTCTCTGCTTCCCCTCTCCTCACTAATAAACTTCCTACAACTTTTGAAAATGATTTTAGTTTTCTCAATGGTGCCTTCCACATGGGGTTCGTCTGCGCATAGCTTCTTCCTGTGAGTCTCTCTGATGCTGGTTCCCTGCTCTTCTCACCTCACGCTCATTAACATCCAGGTAGAAACACACAAGAGCGTTTCCATGTGAACTTCCCTCTCTCGGGGCAGCTTCTTTGCCACACTTGCCTTGATTGGCGCACTTGCTCCCTTGAGTAGATATGCTCACAAACACCGTGTAGGACGGAATCATATTTTGCTGCATCAGAGACACATAAGGAGCCTGTAGTTTGTGTGTTCACCATTGTGATTGTTGATAACATTTCAGCGCCCAGGTTCATGCTGTACGGACCAACCAGCCTACACCAGACATTCGTGCGCAAAACGTTTGGGCAACAGAGGGGACGATTCTGATAATAATAAGGCAGAGTGGCTGGTAGGAATCACAAAAGAGTGACTAATGATACAGATTGGACAGAAAAAATTAGGAGTTTTAATTCTCAAATTTGAAATGATGGGAATCTACTTTCTGCTTTCATTTATTGGACTTTAGGAATATATGAAGAAATTTAGGCTAGCTTATAGTAGAAATCTGGGATCTTGGGCAAATTACTTGTCGGAACTTCAGTTTCCTCAATGAAAAACGAAGGCAGTAATAGTAAATACCTGTATCATAGGGTTGTTGTGAGGATTCAATGAGATAATGAAATGAAATGAAATAAAGCATTTGGCAGGAAACCTGGCCCACAGTAAGGATTCAATAAATATTTTCTGTTGTTGCTGCCGTTATGTGGAAGTCATAACACCAGAAACTGTTGTCTTAATTGGAGATGTTTTCTCAGAGAAGTGGGGGCACCAACTTCGACTCCGGAGGCTCTGCAATCAGGAATCACTCCAACTTATCCAATAAACCTCGATCTTTCTCCTCTCCCTCTCCCCATGTCAATTTCTCATGCTCATTTACAGGTTTTGGTTTTTTTTTTTTTCTGATAGTTATAAATATTGATCTGCCCCCATGCCATAGCAGGTCAATATTCTCACTGCTGTTAGTTGCAAAAATTGCAGGTGATTTATTACTGGTGAAAATACTTTTTAGATTTTGCATTTGTATACCCAATTGGTTAGGATTTTCTGGGTTTTTTTTTCTACTTACAAATTTGCTTCAACTTCTTCCAGGAGCAGCAACAATCTCCCTCTGGGAGGTACAGCCTGACAGAGTTGCACTTGGTTTTGGTTCCATACAGCAGCCACACGGGGTTATGTTCTTTTTCCGTCGTGACTCAGGAGTTGGCATTTGTGTTCTATTTCTTGCTGGTTTCACAGGCATCAAAGGCTGTTATTTCCATAGCACGATATGGCAAAGGGAAATGACCTCTTCCCTGATTATTTGAAGGAAGCTTCCTGAGCATTATTGGGAAGGGAATTCATGCAAAGTGCACATCATCACAAAACTTTCTACTCTCAGCATAGTGTTACGTCTAAAAAGGTCTTTAAAATAGAATGCCAGCTATCGGGAGGGGACATGCACGGGTGTTTGTAGTATTTGGTTATGGTCATCACTCAGGGTTACCAGAGTGTCTCTTTAAAGGGAGAACGACCTAACAGGAGTAAAATAATTTAGTCTCTATTTCTTATGAAGCTATAATAATATTTTTTGAACAGTCAGCTGAATGCCTCCTAAGTTGCCTGGGTGACTAAAGGGCTTAAAAAGTTCTTCCGTGGAGATAAATAAGCTGTCAATTCATGATGAAGAAAATCAAACTCACGGTGTTGATCTTGGCCGGGGTGCCTGTACAAGTATGAAAGACATTTTTGCCGAGATGTAGCCAGCCCATGTGTTAGCAGTTAACACTGCAGTGCCACCCTGCACCTCTGCTCGCCTTTTCAAAAGATAAACATGGTTGTCAAAATAAGGAAGAGAAAAGATTAACCCATTCAAGTGCATGTAAATAATAAATGACACTGCAGCTCCCTAGAGTGTAGGGGAAGAAACGAGGTGAGGGTCCAGAGGCTGGGTTTTATTCAGTTACTTGGGCTTCCTTTTCGGAGTGTCTTCTCAAGCTGGGGCTGTCGCCGTGGGGTGGAGGCTCTGGGGTGGAATCTGGATGCAGTTGGAAGGGAGGTGGCAGAGGGAGAAGCTTAAAGGATCCGTGCCAAAAGTCAATAGGTTTACTTAGTTTCTTACACTCTTGCAATATAACGAGGCATTTCTCTGACCTTGTGGTCTGAAGCCATGCGTATTTTGGAGTGAGCACCTAAAAGAAAATACCAAACAGGATCATTCTGTTTATACCAGATTAGTGTGCTAGTGTCAAAAGAGCCACGTGTGTTATCCTCCTGATATTGCAGTCCAGAGCTGGGCGTGAGCACAGAGGGAGGGAGAATCACACTCATTTTTATTTCCTGTGTAGTAACAAAACCAAAAGAGGGCTATCAAAACACAACACCAGCCTGCCCCGTCCATGCCCCAGTTTGTTGCCGCGGGCTTTATAGGTTCTTGAGGTACTTTCGTGCCTCAGATCCAACATGAGAGGTGCCCCCAGTGGATCCATGGCTCGGAACTTTTAAAACTGAATCATAGGGGAATGCCAAATATTTTATAGAAATGCCTTGTTTTTCCTGAAGTTCTTGTGGTGTGTAGGTTGTAGGAGCCTTTTCCTTTTCCTTTGCTCTCATAGGTCCGGCAAAGCAGCAGGCACGGTGAGATGGAAAACATTCGGTCTCAGCTTTAGGAAGACGCCAGGCAAAGTCAGTGGTCCCATATTACAAAAGTGTCTGAGGAGAGGAGTCTTACATAGCACTCCAGAGAGCACGGCCAATGGGAAGGGCTGTGGGATTAAGGGTAGGAGATCGTCACAACCCCTCTAAGCCACTGTTTCCTCATCTTAATGGAGACAACCCCTGTACCTAACCCAGAAGTATGGGGGAAGTACTAAAGGAGATAGAGCTTGTCAGGCTGGGTGCCTGCCTTATTGCAAGCTCTCTGTAAATGTTTAAAGTTGTTACTGCTTTTTATTGTTGCTAGTATTATTGTATCTCATATTATCATTGGTTCTATTGTTTCATTTGGTTGTATGTAATATCAAGGATGCCATGGAATTTTTTTTAGCCTGTAAACTTTTCTCATCTACAAACTGAAGGAGTTGGACCAGATGATATCTTGAGGTTCTTTTCTGTATTGACTCTGAAGGTTCATTTTGTAGTAACCAGTTGAAAAATGCATGTAATCAGGCCAGAAGTATCATAAAGCCAGAGCCCTTTATGAAAGAACTGGGAAAAGTCAGAAAAGTTTTAGGGTGAGGTTAAGAAAGCAGACGATGCTCAAATCGACACTAGGAAAGCCGCAGTGTTTTCTCTATAACATCACGTGGATGCTATCTGGGTATGTGTAAACAAGAGACGGGTGACAAAGACGAATGCTAATCTCTGCAAAAGTCAAATGAATATTAACTCTTATTCAAATAGTACAAATACATTGCGCAGAGAAATCAGGATGTGAATTCATACGGTTTCATCTTTTTCAGCTGTGCACATCCTTCGGCTACAGAAGCCGCCCAGGACTCACACTGCGGCTCATTTCCTAGTCAAGTGTGGTGTCTGCGCTGCTCCTTTAAATACAGCACTTTGCTCAGGCTTACGTCTCAGTGTTATTTGTTTTGTCTTATAAATGTAGTGAAAGCAGAGATCACAGGTATTCCTCCAGGAATAATTAGAAATAAAAGCTTATTTATACGAGGGAAGTTTTTGAGTAGGATGTGTTCTTGCTTGAGTCATAAAGAAGTGATACGGGTTTCAGTTTCAATTTTGATGCCCTGGAACTCTATACTTTTGGTCAAGTCCATTCGGAGAGGTTAAAAAAAAATCACTCAGAATTCTCTGCACAAGTTCAGGTTAAAAATGGCTTGTCTTTCTTCCTCATTTTCAAGCTCTTCTACCCTATTGGCAAATCCGCCCCTCCATCTCTCTGTGTTTGGATTTTAAGAAATAAATTCAAGAAAGGAAAAATATATAACCATGGGCACTGTTTCTGTAAAATGAGGGAGGCCAGAGATCAAAGAGAAGCCTTGTCTTGGAATACAGTTTGGCCAAAACTGCCTGGTGTGTGTGTGTGCATGTGTGTGTATATGTTCATCTCTCCATGATTCATTCTGAGGGCTGTTTTAGCCTTCATAAAATATTCATGCTAGTTGTGCATGGTTCTATAATTGCCATCTCAGGCCTTGAATTATTTATAGGTTGTACTGTTCACATAGTCTCATTTACTGATAGAGAAGATAACACCATACGAGAGGATCCCAAACACTCTGAGGCCTGTTACTTTGCATTAAGTAGTGGAATTATATTACTGTAGGTGTAAAATGCTGGCCTTTTTTTCCTCCTCTCCCTTTAATATATCATTTTTGTATTTATAATATGCTAATTGTCAGGATGCTGTTAAGCCTCATAATTCCTGCCGAGTTTTGCAGAAATCAAGATGTGGCTGGAATGATTTAGCTCTTGATCCCAGAATGATTGTTCTAAACACACACACACACACACACACACACACACACACAAAACCTGTCTTTTCACACAGCATAATTTATTGAAATGATGTATGACTCTACATGCATACCTGAGCCCTTTTGTTTTGTACTATTGATCAGTTTGTATGTCTCAGTGTTAGCCAACACGTGGTCGGTTTAGATAGACATTTACCAAGGAGGCTTTCAAGCTGGCTGTCCCTAATTAAATACTGAGTCTCAATTCAGCAGTGTGGCAGTTCCCCCGCACCTGTTTATTTTGCCTTCTTAATGCTCCTTTCCCTTTTCTGCCAACTTGATCTCCATTCCACATACATCATAGTGTTTGGAAATTTATTCTATGGTAGGTATATACCGTAGTTCTATCTCTTCTTTTGTATTATTTAATTTCAAAAGGACATGCTAATGTTAATCAATATCAAAGGCAGATTCACCACAGACTAGACTTTTCTGGCATTTCACTATAATTTTCCATGTTTAAAGAGGGAGAATAGATGGAAAAATTCATAGCAGCTCATAACCTACTGCTGATATATTTTAGTTCTCTTCTACACCAGTGGTAACTCATGAATGTTCCACTGGTTTAGGAACTTCCAACTCTACAGAAATCATTTAGCCAACCTTCCTGCATGAGCTCAGTCTTTTCCCGCTGGCCTTCCTTCCCTGTGTGCCATGTGTGATGGGGACTCTCCTGCCCCTGTACCTGCCAACTCACCATTTCTGCAAGTATTCCTTTTCAGGCTCGTAGTGCCGGGGCCGACTGGAAGTTAGCAGGCACATGATTTTTAAGTGGCGCCTTTATGTGGTCTTAAATAACACTGAATCTGGTAATGAGGAAATAAGTCCACGTAAAATTTCTTCTAGTCCTTCCAATTAGGCCAAGGGCCTAGTTGAATGCTCTTTCATACATGCTTCATCTCCCTTTTCAATAAATACCATTTGGCAGGAAATAGGCTTTTAGCCAAAATTTAGTAACTTTTTAAAATTTGTTTTTATTGACTTCTGTTTGTATTGCTTCCCTCTATCGAAGGCGAGTGGCATTGGCTGTCATTCATAATAGTGAATGGAAAGTGTCATTTAAAAATCAGTTTATTGGGAGTAAAAGTAGTGAGTCAATATCCATAAAATATTAAATACATAATATAGGTATTATGGACAAATGGTAAAAATTATGGAAGTGTTTTTATGAATGACTGAAATTAAGGGAACGTTACGATAGGGCGAGAGCTGTGGCAATCATTCCAGAGAGCTGGGGATTCAGTTGAACTGAAGAGCGTGGTGAGGTTCAGTGATAGGCAACAGGAGGATGTGGAAACTAAGGTGATGGAGAGAGTGAAGGTATGCATATTTAAATGAAACTCAGTTTTTTGTCTTTACACAGTAAAAAGTTCCACTAACTAAATGGGACTCTATTCAATTTTCTTGTCCTACTAACTAAAGATTCATCTATATGGATGAAAACATTTTCTAAAGTCACAGGAGTTTCCATTTGGCCACTGTCAGACAATGCAGGGGGTGGACTTGACTATTATTAATGAATGAAGGCCTTTAGGGCTCAGGTGGTTGTAAATGGCAGTTAATCTTATAGATTAACGTTGATAGGAGTGTATGAAATTAGTGTCATTCTACAGTGTGTCCAAGAGCCCTTGGACAAGCTACATTTCTCCGTAGAGCCAAAATACTAGCTTGGTTTGTTACCTAAAGAGGATGTGCTCAGGGAGACTTTGTCCTGTGCCCAGGGACAGTGCCTGGCACTTCATAATAGCTTAGCACATGTCTGTTGTATTTGAATTAATGCTACTTAGAAAGGCTCTGATTAACTAATATTTCCTTAAAATATATACACACAGAAAAGTGGAGTGTGATTGAGGATGAAATTAGGTCGCTGTTTCATCTACTCTGTGTATCCTGTGGAGTAAATGCCTCTGACTGTACACCGGGGGGTGGCCCAGGAATGAATTATATAGTTCCTAGGAGCTTGTGACAGTTGACTTGACAAGAGTTAATTGTATGCTAAGCAGGTTTTAAAGTTAAAATTCAGATGTGAACAAATTACATTATTATTTCCCTCCATCGTATCCCCCAGATCAGAAAAGACCGAAACCTTTCTATGGAGGTAGACAGGGGAGTCCTGTCTAAAGTCAAAAGGAAGCTTCAGGCCTCCTTGGGGCTAGGATGATTGTGTCCCTCCTGGCTATCCGTCGGTGTCTGTTTTGGCAACAGAATTGTGTTGCTAAGTGTTTGAAAAAATCTCAGCCAACACTCTGTATTTTGGAAGCCACAGCTGCAGTTCCACCAAGTACCTCTTCTGCACCTGCCCTGGTAACTGTCTTTCATCCCATTGGCTCTGACTGTTCCAAGCTGGTGCCTTGTGCTTTCCTGAAGTTCAATCTTAAAGGGATGAATTTGGTGGATTATTATGGAAAGAGGTTCCTGGGTTATCAGGCCAGGTCTGAGGAAGGTTGTGGCCCTAACTCTGCCGCTAATGAACTGTCCACCAAGCTACCTGAGCTTCTGTCTCCTCCTCACCTGTAGAAAGACGTGATTGAACTCAAGGTTCTCCGTTCTAATATTTTATGTGCCTTCAGTCCCTGTATACACCTGTGGTGATGGGCTGGCCCCCTTATAAAGTCAGAACATCATTTGTTGTAACATAAGCAAGACTTCTTACCAAACACTTTTTATTTCTGCCTCTACAGTCATGTGGCCATTTGTAAGAATGATTTGCTGGCTATTTCTTCCCTATTCTGATTGTTCTGTATATTACATTTATTATGTAATTTTCCTAATAGCAAGAGTTAAAGCAGTTTTATGACACTTTTCCAAGGGTTTCAAAAAGTGTTTAGAACACTATTTAATAAAGAAAAAGTGGGAAGAGGGTAATGAGGAATTGTAGAATTTTGTGTTTTCTAAGTGTCTGATATTTGATTCTGATATCTTAATCTGTTTTCTGCAGCAATCTGCATGTCAGAAGTTGCAACTCTCTAAGCTTCTGCTGGTTTCAGACTCCTTTGTCTTGAAGGGAAGTTAATGGGCAGCTAGACGAGCACCTCGCTTCCCTGGTGCTTCTGCCAAGTGGTGTCTGGTCTCTCTTGAACGTGTGCAGTCATGGGGAACCCATCGTCTCATGAGGCAGCCCATCTCTCACCGTGCGAGTGTTCTTCCCTTCTGTTGAGCAGAAATCTGCTTGATGAAACATTCACTCTTTGGTGTTAGTTCTGTCTAATGGACTTTTAAAGAATAGAACTGCTGCTTTATCCACAGAGAAAGTAATTCAGGCGTAATTCCAAGTCACTGGCCTGGATGAAAAGGCAGGAGAGTGAAGTGAACAGGGAATGGGGAAATTCTGGAGTTGGGTGGCTCCCCAAAGATAAAAGAAAAACAAACAATAAAAATATGGAGGGGTGAGTATGAGGACCTGTGCCAAAGTTGGAAAAAAACAAAACAAAACAAAACAACCCACCACCACCACCACCAATATGGCAAATAGGAGGGTTGTATAGATTTCCTTTGGTAGAGTAAGACTAAAAGGGGGTGAGTCCTCCCTTCTCTGCCCCTCCCACTGACCCACAATCCCCTTTTCTACAATGGGCCAGACTGAAATGTGCCCTGTTTTCTCTTAAGGGTGTCCTATTCTCAGGTCCCTGATAGGCAACAGCACATTGTCATGCAAATTGTTCCTAGTCCCAGGGGATTTTGCTGAGGTTGGTAAAGGTCTCTGCTTGGAAAAGTGCTTTTCAGCTGTCCGCTCCTGGGCTGACATCTTTATAGAGCAGACAGCGCCCCGCATCTTGTTCTACCCAGTGCCCAGAGTTCTGCCTCCTCTCTCTCTCTCTCTCCCTCCCTCCCCCCCTTCCTTCTCCCTCCCCGCCCCCCACACCACCCTTTCCTTCTGACACACTCCACAAGACAGCCCCAGAAGGAGAAGAAGTTGAATGCCTCCCTTCAGACTTCTAAAGGAAAAGCATGCATCATCTTTCCTTTCTTTCCTGGCCCCTCTTTGTTGAGGGAACACCGTGCCTCCTTCGGTTGGTGGGAGTTGGTTTTATGAAGTCATTTTGAATCTTTTCAAGAGTGGGTTACAAGTGAATGCTTTCAGCATCACACATGTTGAAATGGTCTCCAGTTTTGTTTCTGCCTTGCCCACACCCCACCCCCAACAAGGTATAGTCATGGTTCTTGCTTGTTTGCAGCATTCTCAGCATCCTTATTGCCTCAAATTGTGCAAACACTGGAGGCCAGGGCACCAAGTCATTACTCAGCTTGTTGGTCCATGAGCCTTTCTAGTTGGTTGTGTGGGACATGACCCCAGACTGTACTTTGAAACCATTTTCTCGAGCACCAGACATTGCCCAATTTTCAAATAACAAGAGAGCAATGCCCTTGCATCACTGTCAGTTTCTCTCTCCTCTGTGAGGGTGTGTGAAGGGTGTTAGTACTTGAACTAGACATTCATAGACCCCAGGAAAACAAGTTGGACAACGTGGTCCTTGCCAGGCCAAGTGCAACTCAAATACTTTTCTAATAAACATGTAATAAAAACATGCTTGCAGTGCTTATCATAGCTTTTTTTACATTTCTGAGTGATGCTTTTAAGGAGAAAAAAAGCATATTTAACTCTTTAATGTTTCTTGGACATACATTGGAAGAACTGAGCTCTTAGCCACACACAGAATTAAAGTCTTGGTAAACTCTGGGTTTATAAAACACGACTCTTTGGGCACTTAAATTGAAGCTGTTATCTATTAATATTAATTTAATGGTAGAATGGAGAGTGTGGCAAAAGATTTATAGAAGCCATGTCTGTTTGCTTGGTTGTTTCCTAAGCAACTCCAATTTAAGCCTCAGCCACTGTATTTGAGCTAAGTCCTGCGTCAGAACCGCACAGAGGATTCTCAGATAGAGATGGACAGTTTTCAGGGGGGAATGTAAAAAATAGAAGATTTTGTCAGCTTTATGTAATCAGGGGACGATGTATCTTCTGAATTTTGTAGGCCAGGAGAAAAAAAAATAAGTGAAAATAGCCTCCGATAGCTACCAGTTTGAGAGCCTGACAAAGACGGGACATAATAAGGACATAGTAGGACCCATTCCAAACTCCCAAATACTTAGTTTTTAAAATTGTGTTAATTTTCATGTCTATTGTAACAATTAGTTTCTGGAGTTAAGATGGGATAGCAGAGAGAGAGAAAATGATGCTAATAAGAAATCTAACCATTTGGAAGTTTTGGTGTGTTCCAAAAAAAAAAGTAGAGTTACGGTTTTCCAAACTCAGGGCAGGGGGAGAGAGCTGCTGTCTCCAGGAACTCAGCTCACGAAACTGTGGCCGTGAAGGCAGGCGGACTCCTGAGGGAATCCTGGGCCTCCTTCTCCCTGGCGCTTCGTCACTGTGCGTAGTGCTCACCCAGGTGTGTGGATCCAGACTTGCGTGTGTGTGCCAGAGCTGCCTTTGACGGGGCTGGAGGAACAAAGAAAGAAACACTCGTGAAAGAAGTATCATCTCCCTTCCTGAATCTTGAACTTGATGAAAATGTGGAGGTTGAGTTGCACCCAAGTTATATACAGTAAATATTTTGTGACGTATGAAGTCATGGCTTAGAGGGACATATAAACTCGTCAAGTCTGTTTGGTAGCAGATAAGCACCCTCTTCCACCCCAAAGCCATCAGTTTTGCCACAACAGTGGAGACCCTCTGATGGCTGGTGTTTTTGGCATTACGCTGACCCTTCCCTTTTTGTCACCACCCCTGGGCCTTCATTATGAGTAGGGATGTCAGCTTGTCCTAAGGCCTGGACAGGAGCAAAAGGCTGGCACTCACAACAAATTTGAAATTGACACTGACTACATTTGGGGGCTGTCGTGGTTCTCAGTGATGCCTGTTTAATCTTTCAGAGGAGAATGTACAGGTGGTTATTACACAGCTCCTCACCACAAATTATGCACCATATGTACTCCACGTGTGCCTGTGCATGCGTTGGCATGCTTTGTTAGTTTGCACAGGCATGTTTGTGTGTGCTTAGGTGTATGTGATATGTGGGGTCCCCGTGTGCATAGTTTGTACTTTGGAAAGAAATCATCTTCTATCATTCGTCACTCCCTAGCTGTTGTAGACTGGGCCAGAACATCATTTGTTAACAGCGACAAAGCCGCACTCATAAACGCCGACATGTTACATTAATTTATAGGCACTGAGTGACTTATTAAAAGTGACGTGTGAAATATAACAGGGCCTGGTATGGATGATTAGGTTTCGGGCTTTGAATTGTTGACAAGGCAGGGGTAATGAATTGCGGGACACCAGCTCCTGCATTTCCCCCTCATTAGTCAGTATTAGCTGCATTAATAGTAATAATTGGATATATTCATCATTTAAAATGTTTTAATAAATGTTTGGACAGTACCCGATCGGAGCTGTCAAATATTAGGCTGGAAGGGTTGTGACGAGAAAAATGATGATGTTCCTTAGGTGAGAGATTTATGTATCTTTGGGATGCCAGCCTTGACTTTGCACTCCCGAAGGAGTCTGAGCTCAGATGAGTTAGGGATACAAGCCGCCGCCGTAGGATGTTTTCCTTTAGGAAGACTGTGAAAGAGGGCAGAGAACCCGTCTGGGACTCAGGTCTGCGACTCGTTTGCTCAGAATGGTTTCCTGGGAAGAGGTTGTCTTGATGCTAGTTAGCTCTGTGTCCTTGGGCACATCCTTGCACCTTTCTGAGCCTCTGTTCCTGTGACATGTTTCACTGGGGTCCCTTTGAGAGCTAATGTGTGGATTTCAGCATTAAATGTCATCCTGGAAGTTGAGGTAGACCTCCAACTGACTTCCCCTCCTTCACTCTTACCTGTATTTATTGGGCACAGATGCACAGGTTCTAAGGAGGACCGAAAAGATGGATGAGACTCATCTCTAGCCCCCCGGAAGGTGATCATCAAGCATTGTTCGGTATATGTGGCATTGTCAAAGTCATGTGGGCATGGTTACATTTGCTGTAGTAACTGGAGTCGGGATGCATCCCAGTGTCATGGTTTAACTCTTTATCGATCTTTCTCTGTTACTGTGGTCAGTTTAGGGCTATTGTATTACGTACAAAATGCCTGGTGTGAAGGAGGTTCAATATACGTTTATATGGTTCCTAATTCCAGCCCATTCCTGGGACCCCACTACTGCAAACACAACAAAACAAAGAAGAACAAAAATAAATGTCTATTTAACTTACATTTGAGCAAACATAGATTTAGACCAAGATGGAGAATGACTGAGGTCATTTAATAATAATGGTGGTGATAATAATAACAACTATTAATGATAGTAACAGCTGAACTTTATTGAACATTTACTAAATGCTATTCAGGGCCCTTTGGATTTTACATATATTCTTATTTAATCCTCACAATATTCCTCCAGGTAGTATTATAATTCCCATTTCACAGATGAGAAGTCAGAGGCTTGGAGAATTTAAGTGGTTTCCTTAAGGTCACATGGCTGGTAAGTGGTAGGGCCAAGGTTGGAACCCAGTTTTTCTGACTTGACATCTTCACCAACCTGCCATACTGCCTGTGACATCTTGGGGGCCTGCTCAGTTCTGAGACATAATTCAGGAGGGGTGTTGTCTGATTAGAGAATATTTGGAAACATGTAAACAGGATGGTGGAGCATCTGGAAATCTTGAACTGAGGTGGCAGAAGAATAAGGTTTGCTTATCCTGGAAAAGGGGCCCAGGAAGACCAAGTGGCCACTTTAGATAATTTAAGGGTTATCTTGGGGAAGAAGGAGGAGTCTCTGGACTCAAGCTAAAACTGGAAATTTCTGAAGGCTAAAGACAGGAGGGCAGAACTTCATTCTCAGGAAGAAGGAGCTTTATCACAAGGCCGTCCAGTTTGAATGGGATGGACTGCCTCCCCAAGATGGGGCACTTTCTTTCACAGCTTGAATGAGCTGCCTCCCTCTGGGACCTTTCACCCCACCGTCCTCCTTGTTACTGGTCTTTAGCCACACTGGCCTGTGCACTCGCAGGACCGCTCTACCCCTTGATTTTGGCCTGACTCGCTTCTTCTTGTCCTCCCAGTCTTAGCCAAAATAGCGCTTCCAAGAACTTCTTTGACCACCCTTTTAAAACAGTCCCCTTTCTACCAGCTGTCAATTCCTCTCTGCCTCCGTTTCTCTTCCAAAAGCTCTAATTAGTAATTGACATTGTCTTGCTTAGTTGTGAGATTTTTTTTTACTTGTTTTTGTCTCTCTTCCCACTAGAATGTTAAGTCCAAGTGGGAGGATGCTTTCCTGTCTTCTGCACTCAATCTGCAGTTCCCAGGACAGACATACAGCTTCCAGAGCAGCTGTTTGTCAGGGACATTGGAAGGGATGGCTTCTTTGGGAGGGAAGCTACACTGGATAACTCCTCTATTTCCTGCTCATTCTCGAAGCCCATGAGCATCTCAGAGTTACCGTGGTTCCCCATGTTTCTTTGCCTTATCAGAAAGACAAGAGCATGTTTGAGATTGTAATAGACCCCGATACCGGCTCTGGTTGGATTAGAACCAGTGCTGTCCGTATCTAAGATGACACCTGAGCTCTAATGGGTTGGATTTGCTCCCTCAGTACCTCTGTGGAAATTCTCTACATCTGCTGCCATTCAAAGTCGGGTTCATGGGTATTAGCATCAGATTTGGCATCATTTAGGTGATGCATGTTTAGAATGCACCAAAGAAAAAGTTTGGATTATACCATTGACACTTTATAGATTAGAATTTGTTTTTATTATTACAGATGATATTCCCTATTTCATGAAAAAATTAAGATTGTTGCCACATAGTGTAAAACTCTGGGTGTTATTTGTTAGTACAGTTTGGTTTTGCAAACATTCCAGCATAGGGTCCTTTACCATAAGCCATGGTATTCTATACACACGGTTCGCAGCTAGAATGTCTTGGGGACTCTTGGTGCTCTCAGTTCATTTATTTTGGCTTCTCAGTTATTTCTCTGTTGTAGTAACACTTTATCATGCCACCTACTTTATTTTATCATGCCACCTACAGGCTTATTGTTCTTTCAGATTTAAGCAGGTATTTATCACCTGGATCCCAGGTTCTGAGGATACAGAGAGGAGAAAACATGGTTCTTATCTTCAAGGATATTTCTATCTGGGGAGATCAGCAAGTAAGTAGAGTCACAAAGTAATGATAGATATGGTTCTGGAGGAACGTGCCGTGGAAAATCTGAGGTGAGAGATTCCATGTCTGCCAGGAGGACTTGGGAAGTCTTCCCAGAGGAGAAGGTGGTACTTATGATAGTTCTTGAAATATAGGGGCTTCTTCTAGATCATGAGTGGGTCTATGCCGGGAGAAAGAAATGGCGTTTGAGGAGGCCTGGGAGAGCTCGGAAGGCTTAGGAAATGTGAAGTTCTTTAGCATAAAGGGGCATAAAGGACTTGGGATGAGAAGTAGCTGACGGGGTTGTTGGGGGCCAGATCATAAATGGCGGCCTTTGTTCCATGAGACGGTGAGAAGTGATCATTTACAAATTTGAGGCCATATCAGTTGTAAACAAAATATCTCTCGGAGTTAGAGGAAGGGTCTAATGGAATTCACTTGTTGGAAAATGTTAATCTAACATCGGACTGCTGCTCCTGATAGGATGGTCTTGTAGGACAATTTCCAGATAAGATTTTAAGAAAATGATAATCCTATTATAGGTTACTTGCTTTGAATCTTCCCTAAAGCATCAGCTCACAATACTGTGCCTACTTTACAAAAGATGCACTTTCTCAGGGATGATAAACTCCATTCAGCCTTTAAGTAGAGATCTCTTAAAATGGACTTTCACCCTCTCTTGGACATAACTTATGTCTTAGTGGTAGCATGGGCAAGTGGGGACCACGAGTGTGTCCAATATGTGACTTGCTTTGCTGAAACTGAGTCCTTTTCTCAGCCCTGTGCCTGGAGCAGTGAGAGCAGTGGTGGTGGCCCACGGTGGGCTTCTCTCAGGCTGCCTCCCCTTGTGATTAACTGTAACTCAGTGTGATGACTACGTTGTCATGGGTATGGTCTGTGACTGTGGGAGGGGTCAGGTCGGACCTGTGGATATGTAACATATAGTCACTGTGTTTATTCATTTCTTAAAAACATGGATGTTCTGGGTCCTCAGTTATCAGAACCCCGGTACCCTTGGGCACACAGGGCTACTTTTGGGAGTTTCCCTAACCTAGTTCGGTAGAACACCAAGTTACCTTGACTCATGTCAACAATTTCAAATGAAATTGTCTTAAACTCATTCTCGAACAATATGCCCCTTTGACCTGGGAATTCTTGTCCTAGGGTAACTATTTTAAGGAAATACTCAGATATGAGGATACAATTTTATGTACAAGGGTGTTTACCAAAGCATTATTTATAATAGAAAAAACTTGAAAGTATCGTCAAACAGTGGGATACTTGTTGACTATCTACTGTATATGATAAAATGCTGAGGATTTAAAAAAATCACATTTTGAAGATCGCTTCATACAAAGAACAGGCTATATCATTACAAAATTTCTATATTCATGAAAAGACTGGGAGAAGAAATACAGGTGGTTATTTATTTATTACTTTTGAGTATTTCAACTTTTTTAAAACAAGAAGTAAATACTTATAATCAGAAGAAAGCTAGACACTATTTTTAAATATGCCAACTGGAATTTTAAAGAAGTGGCTACATTTCAGATGTCATATAACCAAAAAAAAAGATTGTGCGATGGCAAAAAAAAGTGGGGAATTGGTAAAGTCAGACGAAAGTGCTTTGGCCCTAGCATCTTGTTAGGACCAGAGGAGCATTTATTTAAGGCAGCATTTGACTAAGCTAATTCCGGACATTTCTCTCAACTCCTGTGCAGCTGGTTTTGAGTTGCAGGAAGGATCTCTGGCTCAGACCGATTGAGGGAGTGTACATAAACATCGGGTTTATTTTGTCAGGGATGTTCTTGAGAGACTCGGCTCTTTACTGATCTTTTTTTTTTCCCCTTTGTGGCCATTTATTTACTTTTGAAAATACCCCTGCAGATCCTCACTTGAGTGAAAGGAGATCTGTTCTGATGGCAGAGATCAGTCGCTGATCAACGAGGCTCTAAGAATTGAGTATAAACTCAGTTGCCACTCTTTTTAACATTCCAGCAGGTTGGCTTCATTTCTATAAATGATCAATGTGGCCTCAGGTATTTTTAGAAATTCTCACCCATGGCATTCATAATGTTTCTCCCCACCCTCCATTTTTTTTTCTTTTTCTTGCCTTTAAGTGGGGCTCATGATGATGGAAATTCTTAACCATTACCTTGACTCCTACCGGAAACTTAAGGGACAAGTGACTAGAAAAGGTCCAAATTGATTCTACTCATCCCTTAGTGAGTGCATGAGAAGAGAGGAGATTTACAGTTAAGGTCCCAAATGAGAGCTGGATGTTAAAGTTTTGGTTGAGGATTTAGGGTGGCTGAAGCTAAAACTGAGTGTCATCTTGGAGGTTAATCCTCCGCCTCTGGAATGCGTCTTGCTGCCTGTGATACTGACATGGTGGAACAGCTGAGGGTGAGAGGCCCGACATTTGCCTCCATGCAGGGTGTTGGAGGTGATGTAAGGAGGGCAATGCCAGGGTTCTGAGGCAAAGGTGTTTCTGCCCTGAGCCGTGCACGCAATGGAAACCCAAGATGTTTCACAGGCCAGGACCGAAGGAGAGCAAAAACAGGCAACTGAGCAATTAGAAATGTCACTTGTCTGTATTACAAAGCGTGAAGCAACAATCCTTTTAAAGTTTAAGTTGACATGCCCTGACCGGTGTGGCTCAGTTGGTTGGGCATCATCCAGCAAAGCAAAAGGTCGCTGGATCGATTCCCGGTCATGACAGATGCCTGGGTTGCAGGCCAGGCCCCAGTTTGGGGCACGTGAGTGAGGCAGCCGATCGGTGTTTCTCACCCTCTCTTTCTCCCTCCCTTTCCCTCTCTCACTAAAAATAAGTAAATAAAATCTTTTTAAAAAGTAAAGTTTAAGCTCACAACGTGGACTGAAAAAAGTATGGCAGTGTGGGATTCAAGAGGCTGAGAATGTTTTTCTTGTTCTACTAAAAGTGAAAAGAGCTCAGTTGCACCAAAGGGAGCCACACCAAGATAGCGGTCAGATCCGTGGAAACTGTGGGAGGTGACTCTTTTGCACTCGAGGGTGGCTTGTCTCCAAACTCTGAATGGGGCCATTTTATACTCAAGATCCTCATTCCTGCCAGGGCCAGTAGGCAGGCAGGGAAAGATCACCTCTCACCCTCTGCATAGCGATAAGCTAGTTACAAATTGTGTAGTGAACAAGAACATGAACTGTGAATCCAGGTTCTCTCACTAGATTTGTGACCTCAGAGAAACGGATTACTAAGACCGTCAACCTTAATAGTTGCTTCCTTAGGGTTGTTGTGAGGGTTCCATGAAATAATTTTAGGAAAGTGCTCAGCAAATTATCTTGTACACGGTAAGCACTCAAATAATAGCAACACTCATAAGAAAAACAAAAATAATTATGATGCTATTATCGTTATAGTAGCAGAAATGGAAATTATGGCCAATCCTATGGGAGTTCATTCATCAATACTTGTCTTATTTCTCTGAAGATCCTACAGGAAAAAATTTGATCCATGTCCATTTACCACCAGAGAATTGATATTTGTGATGCACAAACGAGATTCTACTGAGTGGTGTGGAGGAAACAGGATAGTGTAAAATATGATCCCTCCAGTGAGATGCTAGTAATCAGATAAGAAATGTAAATGCAGATAACCAATTACAAGGTGCTGAGGGACCAGTAAGGTTGTTATAAACAAAGGCTGTGGGAATTTAGATAGTGCTATTTTGGCCAACATGATCAAGGAGACTTTGGCATTGGCCTTGAAGAATGGATTTTATTTCCTTTAAGTAAACAAAATTCCAGGCAGTGGGAACAGTTTGTACAGAGGCTTGGAAGTGGGAAATAGTAAACTTTTAGGGAATGGTGAGGCATTGGACCAAATGTTAAGGGAAGGGCATCTTTGGAAGAAAAAAAAATGACTTAGTGAGTTTCAGCTAGGAATAGCCCCAAATGTGGTCACTGAGATTAAGCAAAGCCTCAATCCTCATCATCCTTTTTGGTGTTCACAGCCAAGTGGACCTCATAGATAAGCTAAGTATAAAATGACCTAGGTAAGTACCATAAGAAAGACACTCACAGGTCTTGAATGTCTTGGATGTATGGAAAAGCAAGGCATTAACTCCCAATGGGAGAATCGGGACAGTCTGATTAGAAGGGGAAGAATATTGACCAGAACTGGATGGATGGAGGGACTTGAAGAGGGAAAGAAAGGCCTTATAGATAAGTCAAAGGAATGATTGAGCCCAGGCTTGGGGGCTGGAGGGGACTCTCAGTGCCCAGTGAACATGGCCTCACAAGGTGATTGTATTTTGAGATAAAGTCCAATAGAATGTCCTGCCTGTCACTTGGATAAATAGAGGACAGAGGAGAAAGCCCTCTAATTGGCTGTTTCTTTACATTCCAACTGAGATGTGTCTCTTGGGGAAAAGGGGGACCGATTTTTCCCTTGATAGACAAACAAGGGAAAGGTAACAGCTGCGGATGTCTCGCAGGCCACCGAAGTGTCCCAGGCAGGAGAGGCCTGCCAGTAGTATCCTCTCTGCCTGCAGCTCACTGTCTAAGGAACCAGAACAACTGCCCATTTGATCCATTGTCTCATGTCACTCACCCAGCCTCGCCCTAGACCTCATCAGGAAAGGTTTACCTTTCACTCAAAAAGAACCAACTTCTTCAAAAGCTCAGTGTAAGCCAAAGATCCTCTCCTTTCCTCTGAGCCCCCTTCCCACCAGGCTGTGGATTGTCTCATCGTGAAATACGGAGACACAATTTTTTATTCATGTTTCAGGGAAACAGGAACAGAAATCCAGCCTCTACTAAATGTATGCCATTTAAGCCTTGGATTTTTTCCATTATTACTATGCTGCCTAAAAGGAAAAAAAAAAAAAAAAATCAGGAGAGAGAAAGAGCAAGCTGAGTACCTTACAGATTTGTTATTTAATGATGATTTGGTTCTCGGGGACTGTACCTTGAGAGGTGCGTGTGCATGTGTATATGTGCTCGCACACGCTCCTCCTGTACTCTTGAGCAAGCAGGTTTGAAGAAGCATTACCTGAGAAGGCGTCAGGCAGGTCTGCTGTTCTCTTGGAAGAGCTGCAGTGTCTCAGCTTCTGAATTTCTGGGGCACCTGAACTAATGCTAGTTTAGTACCAGCTAACACCCAGTGGAATGCCAGTGTCATGTTACAATCACCAGTAACTCTGGTGGCTGCCGTCGCTTACTCTGAACAGGGGATCTCCACGGAAGTGTGACACCATGACGCGTACTAATTCAAAGACACTGTGTGAGCTACGAGAGACCCCGGTTTGCCTTTTATGCTTTTTCAAGTGAGTCGAGGCTAGCAAGTTAAATGGAGTGGAGGGAGGAAAAGTTTTCCCTCATTTCTGTAGATCAGCCCGGGAAGGGTCAACTTGGAAAAAAACAGCTGTGTCAAGGAGAGTAATTAGAGGCAGAGGGATTGAATATTAGTTCTCTCACAGAGTAAATGAGGATAAATTCTGTTAATTATGTGACTTTTTTCAGTACTAATGTGATAATAAAATACTCTGATTCTGGAGAGGCTTGTCACAATCTCAGCTAAAGCACTGACCCTCCCAGTAGGTGAGACCAAGAAGCAACTTGTAACTCTTCTAGCAAAAAGCAAGAAATCAGAGTTAAGTGGATTTTTCCCCTACTCTCGGTGTTTGGTGTAGAAAACCTCTACCCAGCACCATCGGGAGACTGTTGGTGAATGGACTGTCTTACCTGAGGCACAATAGCACTTAGGCTCACTTTTCTGTTTCGTTCCTGAGGGAAGACATGAGAGTGATTCAAAGAGTATACATAGCCCAGTGCAGGATTTGAGTACAGTGATTAACAGCACTGAAAAGATTACACTCAGAATGCTGCTGAAATTTTGGTCTTCAAGACTTTAATCCTATGAAAATTCACCTCATTTTGGACAAGTGGGAACTCGTGTTAGGGCAACAGAGAAACAAAATTGGTTGGTTTGCAGCATTATGATTAGGGTGGAAGTACAGAGAAGAGAATTTGGGTCATTTCTTTGGGAGAGTCAGGGTAGTGTCCTAGTGCAGGTGATATTTGAATTTGGCCTTGATTAACGATGAGTTGTTCAGATGAGAAGGTCTGCAGAGGGAAAGGAGGTACACCCGAAAGAGTGGTCCGTTGTGGATGCAGCGTAAGCCCGGAAGCTGAGAGTGGAAGAAAGGTTTCAGGAGTAGGTTTGGTTCGGGTCATGAAGGAGAGGGGTACTTTGGGGGGGCAGAGGGAGGCATTTTTTAAAAAATAAATTAAAGTAGGTAGGCAAGAGTGCACGTTGGTTGCTGCATCCCTGGTGGCACAAGAAGTTAGGTTTCCTGAGTGCTCCTTGGAGCGTCAGTTGAGTTGTTCATCAAATGTGGGTGATTCTACCCACCCCTGACCTATCCTTTGAGAGGTTGTTTTTTTTTTTTTTTGAAGATCAATGGGAAAAAAGTTAGAAAACAAATGAATTTTTAAGGAAAGCATAGTTTCTAAGTTACAGCCTGTTACCTTTCCATTATTGATTAAGTGGAGAATGATCGCCAGTTATCCTAGCACAAGTTTGAAGACTTATTTTCCACCCAAGGAGGTTTATCCCTGCAAATAACAGAGGACCACTGTTATCGCATAGCTGCACTTGTAACTTGATGCAAGGGTGAGCAGTGAGCCCTACACTACAGTCTTGCTCTCTGTTGTGAACTGTACCCTGGCCTCAGATCCTGGTGCTGTTGCTTATGGTGTGTATGAGACCTGGGGCTCTGTTACCAAGCTTTCTGGCCTCAGCATATTCATCTGTGAAATGGGGATATTAAGACCTAACCAATGGGACATGTAAGGATTCATTGCAATGATTCCTATAAATGCCCAGTGCCTGGCACACGCTGAGTGAAGTTGGGGCTTTCTCTGTGAAAATGAGAGTGATTCTGAAGCCAGGGAGGCCAGGCTCGGTTGAGGTGTCCTCCCCTTAAATGTTAGAAGGGATGAAGCTTGCTCATACTGGGTTGACAGTGTCTTCTTTCACAGAGAAATTCCCAAACTGTGGACTTTCCAGGCCACAGACTCTTCGAAAGCCCGAGGACAGCACCAAATCAGGTGTTTTGTTTTCTGCATGATTAATTGGTTATAAAATGCTGCTAAGACCTACTACTTCTGATTGAATTAAGTGCCCTGCAAAATCCAGCTGTGAACAGGTAGACATGGGAGGTTTCCTGTGTCTGCACTCACCGTCTGTGGACAGTCTCCCTCCTGCTGGCACAGCCTTCTCTTTTGCTTCTGGGTGCAGATGCTTTTCTGACTTCTTCCTTCACCCAACTTGTCAGCTGCCAAGGGTCTGGGAGAAAATCAAGCTTGACCACCTCTGGATTCAAGTGACAAGGATTCTCAGAATGACAGAACAGAAGAGAACATGCCGTTACTTCAAACACAAGAACTGCTTATGGTGGTGGTGGTGGTTGTTTTTAACAATGAGCCCATTTATTGGAGCCACATAGGTCCTTCTTTTATTATTATTATTATTATTATTATTATTATTATTATAAATTAAAAAATGAACACATAGAAGCTCTGCTCTAGTGTCACAGACAAGCAAGTTGCTGCTACTTTGGTTGCCGTGGTTTAGAGCAGCAGGTGCAGACCAGGACCCTCTTCCACGTTTGTTCCGTCTGGCCCTTGTATTGTCTGGAAGATTAACAAATCTCACACTTCGTAATATGAATTTCTAGCTTCTTTTGAAATGGGAAGCTCTGGCAACACTGTCCTTATGTTTCTGATGGAGTCAGTTAGCTGGAGAAGAGTTGAAGCTGACCCTTGTAATCTAGACCTTATTCTTCAGATCCTATAGTTTCTTTTACTGTCTGTGGCCTTACATACAGCCTACTTCACTGATTGATGTAACCTGCCTGCATATCTATCGTCTGTCTGTCTGTCTGTCTATCTATCATCATGACTTGAGGCCATAGGACGTTGGAATTTTATAGCCTACAAGTTACTAGGACTCAATAGAATAGAACCTTCTCCCTCTTTTACACACACACACACACACACACACACCCCTATTTCAGGACCCTCCCTTCTGCTGCCTTCTCAGTTTCATCATTCTGTCCACATCTTCATCTCCACTTGGCTCCACCTTTCTGGTAGAGAGGGCATTGTGTGATGTGAGCTCCCCATACCCTCTCCTCTCACCTGTTGGAGTTTCTTTGTCCTGTTAGGCAGGATACTAGTGGATTATGTTCTATTATGGACTAATTTTTAAAAAAGAATTTTCTAGCAAACTCAGCCCCACATGTTTGCAGGTTCAACTCTAGTAGATTACAATCCATCTCTGGTTTTAGCCACACAAACAAAATTCCTGCAAGTAGCTTGGATTGGGCCTCGTTGCCTTGACTTGGGTCAGATGCCCATCTCTAAAGTGATCGAGTAGCTGGGGGATGTGCTGCAGCAACTGGCCAGGCCTGGATCACAGGTGCTGTCTGGCCCAAGTGTGGAATGAGTTCATGCCACTGAAATACCAGGGCTCTTGGGTGAGAGCCAGGAAGTTCTCCAGAAGGACAGTGGAGAATGGTTACCAAATGGGGAAGATGGATTCTGGGCAGTCAACTCACAGGCTCCTTCCACAATCTTGTGAAAACTCTGGACTCATTCAACAGGAAAAAATGTGTACAAAAATTTGGATACAGTGTTGAGATATTCAAGAACCCTGTGCAGACCCTCTGTGGACTCCAGGATAAGACCACCTAGACTAGATGAGTTCTAAAATCCCATCCCAGCATTCTTTGTTTTAGGATTTACTGGTTGTTGCGATGCAACAACAAACAGGCCTTTGGAATTTGGTTTCCCATGTTTCCGCTTTCAAATGAAAGCTATTTGGGTGATATGTGGGTGGAGGAGCGGGGGAGGGCAAGAGAGTGGGACCTGGGAGCCACAAAGCACCCCCAAAAGTCTAAATTATGTCACTGTTCATTGACAGTATTGCTCTGGTTTCATTTTCCATCAGTATCTTGATGATATCATGAGAAATAGTGCCTAATAAAGTGTCAGACTCTATTTTGCATTATGATTTTAAAATGATACATTTCTTCTTATATTTTTAGGGACTAGAACACACAGACTTATTGGATCACCCATAATATAAACTGGAATAATTTGGAGTTCATGAGATTATGGTCATTGCTCTGTGGGCATGAGGCTCACTGGCCATTTGTATTTGGAGGCTGATCCTGAGCTTTAAATGCACATTAAGGAGTCACTTGTTTTTTGTCTGAATTCTGCTTGAGTGGTGTGTTGGGATGCAGTGGGGTTTTTTTTATCAATGGAAGCCATTGCTCAAATTAAATTTATTATCCCCAATGGTGCATGAGCCCGGAGGATGGGAGGCAATGCCGATGCTGAGATGGGGACCAGGGAGGAGGTGTCCAGGAGAGTGAACAGACAAATGGAGTGAGGTTTTAAAAAGGGTGGTGATGATTTAAATAGATTTCAAAATGATTTCCATTCTTAGCAAGAGACCTTGCTTTTCTTTTGGAGGAAGAGCTTCTTCCACTGAGGCCTTTTTCTTCTTTCTTTTCTGGTAGAAAAATGAGATCGTTCCTCTTGCTTGAAGCAAAAATTTGTCAAATATCAGCTTTCTTTGGCAACCAAGAAACTCCTTTCTTTCTCTGTGGCTTGTGCTAGGGACGAGATGGGATGGGTGAAGGAATTTAAATTTCCTTTTTGTGCAGAGGTGATTTGACATGTGTTTGCACTAGGTCTCAATGGCAGATGATTAAATGTCGTCCCTTCTCTGAAGTTCACAATTTCCGGTGAATAACTTTATCTTTGCATTTATCGTGTGATAGTCACATGACTGATGGTTTTTTAAGAGTAAATTAGATATTCATTCTTAAGATTCAGTATACATCAAAAATGTTTGCAAACTTTGTCCCCTAACCGACTTCCACCAGGACAAGTTTCCGGATGATTCTGACACAGGTGGCCTGAGAGCAGCACTGTGGCAAACTTCCATAAGGGTGGGGAGGATGTTGTCTATGAGTCTGTGCTTCGCGTGTTGCTGGTGCTTGGTACATACTTACTGGATGAGTGATGGACTGAAGGAAGAAATGGATGGCTTAAGGAAATAAATAAGCCGAACCAAGAAATAGCAAACCGTCAGGAGAGTTCATCACTGGGTTTCAACAAAGTCGTCAGAAGGGTCTATAGAATTTTGGAGTGAGGACATCCATTTTATACTATTTGTCACATGACCTTTTGTCCCTTTGGGTTATGCTTAAAGGTTTTAAAAACAATGGCAAGTTTAACTTTGACATAATATTTTAAACTTTGATGTTAAGGGAATTTTAAGTAGGAAATTGAGCACAGCAATGGCATGGAATCTGCCCATTTGATACTCTTTTATGAAACTAATATGTGAAACTAATAAATGATCTGCATCCTACGGAGTGTGAGATGGATAGCTCTGAACTGCTCTCATTTAAATTAATTGACAAATCTTAGAGGATAAAGACTGTCAAAATACTTGTCATGATTTTTCCATCACAAAGGGGGGCAATATTATCTAGGTTTATGCTAAATGATACTTCAATTTTGACAACAATAAAGTTGTTTATTTTTTCTTAAAGGAATGCCTGTTTAGAGAAAATTCAGAAAAAAAAAACAAAGAAAAATGGCAAGACATAATTCTTGTGCTATAATTATTTACAGTCAGTTTAAGTCAGATATTTATGCACTGTTTTTCATACACAGTTGTACTAGATGCTGTGGTGAATAGAAAAGCACTTTAAACATGTCTGTGGTGTCAGCGAGGATGCAGGTGATTACTCAAGTGACTGGAGGGCAAGATGTAAAGACCGAGTATGACAAGAGACGTAGCAGTGGAGGAGGAAGGGATTAATTCTAGCTGGGGTGTTTGGGAAAGTTTCCAGAGTGCCATGCATTTAAGCTGCACCTGGAAGGCTGATGAGGATCAGGGCAGGCTGAGAGGGTGTGGGACCCAGGAATGCAGCCTAGGATGAAGGCAGGAAGGAAGCTTCATGTTCAGGGCACAGGATGGAACTCGATGTGACCGAAGCAAAACATGCTGGAAGGTGAAGAGCAGGGAACCAATGTGCTTGGAAAGGTAAAATCTTGACAGCAATGGTGACCTGAAAGATTCCTGGATCCAGCCCCTGCTAGAAAACCGCAACAGATTAATACTTTGTGAGTGTTCAGCCTTACTTGACAATTACTCAAATACCCCCTCATCCTCAGAGTTAAAAATTTGTCCTGAAAGTTCGATTTTAAGTGCTTTCTTTCTCTTTTGCTGTCCTTCTGGAGGAAAACTTGAACCAAAGACACTGTGATGATGGTACAACTGGTATTAAGGGGAAAGCAAGGGTGATGCATGCGAGGCTCTGGGGAGACTGTTGGTTGAGTAGATGAATGATGCTGAATGTTTCTATTTCATAAAGTCTTAAAAATAGTATTTAGGTGAGTGTCCAGAAAAACCCATGTTTCACTTACTATGGGTTTGAACTTTTTGGTCTTTCCCTGGCATCTGTCACCTCCACAGGGGAAATTAATATTGAAAGCTTTTGAGTCCCTAGAAAGAAAAGTGAAATTCTCACATCAGATGCTAGATGAATATGCTTTGAAATCTTAACCACGTGAGTATTCAACAAAGGGGTATTAAAAACCTTTCACATTCAAACTGTGGCTTTCTGTCTGCAAGAAAGACATTTAAAGATAGTGACTTAGGTAACTGGTCAATACATGTAGTATAACTAAATCCTCAAGATGGTGTTCATTGACTCCTCCCAAGAGACCCAGATCACATTGGGTTTGCTCTGGCTGTCATTCTCCAAATTTAGTTTGGCTGTGACCAGACCCACCCACTGGGCTTTTGTAATGGTTAAACCGCAGTTGAAATAGGCGAGAGTCATGAGCATAATTGGAACACACTAAAATTTATAATTGGGAATATTCTAGTGACAATACCAGAAATTTTTCTGCTAACTTTAGTTCTAAGTTTGAATAAATTTGATGCTGATGATGAGAGTATAGCCATATATGGTCAATGGCCATACTCCCATAGTATAATATACATAACATACAAAAGGAATGCGTTTAATGGATATAAGATTTGGAACCAAACTGCCTACATTCAAATCTCAGTTCTACCACTGAGCAGATAGGAAACCTTGGGCAAGTTACAAAAGTTGTCAGCATTGTTATCTACAAAATGAGAATAAAGATAGTACTTCATAGGGTTGTATTAAAGAAAGAGTGAATACACGGAAAGACTCAGAGCAGGGCCTTGCATGTGGTATACTCATGTATTTGCTCTAGTACTGTGAAGTCCAGGTTTTGAGGCTCCTCCCACCTGGCATTTTGTGCTTGGCTCTGCAGGATGGGTCACTGTGTTACTGAAGTACAAATTTGCCTCTGCACTTGCAGTTCCCCTGTGTGGGGAAGGGTTTGCACCAGTGACCCTGAGTTCCGAGGCCCTATGTCTGTCTCAAATCCAATCCCCACATCGGCACGAGCTCTGTGTCAGGTGGTTCCTTGCAGATCATGTTCCTTGGAATGGAAACAGTTTAAGACACATCTGTCCCCAGTCTGTCCCCAGCCTGGAGAAAAATGGACCAACACTTGGGTTTGTTATCTGCGTCATATCAAACTATCAGGATGATTCCAAATGTCCACCCAGGGCCAGTAGCTGTACATTAATACACGTGGCGAGAAACAGTTGGCATTTCAGTCATCTTTATAAAAGACTAGACCTGAAAATGAATGCCATCTCTACCGCACACAAGCTTACAATGCTTTGGATGTGTCTGAAATTCTCATGTCATTCCCAGTGAAACCTTGCAGCAGTCCGTGTTAAGCTACAGCACCCTTGATCTGACTTCCCTTCTCCCTGTTATTGCTAAAGAATTGCTGTTTATTTTCCCCCATTGGCCACGAGTTATTTGTCTGCCCCTCTCTCTTTTCACTATCCTACCTTTTCCCACCTTTCAGAGATGGACCCAGATAGCGTGAGGAGACCTGCTTGCTGGGGGTCCCTTGTTCTTAAAACTATTTGAAAAATCTTTGGTCTGTTGCCATGCTACCCCAACATTTTTCCACCCACTGCCATAAATTCTTGCCTTTAATTATGTTCTTTTACCAAGGCCAAACTCTGAACTCTGAGGTCATGAATGCTTTTCCAGTTGATCATATTCGGGCTGAGAACACTTTCCAGAAATGCCCAAGATCTTTGGTGCCTTGGCCAGGGGAAAAGGTATACTCCTTGAAGTCAGTGGCCAATAATAGGGGCAGCCACATGCTCCCCCCTGGGATCCCCAAGATAGTGCCACAACCTGGTATCATTCCACCTTCCACCGTGGGAGGAAGGGACTGGCTTCAGCTGTGTTGAATCTGTCCCCCACCATGATCTTATTTCTTCCCCTTTCTTCTTTCCTAACCTCTCAAACATAACTGTAAGGGTTTGGGTCAAGGCCAGTCCTCTCTCAGTGGTGCATTCTGTTGAATACTATCAGAAAAGGAGAGAAGGTGAGCCTGGCAGCGAGCAACCTTTGCCCTCACACAGTCTGTGCTCATGACATCCGTGGGGTTTTGGCAGACTTTCGGGTATCATATTTTCACATGGATGAACTGTCCTCTACCACCTCTTCTGTGTACCCAGAACCCCCCCAAATATGTTGACATTGCAAATACAGTTTTCTCTCTCTACCTGTTTTAGCTGCTCTGGTTTCCAGGGAGAATTATTATTTTTCATGGCAGTTGCCACGGGATGCGTGTTTACCTCTCCACAGAGGACTGCTGGGGGGCACTGATGGCATTTCTGAAGTAACCCCTGGCAGCTCGGGTGGTCTGAGTAGACACAGCTGCTTTCTGCTTAAATATTTTCAATTTGGGAGATTTCTTGTACTCCTGGAAAGTCTGCCTTGGTTATATCTGGGCAGTAGATTTGGTCTTGGGGGAAGACGGTCTGTGCTTCCTTGTCCAAGCAAACATAGTAACGTGGTCCACGGGGAGAGGCCCTTTGAATCATGAGGCAGTTCCCCTATCCCTCCAGTGAGTGCGTGTGTGGGAGCAGCTTGAACTTCAAGCAGAAGGGACCCCACAGTTGTCCCCACGCAGCTGTTTCTTGCATCGGGTCGGAGGGAGTCTCCGTGTTCTGAATATCTTTGGGAAGGATCGTCTGCCGCATAACCATCTGGGGGCATAAGTCAGAGGAATTCTCTGGGAGCCTGCGGACTGCAAATGGGGTTTTTATGTCCTGGTTTAGGTGTGCCTTGATGCTTTCCTTTTCCAGCCTGGACATTATGAGAGCAGCTGAAGACATCCAAACGTGATTTCTCAGAGTTTGGGTGGGAGAGGTAAAAACTCAACCTGCTCAGCCCAGATCTATTGCAATGCTTTGCATAATAATTAATGACGTACAAGCTGTTGCTTAATGGATGGTTTTACTGTGTGTGCCCTTCAGTTGTGACTAGCTGGAGTCCTCCATGATTTAAGTAGCTACTTCTCTTCTTTATGCGTGTCTCGGCCACTGGATCAAGCTGCTGTAGTCATGACGGTTTCTCCTTGGTTTCTGCTTCCTCTTTCCTTTTGGTAGGTTATTCAATGAAACTTATTGTACACGGTGGCCATATAGCACTTTGCTTCTTTTCTTAACCTTAACATTCAAAGAGAGAAGAATATTTTTTGTATTTGAAAACTTCCACATCTCTTGAGTGCTTGTGGTGACCTGTTGCCAGGGATAAATGATAATGGATATAATTTTTGCTTCTTCTGTGCCAGTTACTATTTAAACACCCCATATATGATACTCATTGAATTCTCAATAACCCTCTGAAGTAGGTTCTGTTATTTCCTCCCATTTTACAGGTGGGAAAACTGAGGCACAGAGAGGTAAAATAATCTGTTTAAAGTCACACAATTAAACAGTGAAGCTAGGATTATTATGAAAACCGCATAGTAGTTCTGGGAGAGAGATACCGTTGCTCCCATGTTTTAATGAGGACACTGAGGGAGAGTCAGGGGAATTGTTGAAATTCATCCAGTCTCATCTTCTCTCCAACCCTGGCCTTTGACCACTATACTCTCCTACTGTCTGTTATAGAGGTCCTGGATTCTGTTTAGTTGAACAAATATTTACTAGAAATCCACTGGGTTCGGAGTCCTGTGCTGTCTGCTGGGGATACAGAATTGACTTTTTGTTACTTTACATCCCCATATAGATGGGTCAGATCCTTCTGGTCAATTCAATGAATTTTCCTTTGGGTGTCCAGCACCATGTTAGTCACATGGAGGTTACTCAATACAGAGTGTCTGCTGGTTGGTAAGATGTGTTATCAGTAAATCCGTGAATAAACAATTTGATTCTACCAATATGTGGGTTCGGTTCAGTTAATGTTCAGTGATGGGCTGATGTCTTACATTTTAGCCTGATGGATGAACTTAAACACAACATTTTAATATGATGTCACATTTGGTTTTATGACTAGCACTTTCCTAATTGAGGTACTAGACTAAATGTTCAATATCTCAAGTATGGAGCTCTTATTGGGTTGGCTTTTGAAGAGCTAATATTGTGTTGGGAAAAACCGTACAACCAGAAGTCAGGGCATGTGGATGATGATTCAGGCTTTCATAACTGATGAGCCTGTGTGCCTGTTACCCTGTCTCTGGATCCCTCTCAGTTTTTTCAGATGCACGGTGAGGGGTTGGGCTACGTGATGGTTAAGGTCATTTACTAAGTCCTGTAATTCATGGAGAAAACTCCTACTGTAATGGGTCTTTTTAGCAATGTAGTGTATTAGTTTAGTTTTGACTGAAGATAAGTATTTAATTTTATTGAGTCTTCATTTTCTTGCCTTTTAAATGGGTTGACAATTTCTGGCATGCCTAATTCATAGGATTTCTGTGAGGGTTCAATGACAGACCAGGGACATAGGTGCTTTGAATCGAATGAGACCCTGTGTGAACACAAGATGACATTATTCGTATTGAAAGTTAACGATAAAGTGTCAGGTTTCCTGCCATCCTGCCCCCACCCCCAGAAGACCGGAGCGTGGTCCTGGTGGGGCTGTTTCCTGGAGTTTATGGAACGCTTTGGAACTCCGCAGGGTCAATGGGGGCTTTGTCCTGCTGCAGGTCAGCTTCCCACGGTTGGGGTGAGGCTGCCGCACTCATTCTCCTGACACACTGTATCAAACACACCCACCACACAAACGGTGGTAATTCGTTAGACAAAAGTGAGGTTTCCAGTTACAATAACCTCCACTTTGTTAAAAGCCCCCTCAGAATCTGAGACCTTCTCCGCAGGCCAGCAGACATGTCCCTGGGTTTACAAACGCCTTCATAACAGCCCGATAAATACCATCCCCCAAATTTGCGCTCCACATCTAACTCTGTCTCTGGGTGCGGATATTTTTAACTACTGCGTCTAACTCCTCTCAGTTCCTTTAAGGAAGGGCGATCAGAAGGGTCAGACACTTGGCATCTACGTAGGGGAAAACTTTGAAAGAATTCCTGAGGCTCCCCCTGGGGTAGGGCTGGCTTTCCCAAGAAGAATGGGCCCTTCAGCACGTCTTTGCCACATAAGGGCTTGTGCGAGGCCCCAGGCACCAGTTGGCGCTGTCTCTTCCCCACAACAGATGGTCAGGCCTTCAATTTCAGCAAGCGATCCTCTGCCGGCTTCAGCCAGCACGCCAAGTGACAGGGCAGCTTCGGGTGACGGGGATCTGGTGTGTGCCCGGCATAGCTTCTGTGCTAACGATGGGCTGCTGACAGGCGCCTTGGCCCTGCTCGTTCTGGAGGCAGAAGATCCCCGGCTCCCTTGATTCTGTTTCTCTCTGGCCGAGCTCGCGTCCTGTTTGCCTGTCTTTCAAAGTCCACGTTGGCACCAGATGGACCCCCTCACGGTGGCTAGCAGTTGTCTGACTCGAAGATGCCAGAGGGTGTGCTGACAGCTCCTTCTAACACAATCTGAGTCTGGCTGTTGGGTCCAGGCTCAAATGGCTTAAACACACACTGGCGGCAAATACTATGGACCCTGGGGAACCAGGAGGGAGCGAGAGTGGCGGTGGCATCTCCCGCACCATATTCATGCTGCCGGTGTCGAGATGATGATACTAACAATGCCTCGTACGTGTACGGTTTACACATATTTACTCTAATGAGCACAATTGTGAGGGTTGTACAATAGCTGTTGATGGTACAGTTGGTGTTTGTATCAATACTGTACTACTTCTTTTATTACTCAGTAGCATAATGGTTAAGAGCACATACTTTGTCCATATTGAGAGATTCACATGTACTAACCTTACATGTTATTTAATTTCTCTGAACCTCAGTTTTCTCATCTATAAAATGGGATTAACAGAGGTCATTTAGGAGGATTAAATGGGAAAATGTAAAGGGTAGGATCAAAGTAGGTTTACAGAGTTTATTCTTTTATTATTATTTGTTAATTATTGTATTATTTTCCATGTGAAAACCTACTCCGCTCTGGCCCATATATGAAGTTTTTAGCACTGTGCTAGGCGTGAAGTAAGGACCTAATACATAAAGTCATTAATTACTTCCACCATCACCATGCCTGCCATGTGCCAGGCACGATACATCATTGCAGTTAATTCTCACAATTGCCTTATAAGGTAGGGACAGGTATTATACCCAATTTTTGATAAAGAAAGAGTGGTTCAGAGAAGCTCAGTGACTTACCCAAAGTCACACAGCAGTACTCATCAGAACTGGGATAGGAACCCCACTCTGGGTGTTTCTAAGGGCTGCGGTTTTTCCACTGTACCGCACCAACTCTCGCTTTCAACTTAGTGGGAATCAGCCCTCTCCTGGGGTTGGGGATGGCTTTTCTTTGTGTGCCTCTAATTAGCAGTGTGTGAAAAAGCACCCAGGCTTCACATTGCAGGTGTCTTTGGGTGTAGGCTTGAGCCCCAGCAGGATTCACTCTGCTGAGCTCAGCCACGGTCCGCAGTTTCTGGAAGCCACATGGGATCGCTAGGGCCACCTAGCACTTGCCTTCTGAGAGCTCAGAGGAAAAGGACAATGCAAGGACCCTTGGGATTGTGACCACTGTCTCAAACCCCCAACCTTTCTCTAGTCTACCCAGTGGAAAGGGACACGAGGTGAGGACCGGCCAGTTCCCCAACGGAATTGCAGTGCTGCTCCTTGTACCCCTGGCAGGGAGTGTTGGGGACAGATTAAATTTTACGCGTTCGAGCTCCTGCCATGTCCCATGAGTCATGTGTCTCGTATGGAAGGTGGGTAAACTGGAGCCTCTGTGGAGACCACATGGAGGCAGGGGCAACACCCTTCAGAGGCCTGCTTTTATCGACAGGCAGTTGACTGTTGCATGATGTCGAAAGAGCCATTTTAGGAAGATGTTTATGTTTTAAAACATTATTCTTTGGGTTGATAAAAAGTTATTGTCTCTCTTTAAGGAGTTATTCCCATGCCATACTCCCCTCTTGGCAGATGCTGAGTTACCAGGTTGGAGAGGGAAGCTTCTGGGACGGTGTCAGTTTAATAAGCAGGGACTGGTTAAACTCGGTGTGTCTGTGCGCTCTGCTCTCATTCCCGAGGGCCCTGGTGTTATTGGCTGATGGACTGTGCTCAGAGCTACACTGAGGCCGAGGCAGCCTGGTGTAAGAGTTGCTCACAGTGTGTGCAGCAGGGCGGGAATTGCACTCCGGTGCGTATACCTGGAATAGGGGAAAGGCGGAGAAGGGAAAATTTCTCTAAGAATGTTACTGACTGGCATTTTAAGGCATTCTGAAATTCTTGGATATTATTTGGGCGTGAAGTCTGCAGCCCTAAAAGTGAGAGGGAATGAAGACCTTAAGGTGGCTTTGAAAATGCTTCTTTCCCCAAACCCAGGCGGCTGACATGAATGCCCTAGAAGGGCACCTTTGATATCTGCTTCCTTTACCTGATAGAGTTTAATGACTGTGACATAAGAAATAACTCGAAGTTATAGGGTGACTGTTTAATTTGTCATCCATAACGGGACACTTTTGCAAATTAAAGCGGTTACTATTAATACACTGATACAGCTGGAGTGCACTGGGATTCCTCCTGGCAAATTGGGACCCTTGGTCACCCTAGCAGGTAAAGCCCATGGATCTCACATGCAGGAAATATTTGAGAAGCCAAAGGACTTTAGTCAATATGTAATACCTACTTCTCATGGGTACTACTAATTAGGGTATTTTGTTCGGAGATGCTAAGGGAGATGCTAAGATAAAAAGTGTTTACCATCTCCTTATGAACTTTGCTGGCTCATAATCTGTGATTTTACAGGGCTTAAATTACATGTTGTTAGGAACCATGAGTAATTGTCAGGTAATTATACCAAATTGAGACCTACCTTAAATTATGGAAAAGACTTTCCCTCTGTCTAAGTACAAATACTTCCTAGGTGGCTTAATGTTTTTGTGGCTGTACTGAGAGCCATCCCTCTCAGCTTGGATGCAAAGCAAAGGCCCAAGCTTCCAACAAAATATGGGTTCTAACACCATTCTGAATGCTTCAGAAAATGTGCATGGAGTGCACAAATCAGACGTGACTTACTACTTTTTTCCTTTTGTGTCAGGACTGAAATGCTAATCATGATCATTTGTTTCTTCCCAGGTTCTTCCTGAAATTTTTTCTCAAATGTAACCAAAATTGCCTAAAGAATGCAGGAAACCCACGTGATATGCGGAGATTCCAGGTGGGTCTGTCTTGTCTTATCTTAAGTCTCTATAATGACACGAATGTCAGAAGGCAAAATAAAAAACAAACAAAAACGCACACACAACCCCCCAAAATAAAAGTCTTAGGCAGAAGAAAGAGAGAATAGTTGTTTCCCCAGAGCAGGGAGCAGGTGAGGCTCCTGGTCCCCCAGGTAGTTGCTGTCTAGAGTTGTGTTTATTAGAAACGAATTGGGACCACACCACCTGTGTTCACTGGTTGATCCTGGTGTAGCTTCTAGAAGGGACTCACAGGCTTAAACCACTGCAGGTGAAGTGAAGGACATAGAAAAAATGAATTCTTTGCCTAGGCAGGGTTGTCAGACTCATTTTCACTAGGGGCCACATCAGCCTCACGGTTGCCCTCAAAGGGCTGAATGTAATTTTAGGACTGTGTAAATGTAAGTACTCCTTCACCAGGGGCAAGGAGCTTGGCGCTGCTGCCAGGTCGAAACAAGGTGTAGGGTCTGATTCAGCCCATGGGCCCTGTGGCCTAGAGGTTTACAACTAGAAAACTGGTCAATAAGAGCTTTGTTGTGTTTTCAGAATTCACTGCCTTCTCCCTTCCTTTCTCTCTGTTCTTCTCTTCCATGCTTGGAAATTGTTAGTAGTTGTTATTATTAAAAAATGGATCCCCAAAGAAGCAGGGCACATCCAGACTGACATGGGTGATAGTTCTCTTTCAGAAATGTCCTTGTTCGGTAAATGTTCACAAGGACCCATCAGATCTGCCTCCGTGTAAAGCAGAAGTGATATGCTAACTTCATATAATTATAACTTTTCTAAAGGAAAAAGATATGAAAATAAATGGGTTAACTTCCAAGACACAGAATGGTAGCTGGGTTTTAGTATATAGTAAAGGTGGTCAAGTTCTAAAGAGGTGCTCCTTAAACTTGAAAGTGTCAAGAATCCCCTGGGGATCTTGTTAAAGTGCTTAATTGCGTTCTGGGGATTGGGTGGGGATTTCTACATTTCTAACAAGCTCCCAAGTAATGGCAGCACTCTGGACCACACTTAAGTAGCAAGGTTCTAGGCTCTCAGTGTTGCTCTGTGTCTAATTTTATGGTTAAGTTATTTGCATGGTCAGTGTTAATTTCCCCATCAGAGTAATGACACATATGTGTATGTCCATACAATCTGTATGGTGCGTCTAGTATGCTATTATGTATAGTCAGTTTTAAGTATAGATTGAGATATATGATCTCTGAGAGGCTCTTGAAAATTTTTAGCTGCGCAGTCTCTGATGGAGAAAGGAAAGGAATGAACACTGATTTTTGAATGTCAAGATCTCTTAGTTTTCAAGATGATTATTTTTGAAAGGGGTGAGACTTATTAGTCTCATAAAAGAACAAATTCAGTGGAAAGAAGACATTCTCTCCAGATTCTGATGTGTTTCTCTAAAATCTTTCTGGCCTTGCCAACCTTTGTCCTCACAGAGATGAATGGGGAGAACCCTTGGATTCCTAGTTTCCCAGAACACGTTTCACCTGGCTGGCTTCTGATCCCAAGCTGGTAGATGTGGGTACTCTCATTCCCACACAGGACTTTTTGCATTGAATTGGAGTCAGCGTTGGGGGTGAAGAAACACATATTACGCCTCTGAGTGTGTTGTTAAGTGTCTTGAAACATGAGGCTGAGTTTTAGTAGAAACTGTTTTGTAGCTTGCTTTGGCCTTGAGATGAGCCCTATATATCATCTGAGCAAGATTGGGTTAGAATTGGTTCATCCAGGCATGAACCTATTTTTGTCTACTGGCTTATGAATACCAGATCAACTTTACCATGCTTCTCAGGGAAGCAGAGCTAGAGATAGGCTTTGGTGGCATTGGCAAACTAAAAAAGAGTGTTTGTGTAAGACTTCTGGAGCCTCATTTGCCCTCACAGGACTTGTTAGTAAAATATCTGAAAGCCTTGAGTGACAGGAATGTATATGAGATGAGAAACCAACTCAATCTGTTAGAGTGTAGAAAGAACTACTTTTACAGACAAAAGAGTCACTCTTTGTTTAGTAGAAGGGCTCCTGAGATGTGGATGCATGAGTTTGATTTCTGGAAAGCCTCAGTTTCCTCAACTGTACGTTGGAGTAAAAATGACGATTCTGCTCGTTTTACAACATATGAAAGAAAGGCAACATGTTGCATGCATAAGTGACTTGCAAATAATAAAATAAAAATGTAAGCCTTTGGAGAAAATACCTGTGATAAAGTTAAGCTGGGTCATTATTTGTTCCACCCTGGGCACAACTAACATTTTAGACTGATAATCCTTTGCTGCAGGGGGTGGAGGGGGTGAGAAGGGATGGGGGTGATTGGTCCTGTGACTGTAGGAAGTTTAGCGGTTGTCACTGGTCTGTACCACTAGATGCCAGTAAAGACACTCCACTCCCCACCCCCTCCCCCACCCCAGTCATGACACACCAAGGAACCAAGATGTCTCCAGACCTTGTCAAATGTCCCCTGGGTAGGGTGGGGGTGCAAAATTGCCCCTGGTTGAGAATCACTGGTTCAGTCCTATACTTGATGACCTCTGATAGACTCTTCTTGGTGACAGTGCTTCTGTCTCAAAGAGTGCACTCTTTGACTGGGCATGAGAGCTGCCTGACAGATATCCATACTGTCTGTGCTTCAAATGTAAGTGATTTCCCTGGACCCTGACAGTGCTCCTTCCGGTGATTCTTCAGTTGGCCCTAAAGTAGGTGGATGTCTTTCATGAGGGGCAGCTACCTTGGCCACCAGAGAGTCAGAGTTTGAGTTGAAGAAGACCTGTCTCTCTTGTATCAGCACTGGCCAGTTCCTTATTGCATCTCAGGTTTAACCTGCTTTGTTCCCATCACTCACTCATTCTTCCTGGGGCAGGACTGAGGGAGCCTATGGCAGAATGAATACGGACTCCTCTTATTTTGTATGCACACATTGCATTAATTATCATTTTACAGCACTAACACATGGTCTCATGCATGTGGGCATATGGAATCAGAGTATGGATAAATTGCTTCCATAGAGTTCAAGTAAAACTTCAGATATCCCTTATTCAACCTTTCCATTTTTCCTCCAGTCTTGGTTCTTTCATGACTGTTTCCTCCTGTTTCTCTGCATCATTTCATGCTGGTAGCTATGCCATCCTTCTTGAATCCATCTTTTCCCTTGGATTTGATAGCAATATTCATTCCTTCTCAGCCCCTTCCAGGGAATACTCTTGGTCTGCTCTCCTGTAAATGTTGGTGCTCCCTAAATTTTCTTTTGAGATTCAGATCTTTTTTGCATTTTATAGGATTTCTTTAGTATCTTCTCTACTCCCAGCATCTTAACCACTTTGGGGGCACTGAATTCCCTGAGACCTGACACCCAAGTTCACACCTAGACACCAGCTGTCTGCTGGATATTTCCAGGAACTGCATTCAGTTCATCGAGCCCCAAACTCAGCGGTCATCCTCCTTTCCCCCCTTGTGCCTCTGTCCCAAGCTAGCTTCTCTTCCTGTGTTCCCTGTCTTGCTTCATTCCTAACCGCAGTAGGTTCCAGGGAGATGACTGTCTATGTCTGTGTCTGTGTTCAGTGTGTCCCATACACATGTTAATTACACATGTCCATGTGTGTATCTGGAGGTACATCTGTGGACACTGACCATAATGATGATGATGATGATGATAAGGCTAACATTGTGTACTTATGTGAGAAAGCTTATGCTAAGTATTTTACATGATTTATCATTTTTATCTTTCCAATATCCCTGTTGGGAATGTGAAAGTATGGATTGTTCCTGTTTTATAGATGAGGAAACTGAGGCTTAAAGAATTAAGTAATTTGTCCAAAGTCACACGGCTAGAAAGTAGTGAGGCAGTGATTGAACCCAACCAGCCTCACTCAGATGTTCTCTGATGTTGTGGGGCTGGAAAGGACCTATCCTGAGTCTGTTGGCAGACACCTAGTGAGGCAATAAGGTGGTCTCCCAACATTTGAGAGCTGTAGTGGCTACCCATGAGTGCTGGGATCTTGGGAAAGCCAAGGCTGGGTTTTCCAAAGAGGTGTTTGCCCTGCTAGAACCTAAAAATACCACCTGGATGAAGAACACTGGAATACCACTCAAGTTCACCAGGCGCAGGGTGCAGTTTTTATGTATGGGGAGGCACTTGAGTCTCGGTTCCGAACAGAGCTGTTTGTTAATCATTTTGTAGTTGTATGAACTTCAGAAAAAGAAGCTCTCTCTCAGAAGACTGCCTGAGCTTCACTTGAGCTGTTGAGGTTTTGGCCAGCTCTCAAGGGTGAGAAAAACCCCTTACCTAGAAGGAGCCTGAGCGAAGCAGCCCTTCAGGGTGAAGCAGCATCACAGAGCACTCTGTTAAGAAATCACACTGAAGTTCCCAGGTGTTAGGACTGAAGCGAGAGGGGAAAGAATAGTCTCCACTGCACCTATCTTGACTGATAAGAGGTGCATCAGGAAGACAGTGGTTGAAGGTGTCCTACAAATGAGACTTACCATTTCCATGGTTTTCCTCAGAGTATACTAATTGTTGCTGTTGCCTCTGAGGAGGGGTGAGAGCCTGTCTCTTTGGCATGAGAAAACTGGTTTACTCCTTACGCCTCACTGTGACTTTTCCCAGTCACATTGAAAATTCGAGACCTGGAGACATCTGACGGAAGGAAGATGCGCTCTGCTACCTATTAGTCAGCTCTTCCCAATTGCCACAGATGCTGTTTTTCTCTCATCCCATTTTGCATGCTTGCCAGGCCAGCCTGATCTTCGTGCAGCCATTCCAGAGAGTGTCTCCTCTGAACAGCGATCAGGGGCCTGTGTAGGTGACTGAGGAGGACATAGGAAAGGTTGTTGATCTCTTGACACGTAAAGACATTCTGTCAAGCAAACTCAGCCTCACAGTGGCTGAGTTTCTGGTGTGTAAACAGAGACTGCTTAATTACACAGGTCATGTCAATTAGTGTGACCTTAGCGTTTTCAAGAAATTAATCACTTTCTGCAGAGCTTGCCTATGTTCTTACTTTAAGGCAATACAGAATAAACCTTGTAGAAAATCTGGTACAATCTTTTTTTCTTTTTTAATTTACAATGGATGTTTTCTTTTGAAATCCCCAGGCTGTGGTTAAGGTAACAAACTTGCTTAAATACAACAGCAGATACAGGCTTCATTCAGGTCTTGTGGGTATGGGGAGGCGGCCCGGAGGAAGGTAGAAGGTGGGGGTGGAGCTAGGGGTGGAAACAGCTCCCTACAGGGAGAAAGTCGCTGTGACTAAATGAGCCCGTTTCTTCCTCTTGACACTAAAGAGATGCTAATGTCACAAAACTGTTAAAACCGTGTCATGGATCTGGTTTTGAACTGACAGGAGCTAGACGATTCAAGGTTAAGATTTAAATCCTTATCAATAGCTTCCCTTGTTGGGGCTGGTACAGTGAGCATGGTGAGGGAAGGGACAAGAATTGGGTACAAGCTGTTATCACAGCAGATGCCATAATACCTGGCATGTGTAGTAAAGTGAAGTAAAGTGTACATTTCCAAATCCATCTTACCTCTCCAACAAAGTTTTTCCTTAGGCCATAAATCCATATCTCTGTATAAATGTTAGATCTATGACTACATATGAGTATAAATGTGAGACAGACTCATTCATTCATGTGTGCATGCACTCAGTAGTATTTATGGATGTGGTAGGTGGTGAGTACATTGTGATGAACAAGAAGGGCAGAGCGTTTGTCCTAATGAAACTTGCATTCTAGTTGCGGTCTATTACTTAGGATAATACTAGCTGCTGTAACAAATAGACCAAAGAATATATAATGGCTCACATACAAGAAAAGGTTATTTCTTGCTCATATAATGGTACAAGGCAGGTGTTCCTTTTGATGAGCGGATCTTGTCTAGGAAGTGACATGGGGATCTGGGCTCATTTGTGTCTCTGCTACCCTTTCAGGCCTAGTTGTCTCCACTCACCCAGCCGAAGGCTGCAGAGTGGAGAGAAGGGGGCGCATGGGCTTCTTAAACCCTGGGCTTAGAAGTGGTCCTGGTCAAACCTGCTCACGTGCTGCCGGCTAGGACTCTGTTTTGTGGCTATATACAATAACCAGGGGAGGTCTGCAGAAGTCCAGTTGTACAGCCTAAGAAGAGAAAAAGTGGGTGTATACAGAACAGTTGCCATCAGCTTCCGCCATGTGTACAAATTGATAACGGCAAATCATTAAAAATTATCATTATTGCTATAAAGAAAATTAAACAGGAGATTATGAGAGAGAATGACAGTGTGGCATGGGCAGTGGGAACCTACTTTAAAGTAGGGGGCCAGGGAAAGCTTCTTAGGAGATAACATTTAAGCTCAGAGCTAAAGGGTAAGAATAGGTCATCCTGGGAAGAGTCAGAAGAATTTCCTGAGCAGGGAGAACAACAGGCCCTGAATTCTTGTTTATCTGAAGAGATGAAAGTCTTCTTTTACTTCTTAGTCATATTACATGGCAAGTGACATTAAAAGGCACGTCTGCCATTTTCTTTTGGTGAATTCTATAAATTTTGGAGGATCCTTGTTTATTCAGAACCATAGGCTATCATTAGAGGATTCTTAAAATATATGTCCAACCTCTGCACTTTCAGTCTGTTTGGGAAGGCACTTAAATGATGAAGGAAATATTCTCACCCCTCTTCTTTCTCTCCCACTGTCCCCCACCCCCTGCCTTATATTGTTTTGACAAACAGCTCATCTCGCAATTTAATTCTTTACCAACAGAACGCTAGGGGCCTGAGCTGCAATCACTCTGCTCATGCAGAATAATTTCAAGATGCACCACGCTGATTAATTATACTGAAAGCAGCTCTAATGATAGTTTTAGAATACAGGATTCATTCACATAACATGATAAATACAAATGGTGAATTTTCAACCCGATATATTAAACCATTAGGGTTTATTGGGCAAATATGTATCTTGGCATGAGCCCTATGCTGGGCTTCGGCAAAAAAAAAAAAAAAAAAATCGCTGAGAAGGAATCCTTACAAACTGGATTTGTTGAGTGGGAGCTCTGCACTTAGAGGAAATAAATTCCTACATTACGTATAGCCGTTATTGGGGGAAAAAGTAAAATAAAAGATATAAAAGTGTGTGGTTTGATCAGCGTTGCCAATGGATATTGGTTCTGTGGGTGCCAGTACTTATTAGACTTACCAACAAAAGGTATTATTGTTCTTTCACTTTTCATGTTGTAATGGAAAGAGCTGTTATTATGTGGAAGACAGTGTAATACTCAGTGTTTTTCATGCATTATCTTACTTATTTTTCTGTCGCTCTTTCTCTTGTTTACTTCGCTCCAGAGAAGCAGGTTGGCCTTTCCTCTTTCTCCAGCTCGCTCTCCTGAGTACACTCAACGCGTCCCTGCCTCAGGGTCTCTGCACTTGCTGTTGTTTCCCTGGGACATGCTCCCACTTCCTCAAATGGCTGGATGCCTCTTATTACTCAGATTTCAGCTAAAATGTCCCCATCTCACTCAATCAAAAATAGCTCCCACCTAGGTATCACCCTCTCCATTTTATTTTCTTCTTAGAACTTTTCACACCCCCAAATCTGTTCTCATTGCTTATTCACTTATAGTCTGAAAACGCCATTCTGCCCCCGAGGAGAACTAAGCTATGTGTGGGCAGATACTTTATCTGTCTTGCTCATTGCTGCTTCTCCAATACAGAGAATAACACCTGGCACATAGTAGGCTCACGACTTATTTCTATGATTCAGTGACTTATCTAAGGTTACAAAACAGTAAGTGATACAGCTGGGATTCAAACTCAAGGCTGTCTGACCCTGGAATCTGAGCTGTTGACCAATATACTCTTTTCTTGCTTCCAGTTTCAACATCCACATGCCGTGGCCCATTGGTAGAGAGTGCACACACATGCCAGTTCTGTACATTTTGGCTCACTGCTGCTTAAGATGGCCAGAGGGAACACATAAATGAGAGCACCCGTGAAATGCCAATGACACCATCAAGAGTCATCAAAAGTATCCTGATCCAGAGAGGGAAAGACAAGGTTCAGATCACTGATGAACTTTTCATGTCTAGCATGTGTCACAGGCCCAGATTAGTTTAGCATAGGTACCTAAGGATTTAAAAAAAAATACCTGTTCCTGTCCTCCTGTTAAAAGAAGAGATATTTTTGCCTTGAGCCTTGAAGTGTGGATTTAATTCACTCACTCGCTCCCTACTCCAGCAGTTTCAGTCCATTACATCCTGTAGGTTCACACGTCCTCCATAATTTTTAATGAGTTATTTAGGATCTTTCAGCCAGACAGGAACTAGCAATCAGGCAGGTTTTAGAGAATTTCTCATTCCATATCAGTGAAGGATATTTTAAAGGACAAAGTTAATGAAGATCTTACTGCAGCAGACCATTTTTGTGTAAATAATACGTAAAGTGTAGTCGGTCACATAGACACCAGAGATGCGAACTGGAAGATACCAGGAGGGTGGATTTGAGGGGGCTGGAGGCTGTCGTGGGTGAAACTGGACCTGAGTCTGGAAGTTTCCCTTCAGGCTTGCCTCTGCTCTGAATTTGTCCTATGACCTTGAGGATGTTTTCAAATCTCTTGGGCCTCAGTTTTTCAAGCTGTAAGAGGAAGTGTTGCACAAATGTGCAGTGTCATAACTACTGAGGATTTCTTTTGCCGTTTTGGCTGGCAAACCTTACGTGATGACATAATTGTCAACCTAATGGCATTTATGGAGTAAGACCCACCCCCTCTATTGTAACCTAATTAAAGCCATGTGAAACTACCAAGTCAGAGCTTCTCATGTGCATGAGATAACCAGTGTTTCCAGGTGACCCAGCCCCACTGGAACGAAGGAAAATGACTGGAGGCCTCAGTGCTGAGCCCAGCTGTGCATCAGTTTGGGGTCCCACTCTGCGGGGTTGTCCCCGTGACTCCCTTTGAAAACTGAAAACTCTTATTTGGAAGCCCCTAGGTTGGCTGATCTCTTGGGTCTCCTGTGACAACTCTTTGTCTCTAATGGGTGGTTCAGCAGACAGGCAGGGTGGAGAATGTGGGCTGTGTGGGATTCAGGGTAGAAGTTGGGTGGAATAGACTTTATTATGTAGAGCAGTTTTAGGGTTACAAAGAAAATGAGGTCAAGTACAGAGAGCTCCCACTGTCTCCCTCAATTCCCTCCTCCGTTTCTCTTAGTAACACATTGCATTAATGTGATATAATGCACTCCCGTGTATAACGTGCACCCATGTTTTAGGACTAATTCCCATGTATAATGTTAATCCTTGTTTTTCCCTCAAGAATTTGGGCAAAACAGTGTGCATTATACATGGCAAAATATGGAACATTTGTTACAGTTGATGCACTAATATTGATAGGTTATTGTCAGCTAAAGGTTATTGTCAACTAAAGTTTATAGTTTACACTAGGGTTCACTCTTTATATTATGTATTATATGGATTTGGACAAATGCAGGATGTTATGTATCCACCATTGAAGTATCATCTAGAATGTTTCACTGTCCTAAAATCCCTTGTGCTCCACCTATTTGTCCTTCCGTCACCTCCCAGTCTCCTGACAGCCACTGATCTTTATATTCTCCCCATAGCTGTGCCTTTTCCAGAATGTCGTATAGTTGGAATCATACAGCACGTAGCCTTTCCAGATGGGCTGCATTCATTAGCAACATGCATTTAAGGTTCCTCCATGTCTTTTCATGGTTTGATAGCCCATTTCTTTTTATTGCTGTGTAATAGTCCCTTCTATAGATCACCAGTTTTGTATATCCCTTCACCTTTTGAAAGACATCTTGACTGTTGATGCCTTTTATTTAGTTGAATTCTTATTGACATAATTGTAGGTTCTCATGCAGTTGTATGAAATGATATAGCATGCTCCTGTGTACCCTTTACCTAAGTCCTCAATAGGAATGTTTCAAAACTACAGTATATTACGTTGCACTGTATAATTTTATAGAGGATATGAATATTGGTACATCTACCCACCTTATTCAAATTTCTCTAGTTTTCCTTGTAGTCGTTTGTGTGTATTTAGATTTCTGAAATTTTATGATGTGTAGGTCTGTGTATCTGTCACCGTAGTCAAGATATTGGGCATTTCCATCACTGCAAGGACCCCTCTGTTGTCTTTTATGGCAGCCATATCCACCTTCCCTCCATCCCTCACCCTTGGCAAACACTGATCTGTTTTCCATTTCTAAAAGTTTGATATTTCAGGAATGTTAAGGAAGTGGAATCATGCCACATATTAGTTTGCTATAGCTGCTTAAAGAAATGCCACCTATTGGGGGTCTTAAAAATGGAAATTTATTTTCTTGCAGTTTGGGAGGCTAGAAGTCCAAGATCAAGGTGTAGCAGGGTTGGTTCTCTCTGAGGCCGCTCTCCTTGGCTCGCAGATCTTCCCCTTCTCACTGTGTCATCACACGATCTTTCCTCTTTGCACTCACACCCCTGGTGGCTGCGTGTCCAAATTTCTTCTTCTTAGAAGGATGCCACTCAGATTGGACTAGGGCCCACCCCAAGGCCTTATTTTAACTCAGTCACCTTTTCAAAGGCTCTATTTCCAAATATATTCACATTCTGAGGTACTGGGAGTTAGGACTTCAACATACCAGTTTTTCATTTTTGGGTTTTTTTCTGTTTGTTTGTTTGCTTGTTTATCTATTTATTTGGCAGGGGGACACACTCCAGCCTGTAATATGCAATATGTAACCTTTGATGCTGGCTTTTTTCCACTTGGCATAGTGCTCCAGAGATTCATCCAGATGTTATCAATAGTTTGCTTCTTTTTATTACTGAGTATTATTCCATGGAACGTTGCTCAATGCCTTCTTATTTCACACACTTAAAGCCGGTGCATTGCGATGGTCCCTAAATTAACGCAAACATAGAATAAGCTAAACCCAGAGATAAGGAAGCCATGTAAAGGCCAACCTGAGCATGAATTCCCTTGCACTGAGTCACCATATATCAGCAATGAAAGCCAAAATGTATTATTTTTTAAAGTACTCATTTAGAATTAACTTATTTAAGTGTTTATGTTTTTGAGGGAGTACTTACTACCCAGATATTCTACATTTAAACATTAAAGGTATTTTTATGGTCTACCCTTTCCCCTGATTCCGTATTTGCCATAGAAATGTTTCAAGATAGAGACCCCAACCCTTTCTGGTGGCTTCGGTCAGAGCCCTTTCTCTCACGTGAGCTGCTGTTTTCATTAGTGTGCTCCTCCACCCGTGGCTGAACGTGGCTGCTTGTGTCTCTTTGAAAATCTGCTCATGAGACAGAGATCATGGCTCACGGATCTCAGAAATGCAGTTGGGACCTACACAGTCTCCTGATACGAGGGAAGAGGGACAGGCCGAGGAAGACAGTGGGGAAATGCTAACCAGCAACAAAACTCCCAGGGAGCTCTCCTTCCTGTGAAATGTTGGGACCACTAGACTGACTTGATACGATGTCTGATTTATAGACTGTTTTCAGAGCAGTAAGAGTTACTGAGTTTCAAGACTGGAATGTAACAGGCTACGATGTGGATGGGTTCTAGAAAGCACAAATACAAAAATCAGTGCAATTTGCAGTTCACAAGAGGTCTAAGTTATATAATTATGCGTGGTGAGCACAGAGGTCTTTAAAATGGCTTCATTGTTAGGCTGATAAACCAGTGAACATAGAAGAAATAATTTCTGTATCTTTTTATTTAAAATAATAGTTTCTGCTCGGCCCTGTTTATGGTAATCCGGAGGCTTCAGGTTATCAGCCCACCACATCCTCTAGAACCTTTTGTTGGGCATAACCAACATCTTACCAGCAACAGCTATGCAAGTTCTGTTTGCAGTGTTTGCTGAGTGCTCAGTATGAAGCAGGAACAACTCTAGGCATTTTGAAAAATGTCAACCTCACAATAACCTTGTGAGTTGGTATATTATTATTTCCATCTGAGCCTCGGGGACCCTGGGGCCTGGAGAGGTTACATTAACGTGGTCTAAGTCACGTCAACCAGGAAAACTTGGGAATCAAGAATCAAAAATTTTGTGTTGTTTTTTTTCCAATTCTAAATAGAGAAGGGTAAATAGTAAAAATAATAACCTTTAGAAATATCTAGATCCAGGATGTAGCAGAGAAGATTCTGAACCACCGAGACGAGCCAAGAAATCGAAAATGTCGGTGTAAAATCCCTGAGGTCCAGGGGGAGCTGCGTACTTCTCTTCCGCCCTTTTTACTCCCTGACACGGAACACCTTCACATGGAGGGTTGAACCGGGTGGAAAGTTCCATGGGACACACCGGGTGTTCATCAGTACATCTCTGGATTGCTATATTAAAAAGTTATACCCTCGTCCCAAATAGAAACTTGATTCCAAAAAAGCATACATGTACACAACCCTAAACATGTGCACTTAAACTAATATTTAATCCAGGAGACAGAACTTATCCTAGAGAATAAATTTGAACAGTCTATTTCAAAACCACTCGACAGCCGCACTGCCCCAGCCAAACACCGCGCAGTGGTGGGCATGCTCTGTATCCGCTCTGTCCAACGTGGTCGCTCCAGCCACATGTCACTACCTGCTCCTTGAAATGCGACTGTGGAGACTGAACAACAGTGGAACTTTAAATGTTACTTAAATTGTTTAAATATAAATAGCCCTATGTGTGGTTACTGTGTGGGACCGTGCAATTCTAGAGACTAAAGATTTAATCCTGACAGATATCCTCAAATTCTAAACATACCTGTGCCTCACATTCCCTTCCTGCTTCTCTCTGGGCAGGAGAATGAAGAACTGGGTAGAGAGGGAAGGGAAGGGGTGGTCGAGTGCGAACGTAAAATCGTTTTCCATGTTTATCTGTCCCAAAATCAAGCTGTGCTTTGTTGACAAAATTTGGGAAGGTTGAAGAGTTGGCAGGCCCGCCTGTCCCTTTGCCTGCAAGAACATGTCAGCGCCTCATTAATCTTGTGTTAAACTGTGGAGGCCCTTTTCCCTCCTACCATGGGCCTATTTTTTAAAGGACATTTCAGTGCCCTTTTGCATTTTGCAGTTAGATTTTTTTAAAAATTTACAACTTGCTCTGTGGATTAATTTAAGCATATATTTTCCTTAAATAGATCCTGCTCATTTGCAAATTGGAATGAGAGAAATTATTTGGGGGATAGGGAAGTTAACATGTATTGTGTCATGAGTTTTTGAGGAATGTAGTCAGTGTTTATTTTCTTAAAATTAAAAGCATGATGAGTCTCTGTGTGATCTTTCTCCAGTTTTTATTAGTCTCTCAATGAAATGATTTTTATCACACATGTGGTCTTGGTGATTCTCCTCTTTCCAAGAAAAAGACCTAGAAGTCTTTTTTAGACATAGGAATGTAGTATTTTTTCCCTTAACAGTTTTTGTCATTTTAGTTCAGTGTAAGAATTAGATGAAAATGTCTCTAAATGATACTGAATATTTTAAGCCTTAAGCCTGCAGCGCTTTGTCTTCCAGGTGCATGGTGATGAATTGTTATTGCTTTTTTTTTTTTTTTACTCTGAAGACAGACATCTAGAATAACCACTTTCTGTATTTCCTGACACTGGAAACAGTTACCGTTTGGATTCCTTTTATAGTTCCTTACGCTAACGACTCCAGTGACCACTCAGTTGTGGTCTTGTAGTAAATCACAATTTCTTTGAAAGAGCCAGCTCTGTTATATAATTGTAGATGTCCCACGAAGTCGTCTCCCCAACTAAAAAGAAAAGCAAGTTCCTGTTGTCTCAAATAATATGGACTCTGTTCCCGCACACAACATTCTTTGAAAATAAAAGAATAGACCATTTTCTTCTCCTCCTTTCTCCTCCTCCTCTCTCTCCTTCCCTCTCTCCTTTTAAAGCGGATACAACTGATGAGACACACACACAAGCTTCAGGCTACGTCAGGTCTGGTTGGTCAGTCATGAAGAAAGCAAAACACCAGTCTGCACACTTAGCCTTCAGACTCACCTCCTCCCGCGTCTGACTTGCCCAAGCTGGAATTTGGGGTTTCACAGTGACTGAGGAGCGTGCTCTCAGTTGTGACTTTGCGTTTTGATGGAGTGGAAAAAAAAGAAAATAAAACCAGGGGATAGCCCAGGTCCTTCTGGGAGTCAAGGTGAGGACCCTGAAGGAGGATTTAGGGGACCCCTGGAAGCCCCCTGTGCAGTCGTCCTGGGAGGCAGGATGACCATACACCTGGGTCTTGGGTCTGCATCAAGGTCTTGAGAGAACCTAGGGCACAGGTGGCAGACACAAGGCCCACGGGCCAGATCTGGCCCTCCACCTTGTTTCTACCCGGCAGCAGTGCTGAGCTCTCACTTAACTGTTTAGGAGTAGTTACATTTATATAGTCTTAAAATTACATTCGGCCCTTTGGAGGCAACCATGAGGCTGATGTGGCCCCTGGTGAAAATGAGTCTGACACCCCTGGCCTAGGGGCTTGGTGTGAGGATCAGAGCCTGGGGTGGGCAGAAATGAGGGTCTGGAAGAAAAAAAAATCAACCAATCAAATCAACCCAAGCCCTTGATTCTGTCCAGGAGCTGCGTGTTCACAGCCTGCAGCTCCTTGCCATCTTTGAGGTGGGGACAAGGTGGGGGTGTGCTGGGCAGAAAATCAGCCATATATTGCCAGGATGCTTTTAGGTCAAAGTGGGGAACACTGGAACTTTTAAGTTTGGCAGGAGTTGGTTGGTAGGGTAGGGGGCCACAAAGGGGGCTGCTTTGTCAGGCAAGGCTGACCATTTGCAGGCACAGGCCAAGGCCCAGCATTTTTCCCCTCTGCCCAACTCAGGTGACGAAACTGTGGCATTGCCCAAGGCTCTAGAATTTGGTGCCCGCTTTGGCCCACTCGGAGAAAAGGCTTCCTCAGAAACTGGGGCCTCAGGATGTGCCAATCCTTGTAAAGCATTTCACTTCTACAGAGGCTACTGCCTCTCAAAACCAAGAACAATTAAAGAGCCAGTCTTTCCAAGCAACTGGGGAATTGAGCAAAATAAATCAGAAATCCTCAGCCTTGGCTCTGGAGGTTCGCCTCATTATGAGAGCAGATCTATTAGCCCTCTTGCCATTGTCTTTCATTTCTCAAGTGAGGTGATTCTAATTAAATTAATCTGCATGTCAATCTATCGGTGATCAATCAAAGAGCCCGAGGTCCCCCCTGTGCTGCAGGGTGCTTGCGGCTGACAGGGGCTGATAATGGAGGAAGAAATAAACTGTCGAGCAAAGTTAATTAGTCAACATAATAGGTGGATTAAACGGGAGCTGGCTGATTGCTGTTTCCCTGTGTCAAAGTGTGGGGTGGGAGCCGAAGCTGCAATTACAGACAATTATTATATTTGGTTGTAAGAGGTCACATGAATAAACATATCTCTGTGGGTTTCAGTTTTAATCCTCTCCCCCATTTAATATAAGGAGAAGTGTAGGTCATTTCTTCTCATTGTTTTAGTCAAAATTCTCTGAGAAACACCTTGGCCATGTCCCTTCTGGCAAACTGAGTTCAGAGTCAGGTTTTGAGGTAGCCAGGGTATCTGAATTGTACCTTGGACCAGTGCCACCAATTTTTTTGGCTTTGATACATAGATCTAAGACCCTTACTGAGCAGGGAGATTTTGGGGGAGTCGCAGTGGTGGTGGGATGGTGGCAAGGGGGGCTTCGGTCAGATTAATCGAAGTAACGTGGGAAGAAAAAAGTACCAGAAACCGTGGAAGAGACAGCCGGGAGAGAAAGCCGCATCCCAGCTCCCGCTGAAGCCTCTCTTTTTCATTTTTCTCTCCTCTTAACCCTGACACATTGGGGGTGGGAGGAGAGGGGGATATTTTAAAGATTCAAAAGATTTTTTATTTGCATGATCAACTGTGATATCTGCTTCAGTGTCTAAACTGAAGGGTAATTTAGGTGAAACACAACCACCCTTGTGTAAAAAAAATATGCTAATAAAGATCCTCTTGTTAAAATTATGGTTAACAGTGTACCTTCTGCTGTATAACTATAAACTGTGCAATTTTACTTAAAACTGCATCAAAAGCGTTCCATGCCAAAGACCCACTCATCAATAGCTCCTCTTGTTAGACTTGTACAACATAAGCACCAGTTATTATGTGAAATAGCTATGCAATTTTCTTCAGCTCCCAGCTGTTATTTATTTAACTTGAGTTTATTACCCTCCATGCTTTTACATTAAAATGTTCATTCATTTCTTTCTTCCGTCTCCAGGTCGTGGTGTCTACGACAGTCAATGTGGATGGCCATGTCCTGGCAGTCTCTGATAACATGTTTGTCCATAATAACTCCAAGCACGGGCGGAGGGCTCGGCGGCTTGACCCCTCGGAAGGTACGCCCTCTTATCTGGAACATGGTAGGCGAATCATTTTCATTGGTTGGCATTACTACTTTAACTGTGAATTTATTTGGTTTCTTTCTTCCAACTCCACCCCATTTTCTACCCCATTTCAAATGTCAGATGTCCTGCTGAAGAGTATTGGTGCTGAGCAGTTACAGACAGGAAGATATCTCTGAGTCCCGTCCTTTCTTGTTACACGGTTTTCTAGGCTGGACACAGTTGGTGTATCTTTCCTTTTTGATGAGAGACAGAGGAAGACCTAGACCACTGCTTTATGTTAAGCTTCCCCTTGACTAACAAAGGCCAAAGCAGAGTAGCAAAAATCAGGATACATGTTGAGCTTACAATTTACTTGTTTGTATAACGAACTCCATTCTCTTTACACTCCTGTTGGTGTATCTCTGTGACTACATATTTGACTTCATTTGGAGATGAAATCTAAAGTCTGGGTTGGAGACACTTTCCGAATATGAAGCCTGAACTGAATGTTCCCCCTTGCCCCATGCAGACTCCTCCTCTCAACACCACATGGTAGAAGAGCCTGCTTTCTGTAGGTAGACTCTGGTGGGGAGAAATCACCAGATTTGTCTTGTATTTTGGCTAATCAGTTGTGCCTTTGAGAGGATGGGAGGAAAGCAGATAAAAATTCGAATAAAGAAAAGTGAATGCCATTTGAAGGAACCATGGCCCAACTGAGTGTATGTCTGGATGTTTCAGAGCTATGTGCGTATGTAACACATGAGTCCATACTCCTCTCTGGCCATCCATCCGTTATCAGCGCACCATCCCTCTGTCCATCTGTCCATCCACCAATTATTTTACCTACCATCATCCATTCATCAATACCCATCTTTCATCCATCCTTCCATCTCAGAAACAGTAACTGAGTCTGCTGGATGCCAGTCACCATGCTAGATTTTCTCCAGTCTCCTCAAATATACTCTTAACTCATTTTCCTACTTCACTTTCCAGTTTGCTAAGCTCAGCAGGATTCTTGTTAAAATACTACCATACAAACGAACACCTGATGGCCTGATTTTCCATGGGCCTTGAGTCGTCCATGCTATAGTTCATAAGGTAGGAAATTCCCTTTCCTGCCAGCATCCCTGTTCAATGAACACACCACTATCATCATTTTTTGCCTGTTTTTTTTTTTTCTGTGCTTAAGGAATACACAAACCGCACTTTTTATTAATTAGCCAGATGTGACACTCTTAGAAGGGCTTCTTCCCCACATCCAGTTTTGCTGTCCTTTTAAGGTAAACCATCATCTTTCAAAAGCTGCTGCTTTATGGTTTCATTAGTGCCAAGACGGATGGATATTACTTTTTGCAGGAGGCCATTTGAAACACTTGCTCATGATTATACTCACAGTTCCATTTCTGTACTTAGAATTATTCTGATCCTCACTTTATAGTGATATTGCCTTTTTAATACCATTGGAGTCACTTAAGGCATTATATGACTGGCGATGTTTGGGTAAAAGGAAAAGGCAGGAGAATACTTACTGGCACAGTTTGGAGAACGCTGGCTTAAAAGCTGATGTCTTGATTTGGACTGTGACCGGTGCGTTATTGCCGTGTCTGGGGACACACTCAACTGTCCCTTTCAAATGTGCTGGTCATGGGTTCACAGTTTTGCAGTGTGCTCCAAGTGCAGACCTCACTCAGTTCTTATTCCTGCCCTTGGGAAGCGGATGAGAGAGCGCGTGACACCAGGCCGGTCATCCCTCCGCCAGAGAAACCCAACACAAACCAGCAAAAACAGCCAGCTAGAAAGGACACCTTTCCACGTGGAGGGCAGGAACATTATTTTGCAACGTGAGGTGTTGGAAAGAGTCAGAAAACCTAAATTCAGTTTGTAGTTTTACCTCTACCCTTTCTGTGACCTTGGACAAGTCAATTTACCTTCCAGTATCCTTAATTTTCTTATTGGCAAAACAAAGGTGATGATCTGCAGGGCGAGGGAGGAGGTAAAAGATGTGTGTTTTGGCCAAGGGCAGTCGCACATATTGGGGAAGTGGGCTGGGTGGAGGCTGTGGAACCAGGGCGAGTTCACGCTCTACCGCCCAGCCCCAGGCAGCTGTCACCGTGGGGAGTGAAAGCCCGGTGGGGCCACGTGTTCCAGTTTGGCAAGAATTAAAACTCTCCTAATTTTTAATTGTTGGTAACTAATTACAAAATTTGTAAACCCTGAAGACATAAGGGTGTGGCAGGACTCACTTAGGAGGAAGATAGCCCTGGGCTAACAATTCGCAGTTTCTAAGCTTACTCCCAGCGCAAATATTCTCACTTCTAGGTGTACATATCAATATTTCAGCGGCGATGTCCTATTATTCTAAGTTTTAAAGACAACATTTTATGCCTCTGCTCTAGTTTACCAGTCCACAAATGACCACTAGCATATTATTCCAGAGCATGATGATATCTCACTATTTATTAATGGTTAATCATCATTGGCGAGGCGGTTATGTTCCACCTCCTTCAGCTAGGGGGCCTCCCTCTCTCCAAAGCCTCACTTCCCTTCTCTCCAGAAGAATCAAAGGGTAGGCACCTCTTTCTTAGGTTCTTAGTAAGGACAGTAATATGGAAATCTGCTTCTCTGTTGAATGAATCAGCCAACCAGACATAACCACCCACTCATGTAGACACTTCAAGCTGATAGCCACATAAATATCTTCTCAGCAAAGGGTGACTATGGGCTCTTTCACTGGTGATGCTAATTCACGTTGAGTTGGGATATGGTAATACTTCATCTCACCCTTGAAAAATCCTACTTGAAACTGTCCTTTTTAAGACTTACAGAGCCACGCCCCCCCCAGCCCCTCCACTCCCATACCCCTCCCTCCCAACTGCTGCTGCACAGGGAGACCACCAAGAGTTTTCACCTCTCAGGTGACCTGTAAGAGGCTTCGTTTTCCCTCATTCTGGGCTTTTTTACCATCTCATTTACAGGTAGCCCAGATTATTTTGAGCTACTCGGCACATCTCTATTTATATCCTGCTTGTCAGACAGTCGGAGGAAAGTTCCCTTTCGTGGCTCAATCTTTCTGCGTCTAAGAGAAATAGAGACTGTGCTTGACATTCATGCCATTTCCCTGTGTGACCCACGGACTCACAAACCTTTGTGTTCAAATAACCATCCCTGTATTTCAAGTAGGAGCGTTGACAAAAGCAAATTTATTCCCTAGAATCCTGCGTGATCCAAAGAGGGTGACTCCCTGAGCACTGCCGCTCGTGGTAATTGCTCTCCCCCTATTTTTTCTTCATTCATAAATACTGAGATTTTCTTCTGCTGGGTATTTATGGGAGTTTACGCTAGTGAGGTTTCCTCCTTAAGCAGTAGCTTTATGGAAGATGTGCAGTTGGGGAGAGATGCAGCCTCAGGACGTAACTGCTGTCAAGGATTCGACTTTTGAACAAGCACAGGCACAGGGCCAAGGACCCTGAATTGTCACCAGCCCGCCAGTAATGGACAGCTCTGGCTTGCGTGCCCGTCCTCCTGTCTTCCCGTCACTTGGGCAAATTCCTGGGACTGTGTGCTGGGATTTTCAAAGGGCTTGCGAAGTGTTCATATTGTCATTGTTCTCCTGAGTTTCAGGCTGTGTTTACTTGAGTTGAAGGCCAATTGTGGCATCAGTTTCTCTGTTTTTTTCCCTCGTGGCAAAACGCGGTGCCCTCACAGAGCTATAGTGCAGAGACCCTGTCAGCCTGCATGTGCTAACGCTTTATTATCTAATGATCTAATATGCAACAAGGCAAAGAGCCGGTGCTCATCATCCTGACACAGAATGCCTGGAGAAGTGACTGAACTACTTTATGTACCATTAGCGCGAGCAGCTATGGTGAACTCACCGGCAGCGTTTATGCAAATGCCTGTGAATACACTCCAGTGGCTTTGTCAGGAAGCTGTCTGATGAGCAGTTTAAATGCTCATTTTTTTAGGGGACTTTTTTTATTATTTTGATGTGCGTGTGCTTTTCTTTCTCCCTCCTTTTTCTTCCCTCCACTCCTCCCCCTTTTTGGACTATTGGAGGACCTTCCCTGACCACCGGGGAGTCTGAGCAGCTGGGAGCTCGGTCACCAGCAGTTGCCCTGCCCCGGAGTGGGGTTAGGGTCCCCACCTGGTGTTCTTCAGACTTTGGGATATTTGTTATTGCTATGCATTTGTACAATCTTCATATCTATTTGAAAAATTAGTAGAACTATTGTTAATCAAGAGTTTTTAGAAGATGAATATTTTAATGTTTACAAGTTCTGACCTGAGGTCCTATTGGGTTTCATGGCTCAAATACAGATGCTTTAAAACACCCCTGCTTTTGAAAATGGAAAACAATGGAAATTTAGCTTTTGTGGGCATCAGATACGAATGAATTAAATTTCCCTTCAAAGTAATTATATGGATTGAGATGTGAAGTATACATGTGCCAGGGCCCCAAAATAAGTCAAATCAAAACAGAAGTGGGGTTTGGTCCAACTAAAAATACTGCGTAGAAGAAAAGTGGTGATAGAATCACTGGGCCCTTCTTGCTATAATTACTGTGTTAGAGAAATAGAGTCAGATTTTCCCCACCACCAGTCAGCTCTGACCTTTCCACTGTAGTGCGCCCTTCCAGCTGTCCCTGACAGTATGGTGTTATTCTTGCTCTTTAGCATTTGACCTTCTTTAATCCTTTTGCTCCAGACAGAAGCAGTGTTTGCTTCCGTTGGTTGCCCCTGGGTATCCAGGCCCGTTGCCCCCCCCCAGCCCCCGGTGCCCAGCTGCACTTCAGTTTGTTGTTCTATGCACATGTGGGGAGAGATGGCTCAGGCTTGGGGAGATTACTCCTTGAGAGGCAGCAGAGAGCCTCCAGTAGAAAGGAGAGGCCTCTGCTTCTCCCCTCTGTGCAGTGAGGCCCTAAGGAGTGGCCAGTAAAGATCAGTTGGATCTGTTAGAAGTAGGATCAAGCTGTCCGACTGGAGAGCTGGATTCTGGTCCTGAATCTGCCTTCAACTCACTGTGTGACTCCGGGAGGGTCACTTTGCGTTAATGGCCTCAGTTTTGTACGTTTGCCATAAGGCCTGGGTTGGGTGATCGTTAGGCCTCCTTTTAGGGTGTCTGGTTTTTTGGGTGCTCTGAACTGAAGCCATGCATCCCTGAGTCTGGCACCTACCTCAGGAGCTGCCTTTGGAGAAACAGAGCTTCAGGAGAACAGAGGAAATCCACCAGCGATTTCTAGTTGAACCTTTCTTTGGATCTTCATCCAAGGAATAAGGTGTCAGTACAGTGGACTTTAAATCTCGCCTTCCTCCATTCATTCATTGAAGCACCCGCTGCAGGCCAGGTGCTAATCTGGGTATAGTAACACAAGGCAGACACAGTCCCTGACTTCACAGAATTCATAATGTAAATAGGGCTGAAAGATGAATAGAAAGCAAAACTTACAAGTAACTCACTGGAGTTGTGCCCAAAAAGAGGGACCATAAAAGGAATGAGGAGGAGTAAGGCATCAGGGAAGCCCTTCCATGAGGAAATCACATTTATGCCCAAACCTAAAAGATGAGGAAGTTTGCGCCAGGCAAAGGGGACAGATTAGACAAAGGCTGTTCAACTTAAGTGAGTGAAGGAGCCAAAGTAGCCTGGGGTGGCTCTTGTTGCTCCCAGCCACTGGGAGGATGGCCGGAGATGAGGCAGGGCTGACTGCCGAGGGCCAGGCCACACAGGCCCATTTGGGATGCTCAGGCCCTGGTCGGGGGTAGTTGTGAAATAGTGCAGGGGACCAGGCATCTAAATTCGTTTTCAATTACATGAACTGCTCCTGTGCGGTGAAAGCCCAGGGCAAGATTGCTCTGAGTTGCTTATGACTTTGCCCTCCCTGCCTGCCTTGAGAAGCTCACCAGGGAGTCGGCTGTGCCTCGAAGCTGTTGCCCGATCACTTCTCATTCTATCAGTGGTGCATGTGTTCAAAATAGAAAGTCAAACATTCGAGAGTTCTTTTTCTAGATGGTTTTGGCTTATTGGTTCACTTTTTTTTTTTTCATAGCTTAGTAAGTGTTTACTTATTGACTTCTTTTGAACTTGTAGAGACTTACTTTTTTTAAGGCCTTTAGACTGCAGTTATTTGACCTGTGGAATGTGTATTGCTTGTCTGACCGCCACCACCCAAAAAAAAAAAATTAAAATTGGGTGAGCAAAAATAAACTAAACAAGGAGAAACGCACTCTCCCAAATTTCTCTCTCCTCTGCCGCCATGGCCAGTGACTGAGTCGCAGCTCTTGAGCCTTGAAGAGTGGAAGGCCATCTCAGATACCTCCTGGAGACCTAGAGAGGAGTTGCTACCCGCTCCCATGCATGTAGCTCATTTCTGTCAAAATCCATTCAGTGCTCTTTTCACGTGTATGTGGTATGTTGGCTGGCAAGTGTGCATGCCAGGGGTTGCACGGCTAAAGGGTTGCTGGGTTACACAGGATGCTGGGAGCCTGGGGGTCCACCCTGCTGCCCATATAATTCAGGCTGGTCTAGGCTTGCAGGCGTCTCTGGGATTCCAAGGATCACGAGAAGGTTGTCTGTAAAATCTCTCCAGCTTCCTGGCATATGTGCATCTTCAAAACACAAGGGTGGAGGACAATTGATATAGAGGTTTACAGTTAAATGACCCTTTATGCGACTGGTTTGGGTGCAGGACTCCAGCCAGGCCCCCGTAGGCAAGAGCATTTTGATGAAGGGTCCAAGCTAGGTGGGAGTGTCTCAGCAGCGTCTTTTACTGAAGGTGGCATGTTACATCTTATCAATTGATTTTCCTACTTGAGAAAGCAAGACAGATGCAAGAGCAGAACATTAAGTTAAGAATATCCAGATGTGTCATAAACTAGAGCGTGAAGGCCCCAGATTTTCAAGCATCAAATCAGGCCTTTTTCTTCAAGCAGTGGGGAAGATGTCTTTTGTCTTCCCTTGTGATAGAAAGGAGGTAGCAAGAAGTCAAGATAAGGAACAAGGGTGTAAGTGAGGGCTGACTTCAGTGTACCCCAAGTAATCCATAAAGCAGGTAAAACCAGACATCCTAGCACTGGGGGCTTGATGGTCGGCATGTTCTCAGCAGCTGGTGGATTAAAGAGTTCACGAGCCCTAGGTCGCTGCGAAGCAGGTGATCTGCGTTCTCCCTGTTTGGTTATGACACTGCCAACGGCATCGCTGACAAAGGAGAAGCAGCGCTCAGATGTAGCTGCCATGAGGTGTCTGTGTCCTTGCGTTGCTGTTGCTGTTATTATTGGGCTAACATCAACTAGCAAGTATGGAGCATTTACTGTGGGCCAGCACTGTGATGATGATTTTTACTTAGATCATCTTATCAAATCCTTCCAAATCTAATGATCTGTAATAATGATTATCCCTATTTTATAGAGGAGAAAACTGGCCTTTAGAGAGGGGTCAGTAACTTATTCCAAACCACAGAATCAGTCAGAATTGGGTCTGGGACAGGACCACAGGTCCAAACCCCAGAGCTCTGTGTGATGGTGGCACTGAAAACAATGACAACAAACGCTCATCGAACCCTTGTTAGGCTGGCACACGTCTGCTCTGGGCGCCCCATGGTAAGGTGAAGAAACTGAGGTGAAAGAGAGGTGAAGTAACTTGCCCAGAGATGCACAGCGAGTAAGCGATAGATGGAGGGTTCCCACCCAGGGCTTCAGAGTCTGTGCTTCCTCCCACTCGCTCCGCCCATTATGCTGACATTCTTTCCACCTCCTGTCCCACTGTCCGTGTTTTTTTCCAGTACAAGGGAGGCAACTCTGCTGGCGTCTTAAATAGACCTTTCAACAGTTAGGCCAGAACCTATCGTTTTATCTTTTTCAAGGGGCATGCTGTGTATGTTTATGTTTACCTTACAGTTCATTTTCCTGCAATAACCTCTTTTTCCCCTGGCAATACCACACCGTGCTAGTCAAATCAAGAAAATGCTGGTTTTGTTTGATGACTGGTATGTTATCTGTGGGGCTGGCAAGGTAAGAAGGAGGCTGGTGATATTTATTTGCAAGGATCTTCTAACCCATCTCTGTAGAAATCATATGTTGACCATATGGGCTCCCTGGCACGTATGCAAGGTAGAGAAAAAGGAGAGCATGAGAAAACCGTGCGATTGTGAGTTAAATGTCGTGATACCGACAGTGTCCTTGTTAAGGTCCTGAAGGGTTACTAAGCCTCACACTGCAGATAACACAGGAAACTGATACAGATTTGGGAGGCTGTTTTCTGGCAGGAATTTCTTGACAAACCCACCAACTGTGGGAAACTTCCAGCATTTGGTATTTGGTGTGACGTAATGAATGAGTGAGCCCCACCTAGTGCATTGCCATGAGCACAAAGCCTGTGGGGGACGGGGTGGGGGAGGAGAGTGGTGCTTTCTGCTTCTGTTTTGGACGGAAATGGCAGACTTCTTTAAAGCTTAATTTTTGAATCTTATATGCAGTTACAAAAGCATCACCATTCCAGATGGATTTATTTGCCTAATTGACTGTTTTAAATCAAGGGCCTCTTTCTACTTACTTGCTACAGGACTGTCCCTTACAAGAATTTCAGAGGATTCAGAGGAGGTGAATATGCTGATGAAAGCTGCTCTGTTCTGGTCACAAATATTCGCAGGATGAGATATTTAGGGGCAGTGTAGACAGGAGTGGGTTTGAAGCATTTTTGATCGAACATATTCAGTTATACATGCAGAACTAGATAAAACCAGAGCAGTGACACCACCTTGCTACCTGACCTCCAGTAGGTACTTTGCTTTCTTTGGGCCTCAGTTTCCTCATCTAGTAAAGGGGCTTGGTAGAGTCCTTTAAGCCCTGCTGGTCTGTTGTTTGAACCCTGCTGATTCTTTGACGGGTCTCTCTCTGGAGGCACCACTCACGCACTGCCTTGGTGAATGGCCCCAACGTGATGGCATTCCACAGGACAGGTCTTAGGCAGCTTCACTTCGCCTTGGGCGTTTCTGCAGGAGGTTCACCGTGGGTTTCAGAGGGCCTGGAAAAGCCACAGAGTGTGGCATATGCAGCTACTCGTGCCTTAGGGAACCCAGATCTGGCGTTCTTCTCTCTGAATTCCATCAGCGGAGCTGGTGTAGTGAATCCACTTGATGTGGAGCAGTGAACTTTTAGACTAGGTTTCCCATGTAGTATGTGAGATGGGGGAAAATTTTTTTTTTTTTTTTTTTAAATAACCCTGGCTGGTGTGACTCAGTGGATTGAGCATTGGCCTGCGAGCCTTTTAAAGGCTGCGGGTTCAATTCCCAGTCAGGGCACATGCCTGGGTTGCTGGCTGGGTCCTCGGTTGGGGTCGTATAAGGCAACCAATCGATGTTTCTGTCCCTCTCTTTCTCCTTCCCTTCCCATCTCTTTAAAAATGAATAAGTAAAAACTTTAGTAAATAAGTAAAGAAATATTATTTATATATATTTTAAATAAATATATAGGCATAAAGCAAGTATATGCATCTATGCTTATACAATGCATAAGCAAAAAAAATACAAAGCACATTGAAATCATGGTCTCACAGCTATTATTGCTTAGGGCAAGTCTCAATTTATAGGGAAAGTAAGTTAACCTAAACAGAATCACAACTAAATAAGAAATCATATCGTAAGTGGTACTGAGATGCAGCAGAGCGAGGGATGAAGTTTGAGAAACACTTTCGGAGTTGTTAAGGGTTGGGGGAAGTGATAATTCTTTCAAGTCACCAGGAAACAGTGGGACCCTGGGAAACATTTCTTTGGTCACATATTTTTTTAAAACATCTTTTTAGTTCAGTGTACCATGGGAATAGACTTGATGTCCTCATAGAACTTTAAACATCAAACCATCTCCGGAGCTGTTCACTCTGTTTTTATTTTTAAACAAGTAGTGTCTGCATGTTAGAAAGGAGAAATTAGTGAGAAAGGCAGGGTTCAAGTCAAGGGAGAGGATCAGCCGGGGTCCACCCGGGCAGCACATTATGATAATATATACGGAACCAGCTGGACACTGAGCAAAGCTGACATTGTGTTGTCAGGGGCAGAATCGCCCATCAATTTCCGAGATAGGATTTGAGTTCAAATGACAGAAAGAGCAGCAACTGTGTTGAAACTGATGCATGGGGGGAGGAGTGGGGCAGGCAGGAACCAGCCAGGCCTAAAAAGACAGGAAGTGCTGGTACCTCCGGAAGGGGGTGGCTCTGTTTTCTCATCTGGCTGCTACCCTTCCTTCTAACCTTAACATCTGTCAGCAAGATCCACCTGGGCCCTTGCATGGTGAGAGCCCACTGCAGGGGAGCCTACTGGTGCTAATTTTAACCCCCAAGGGAATGGAGTGTCTGCAACTAGAATGAGAGCCAGCTCAGCCTGGGAAACCAGGTTCCACGGAGCCACTGCCTGTGCTCTGAGGAAGCCCAGCGAGGGTGTAGTGGCGATTGTTAATAGGCACTGGAAGACTTCTGCATGTTTCAGCTGCTCCATTTAGTGCTTAATCTCTTAACAGCTCTGATCATTCTTCTTTCGTGCATTTGCTTATTCACCCATTCACTCGTTCATCTATTTAATGTATGTTTATTGACTGCCTGCTGTATTAGACGTAGGCATGCCGAGATGAACAGGGCAGGGACAGTTGTTGACATTATGAGGTGTAGAGTTGTGTATGTGCCTATTTGTGTGTTGATATTAAGCAAATAATTGCACATAGAATTGTGTAAAGTGCAATGATGGTACACACTGCAAAGGAGAAATACAGACTGCAAAGAGGGCTTTTTAAAAAGATTTTATTTATTTATTTTAGAAGGGGGTAGGGAGGGAGAAAGAGAAGGAGAAAAACATCAATGTGCAGTTGCCTATCATGTGCCCCTTGTTGGGGACCGGCCTGCAACCCAGGCATGTGCCTTGACTGGAACTCGGACCCACAACCCTTTGGTTTGCAGGCTGGCGCTCAGTCCACTGAGTCACACCAGCCAGGGCTAAGATGGCTTTAAACAAGGGGACTCGGCCAAGTCTGAAGAATCAGGAACACGTTTAAAATTTTAAATGAAAATTAATGTTGTTTCATCAAGAAAAGAGGAGAGAGTTTTTTGGGCAGAGGGAAAGCATGCCCAAAATTCCATGTGAGAATGAAATATTAGAAGCTTAGGGAGGGGCCAAAGGGGAAGGGCCAAAGGGGAAGGTGTGTTAGGTCTGAGATCCATTTCTGAGAAGACAGATTTGGAAATTTCTCCTTGGTTGGTTTCACTTGGAGATATGGATTCAATGGATCTTCTTAATCACAGACTAACAGAACTCTTTGCTGAGTAAAATGCTAGCTTTATACCAGTGTTTGGAGTGACAATGGTTTTGCTCTTAAGAGAGCAGCTTTTGAGTGTTTGCTACCGTCAGGTTCAGTGCTAAGCACTTTGTATTATCTCTTTTAATGCTCTTAGCCACCACCGAAGGGCACCACTGTTCTCTCCATTCAGCCAAGGAGGGAAACTGAGGCCATCCTTCCAAGATTTGTGTTTTTTTTTTTTGTTTGTTTGTTTGTTTTTTAATTTATTTATTTATAGGGAGGAGGGAAGGGAGGGAGAAAGAGGGAGAGAAACATTAATGTGTGAGAGAGAAACATTGATCCGCTGCCTCTCGTACATGCCCCGACCAGGGAACAAACCCACAACCCAGGCGTGTGCCCTGCCTGGGAATCAAACCAGTGACTTTTCGCTTTGTGGAAGGATGCCCACCAACTGAGCCACACAGGTCAGGGGGAAAAGAGTTCATTTTTTTGCATCTGCAGTGTTTAGGCCTCCAAGTTGCTGACACGGGGCAGCCATCATTACTGTTCTTTTCCACTATTTAGTCAATGCTAATCCCCTCACATTGGACTTCAGTGGTGGAGAGAAATTCTCCTGCTATTTGATCACGTAATATAATTCCTGCTTCAATTGAAGCAAATTGACGACGTTACTCAAAGGCAAATTGAAAAGCCAGATCTGTGCTAAATCCCCAGGGATCGTTAGTTGGCATGTGCAGTGATATATGGGAAGGTGCTTTTCTGGGTTAAGATAAAAAATCCTGGTATCACGTCACGCTATCGGGCACCCCATCTCAATCTCCTTGTGCCAGCCCTGCAACTTGAAATACTCAGTGGACAGAAATGAAACTTTATAGAAATTAGGTGATCATCATTCTTATCAGATGAATATGATGCCATCAGCATGAGTTTAGCATCCTCCAGAAAAAAAAAAAAAAAAGAGATTTACCTAGAGAGGAGCAAGAGAAAGTCCAAGGCATGGATTGTAGGGGCTTTTCTGCCAGCCTGCCTTGCGCAAGTTGGCTGGGAGATGACCTAGTAATTAAAATCCTGCTTAAACGTATGCTCCTGGTCGGTCATACGGAGGCCCTAACAGACTGGGAAACCAGACGGTAACGAGAGAGGGACAAGTGAAACACAAAAGTAACACTCTTGAGCCCACAGGGCACAGAAATAGACCTGACTTGCTCAAATACTTTTTTGACTACTAAGCATGAAAGCAGAACCCAAGTACTAATATATTTTTATCCCAATCTGTGAAATTAATCAATATTTTATAGGCGAACATATGCTCCTGTGTTGCTGGCTTATTTAATAGACTCTTGTAAGCAGCGGGACACCAGTCGTTCAAACCCACATTCGTCGCCCGGAGTTCTGGGAGGCATGCAGCAGGAGCACGGGGAGTTGAGGCACACATACCGTGTCGGGCTCTTCTCAACACATGGGTTTCTTTCATCGACCTTGGGGCAAAGGAATAAAAATGATGAGAGAGGAGCCTGTGTAAAATACCTACAAACAGCAGTAGCCTTTGGCTGTTATTTAGAAGGCTCATTAGAATTAACTTGGTTGGTACAAATCGAGATCTTTCTTTAATTCTTTATTCTTTGCCTACTTTTATTTTGAGCACAGTTGAGAAGCCAATAATACTGAGCACCTACTACATGCTGGGCCCAAGGCAGATGCTTTTAGGGACATCATGTGTGGGGTGATGGGTCAGGGGAATACGTCTCAGCGGTTGCGATGTCACTTTTATCTTTTCATTGTAGAAGGGGAAAATGTAGTTTGGGTCATTTTTTGCTAAACCTTCTGGATGGATCATCAAACCAGCTGTGCTCTTCCAGTAACCATTATGTGCAACAAATGTATAAAGTTGGCCTCAGATTCCTCTACCTTTCAACTTTGGCAAAATCTTAGAAACTCTTCTTGATTTGGTTAGCTAAACCCTGTGGAATCCAACCTTTGTTGTTTAAAAGGAAAAAAAAAGTTGGGGAAAATGTTATTAAGGAACTGTTTTATGATAACCTATTTAATCAGTAAACTTTTATTGTTTTTTTATATGTGCAAAAGTCTGTAACGAATGCCATTGAGATGGATAACGTCCAGACTGAAAATGAAAGTTAAGGGAAAATGCCCTGCACTTTAAAGATGTTAAGTTCTCATAGTGCTGCTATCACTTGTAGTAGACATTCAAACTCTGTGTGTTTAGCAGCCCAACTTGTAACAATAGGAAAGCTTCTCTGCCTGGAAGTCTGGCAGTATTTTCAATGTTCCTGTGTTTAAATTGGCACCTGTGGCATTATATGAGGATGCCAGTTTTTGAACTTGGAAATGGAAGAAGGTAGAGAGAGGTTTTACTATAAGTCATACATGGGGCTGAGTCTTAGGGGGAAAATAACTTTACTTGGAAATAGAGTTGTAATATTCTGTAAAGTTAATAAATATCCACCCTCTATCTTGGGAATAAGGAATTGCACAACTAAGATTTTATAGGACTTTGGCTGTGTTTATGTGATTAAAGTGAATATTTTAGCCAAACTGAGCAGAAAATTTAAGTAAATACCACAATTTAAAAGTAGTTTGGGTGTTTTAAATATTTGACTTTATCAACCAACATGGATTCTCAAAGTCTCAAGTTCCAGTGAGTCTTGGAGATCCAGTTACTTCATCAGTTAAGTAGATTTAGAATAATATCTGCTTACCTACAACTCAGGGTTGATAATTAAGAATAATTGAGATAATGTTTGGGTAAGCCCTTTGAAAGCTTAAATGCTATTTAATTGTCGGGTACTGGTTAAGTAGAGAGTACTATCCATCCAGTTTGTGAATGAATGAGGTCCCCGCCTGCAAAGGAGTCATTGACAGTAGGGTTGCTTTACATACACACATACATGCCCAGCTATACATATAAACACATACATCCTCAGGGGAGAAGCTCAAGGAAAAGTTCAGTAAGTGACAGATGAATGGGAAAAACATGAAGAAGTTCACTGAGGAGGTAGTGTTTTGTAGATGGGGATGGAAAGAAACAGCTTCGCACAGAAGGTCAGGTTTTTTTGCAAAGTACTGTGTGGGTGGGAGTCAGTGGTATAACTTTCCTGAAGAAGAAATGGTGGGGATGTGCAGAGTATGTTTGGAGACTGTGGATCTGAAGAGCCGTCTTCATCTTCTTTACTCTGTCCCCATCGTCTCCCTGCAACTTCCTGTCTTCTTCATTCCCTCTGCCATGTATTCTTTGCACACTCTGTGCTCAGCTCTGTACACATAGATTAACTCAGGTAACCCTCACAACAGCCTCGTGAGGTGGATTCTCTTAGAATTATTGTTTCTGATTAAAGTGGTAGAAGTGGAGGCTGAAGAACAGTAATTTGCCCAAGCTCCTACGTGGTGAAGCTGGAGTGTAAGCTGAGGCCTCCTGTACCCCAAAGCCAGGGGCTGTATTGGCTGCTGAGCCCCAGCTCCGATGGGAGGGGTGGGGAATGCGGCTGGAAGGGAGACTGGCCACATTCTGGAGGGTAGACTTGATCGTGTAGGCTAACGGGAAACACCAGAAAGCTTTGGAGCAGTTCGGTAACGTTTTGAAAGCTCACATCTGAGGAAGGATAATCCGGGTTTTGATATGTTGAGGGGACTTTGCACATAAGTAAATCCAACAGTAAAATAAATCACAAACCGGTAAATGTGAGTGTTGCTCTTTGCTGTCCAGGTTGAACAGCCCAGACCCCAAAGAGTAGTTTTTGAGGAAGCTGAGTCAGTCCTCATGAAGTTCAAGTGGAAGTGGAGTTCCCACTCTTTTTTGTGACGCTGTCTGGATAGATTTGATGATATTCATGCCGGTGCTGGTGACATCACTGATCATCACCACAGAAACATCTGTGTTCCAACACACACTGGAGTGCAACGTCACCGAACGTGTCAGGGAGGAGAGGAAAGGGGCTCCAAACGATAAGGCTGTCCGTAGTGAAAGTTCACTCCACTACATCAGCCGTAGTAGCCTCGGCCGTGGAGAGAAATATAAGCATTACTATTCTGAAAAGCACAAAACAGGCGTTGTGCGTCACTAAAGGTTGGGCAAGGTTGATTGTGAGATGCTGCTCACATTCAAAACACAGTTTCCTTAAAAAGTCACTATCTATGCTGTCTTGCATGATGACAATAGAAATCCTTCAGGAGCAGGGAGCTCATCTCCCCAACTGCTTGTAGATAATCTTCTGCATAGCAGAAGGAGGCTAGCTGGGGACTTCTGTATTGTTCTGGGAGAGGCATTGAGCAATCAGAAGTAGAATTGGCAGTGCTTGTGATTTGTATTTATTATTTGATGAGTTAGTGACAGTATTAGTTATGTTGTTGCAGAAATTAATAATGCAAAGATGATTCCTGGCCCTCCAAAGATTTATCAAAGTTGCACATTGGTGAATCAGATCAGGACTGAATCCAAAGCTGAGCTATGTTTAGGCTTGGCTTGCATGGTGCTTAAAGAAGCTATCTATTTGTTGCTTTATAATTAAAAAGGAAGAAATTTTATATGAAAAATCTGGATTTGCAAATTCTGTTTATATTTAGAAGAGCTGTAGTGCTGGGCCCACATTCTCAAATGGCAACAATTGGATCAAAAGGAGAAGTTGAGTCCCTTTTGGGTGAAGCATATACTCTACATTAGCCACAGTCCCCACCTCTCCCATGGTGTTGCCCCTAGCCAGTTTTAGTTACTGCCTAGCCCTATGAGCCTTTGATTTTGTGATCATTGCTAGTAATTATTCCCAGCAGAGTTCCTGGCATGTGGAGAGTAACCCATAAATGGTAATTCTGATTATTTTTTATCAATTACAGGCTCAGATATTTAAACTTGATCCTTAGGTTAGCACCATTCAATAGAATTTCCAGTAACGATGGAAATGTTCTATCCGTGTTCTGCCCAATATGATAGTCTCTCATCACATGTAGATATTAGCCACTTGAAATATGGATAGTATGACTAAGAAAATAATTCCTTAAAGCAATTTAATTATATAATTAAAAATTAGGTTTTAATAGCTGCATGTGGCTAGTGGCCACCATACTGGGCAAAGCAGATTTGAGTGACAGTACTGAACGTCCAGCCAGGTGTCCTTGTTTAGAATACCACGTGGAGAATAGACCCTGGGGCCGTGTGTGGGGGGCCGTGTGTAAATGATCTTACAAGAGATCGCTTACAGTGATAGTGGGCCTCATCATGCAGTTTTACCTCCTTCCAGCAAGGCAACCTCCCCTTATTACCCAACTAGAGTTCTCATCAACATAAGCTACCAGAGCTATGTGTTTGCAAGATGTCAGCTCCATTCCTACCAGTAAGAAGTCACCTGAAGCTCGAATGGGAAGTTTCGCTGCTCTCTGCTCCCAGACAGCCCAGTTAAGGGTGCCACATAAATACGGGAACTTGGACCTGTGTGTGGGGAAGCCTAATTTTTTTCATGAGCTGCTTGATTAACCCTATCATTCATGATAGTACAGAGCCAGGAGCCAAAGTGACCAAGGGGACCATAGAAGGGCGATGGAGGCCTCCCCGACTGCCAGAGGGATCCTGTGTTCTCAGAGCCAAGGCCCCATGGGCTGCCGTCTCTGGTTTCTATCACAAGCATCCCTCGGTCACATCCAATGATCACATTGCCACAAACAAGTTGCAAAGTAGGATTCTAAACGATTCCTCTTTCATGCAACTTTCATTCATTTGCATGTTACTTGGCTGAAAGCTTCTGACACTGACCTGCTTTGCTGAGCCCATCAGTCAGAACACCCCCTTCCTTCCTCTGTCACAGGGTTGGAAACCCCAGAACCACCCACCAGACGTCTGCCTGTTGGTAACTCACCAGCCTCTGCCCTGAAACGTGCCCCAAGCCAACTTGTGCAGCTAATGAATAAGTGACTTCACTGCCTCCAGGGACATGTGCACAGGAGGGCAAAACTTACATCGGCCTGTTTTATTCAAGATGAAGCGCTCAATTATAGACCTCCCCCCAAAAAGGCCTCCTTAAAAAACATAGAAAACTTAATGAAAATGATAGAAACTACAGTTGTAGCAAATTGTATAAATGGGGGGAGGGGAGCGGGGAGAGAACAAAACACACATGACTGTATTCTGCTTGGACCAGCCATCCAGTTAGAGTTACAGAGCCTCTATTCTCAGTGAGATTCTGCAGAGAGGATCCGGTTTTCCTTTTCTACCTCTATGGGCAAACGTCAGTGCAAAACCCCTGCTGCGACAGCAAATCGAATGAGTCCCAGAGTTCAACAGGAGCAGAAAGACAAAGCCCCCTAATGAGAACATCAACCAAAGTAGGTTCTGCACACTTCAGAATTCCTTCTTAGGAAAATTTTTCACAAACATGTTTTTTCGAGAAAAGACCAAGCTGATATCAACTGAGACTAACTAATGAAATGTTCAATTATTTGCATGCATCTATGTTTTAATGCTGAATTTAGTTCAGCTCCAAGACCCACGCAGGCTAAAAAATCCACATTCAGATAGGAGAGGCAAACCTTGGCGAACAGATGGAGCAGAGTTCAGCACCCAGGTTTAATCCTGTCAGGCCGATTCCTGTATGACCATCTGGGTAATCCGGCACAAACATTCAAGGCCTGTTAAAAATACGGCTCCAGCCAAGATGAACGTCAGAGATTTTCCACTAGACTTGTTCGTATTTGCCTTTACGATTTTCCAGGCCCAGGAAGGTTGCTGCGTTTTCCTTGAAGCAGCAGTGACTTTTTTTTTAAACCCCCAAATTGTTTCCTCTTCTACAATTGTGGGTGTCCATTTTTGGAATGTTATTTTCATTCCCCTTTTTTTCCTTGGCTTTCATATCTAGAACTTTTCCTACAACAGGATAATAAAAAGAATTAGGATAAAAATAATTTTGTACATGAAAGTTATCCTTGTCAGGAAGGAAAGAGTTATTTACTTATTGTATAGTCAGAGACAAGCGAATTTACTATTGTTGCAACAAATATCACAATTGGACCCATGAATAATTCATCGTGGGGGTCCTCCCACCCTCCATGATAATTTTCCCCACTGCTTTGCCATGGCGTGGCTGACAATCGTGGAACAAGGGAGAGGAAAAAGAAAAAAAAGAAATAAGGCTGATGGTAATATATGTCCTTGGCTGTCCTAGGGTTAATATTCTGTGCATTTTAATTTTGGATCTGGCAGATCAAACATGAGGCAGAAAACAAACAATATATTCTTGCTTCCTTGCGTTATAAAATTTTGAACTTCCTAAGTGTTTTTAACAGTTTTTTGCATATCATGAGACAATGCTGAGATGCATGTCATTAAATCAAAAAGCCATCGACAAGTCTTTCAAATGCAATTTAGAAGTTATAGGTACATCAAAATGTGAAGATTTTTAGTTGCTAAACTGTTAAATAACCCTGTGACGTAAACCTACGCAGTTCTGGACCTCAGCTAGACAGACTCAGAAACCCAAAAGTGCTTGCCCTGGAGCGTTCGCTTCACAATTGTTGCTCCAGGATTTCTGTTTCTCCTTTGCTCAGATTCCATGTCCACTGATTGTTGAAGAGTTTTGCTAATTTGGAAGAGAATAAGAAAGCTACAAAATAAACAGGAAGTAGATACAATTTGGGCTTGGTCTGTATTTAGCAAATGGTGTAATTAGGAACTTAGCTATTGCGCTAAGTTTAGATACCCCTGCCAGGTTAAGCCTGCAGAGGGGTGTTGGATCTGCATTACCATCCCGCGACCAGGATTTTTCCCTTTTTCTTTGAGAGCCATTAATGCTGTCAAAGCAAAGGGCTTTCTTGCCAAGTGAAGTCACTTTGGAATAAAGAATTAAAAACACTTGAAATTCTTGATCTCCTCATTTAATATTTAATAGATTTAATTGCATCTGGTGTTGAGAAATCTCTACATCACAGCTTACATTTTTCTTCAGAATGACAAACACATCACATACAGAGGGAAAGAGAGGGAGAGGCAGGGGTTCTTTTGCACAGATAATATATGATTCTTTGCCAAGTAATATCTACATATGCTAGTGGATAGGGCAATAAATGCAGACCAATAACACAACAAAACAAAATTAAAACCCTAATAAACAATAAAATGCTTAACTGCATAAAGCAATTACTGAAAAAGAAAAAGGAAGGCAGAAATAAATCTGGTAGCTCAAATATGAACAAGAGCATAAATGTCACAAAGACTGCTACCCCTTGAGTCAGGGAACTGTCTGGTTTGTGTTTTTTTTTTTGTTTTGTTTTGTTTTGTTTTTTGTTTTTTTGGGGGGGTATATAAGGGACATTTTCACATACTGGTGTGAGGGTTCAGGACAGGCATTGTAGTTGGAGGGTGGGTGGAGCCAGAATAGACTTGCCTCTAGTACATGGTGAAAGTCTGGAGGGGCCCGCCCTCACATTGGGGCGGATACTCTGCTTGTCCCGCTTCCTGGCCAGTAGCTGCTTCATGGGCAGGATCAAAGAATGCAGGCGTGGGTCCTGCTGAGCTGTTTGCGTGCAGTCAGGAAAGTCATTTCACTCAAAAAAACCCCACAAAAAACCACAAACCATTGTTCCCATTGAACAGGAAGAGTAGATATCTGTGTGCTGAGTCCAAGGGGGGTACTCCATGTCCCCCTGGTCTCTGGAACAGGTTGCTACCGAGAGCAACCGCACCAAATTCAGGTGAAAGGCCCGAGGTTTTATGGGGTCACCACTGTCCTGTAGAAATGAGCTGAGCTCATGGGTTTCGCAACAATTTCTGCCAAGTCTCAAAAGTTTGAGACAATAAAATTAAAGTCAATTCCTCATTTCTGAAAAGATTGCCATTAATATTCATTTCAGGGGAAGGAGAGCCGTAAGAAAACATTTTGCTTTGGAAGGGCTGAGGCTAAACCCACCTCCTCAGTGCATTTCGCCGGCTGTGTTAGTGAGCTGCTGGATTGGAGGAGTTCCTAGGAAAGTTTTACAATAAACTGCATTCTCTAGAATGATGAGACTATAGGGTATTCTGGTAAATAAATAAACTCTGGTTAATGGGGGACTCCTATCGATAATTATTATTTACTAGCAACTAGGGTACTATCTACCAGGCACAAAACACAAGTAGGCACTTGGAGCGTTTCGCCAGAAGTCCATGAGGTGGGCACGAAGGGGAAATGCCCTTGGGAGGGGAAAGGACTGCTTCAAGGTCGCCCTGAGTGGCAGATATGGAATTTAAACAGCTGGTGCTGTTGCCCGTGTTCCACTATGATAGCACTCCGTATGTTAAAGTCTGCCCAGCATAGTTGCATCCTCCCGTCTGTACTCACGGCCGTGAGTGGACATCTTCACGTCCACTGTAGGCACCGGTGATCTACTCTGCGGAAACGTTCATTCATAGAGGGTTCCGGTTAATAGAAGGCTGGAAAAGGTGTTTACATCTTTTCCATGCACAGTGGAAATGGAAAATAACCTTGTATTGGCACTAGTGGCATTTCATCTTGAGATTCAGAATGGGATGAGAGCATTTCTAGATTTGTGCATTTTACCAACTGATTAAGTGTTGTTTCCCTAGTGGATTTAAATGCAGGAATGGAGGAAAAAAAGGGAAACAGGGTCTCTCTAATGAGGCTCCCGTAATGGGACATCAACTGTTGCAAAAGCCTCATTTGGGGAATAAAAGATGACAAATGTTGGACCCGCATCATCTGTACAGCTCCCCCTAACAGGTGAGGTATTGGTTACAGCACAAAGAGATTTCAGAGGCAAAAGTAAGGCAGCCCAAGACCCTGCTGATTGCTGCACACACCACTAATTCACCTCAATGGGCAGGCACCTCTGAGCTCAATTAACCCTTATTCCCAAGGCCGCCCATAAACCCCGAGGTAAACACGGTGCTCCCGGCCCTTGCTCTCTTGCCATGAAATAGATCATTTCTATTGGAGGCTGAGGGATGATTCCAGCTTATAAATTCACCTTGCTAATAAAGAGCCCGATGCGCCAATGCGAGTGAGCAGGCACTTGAATCTGTAACATTGATTCTGTAAATCAGAGAATTTTAAACTGCTGAGGGCATCGGTGATTTCTTCTGCCTTCCATGGCTATTGGGAGGAAATGCGAATGCCGTGGAGGTAGAACAGGTGACATCAGTGTCCCCTGGTGCAGTTGTCTGCACACAGAACATTAGTTGTTAAATATGTACTGGAGGCTGAACGATTTCTTCCCTCCCACCCCCCTTTCTTCTCTCTCTTCCCCTCACCACGACCATTGTTCAGAAGCAAATTGGAAATCTGGTAATTAGGCCCTGACTCACGGTGTAGTATTAGAGTCCCGAGCCAAAGTTCAACACCCTGAAATGAAATTTAAACCAATTAATCTGTTAGATTTTTATCGCTTGTCCGTGTTTTCTCAGCAATTCCCCCAGCACGTGGCCTTTGATCAACTCTCATACAAACGCTAAAATGTGTGCCTGCTGCTAGCAAGATGGGAATGACATTAACACGGTACTCATAAAACAATCAGAGCAGAGAAGCCCTCAAACAGACAGGGCAGAGTAATATTTAATAAAAGCGCGCACATAATCTTCAGAATTAGCATTTTGTGCCTTGCAGTACCTTTGGGAGAAGAGCTTTTATTTGTGGAGTGATCATTATTATAACAAAGAAGAGCTACCTAATAATTTCCACTTTAACTCTGCAATGTGCCAGGAGCATTTCAGAGCCATTATGCTAAACTGTGGCGGGGTAATCATGTTATTGTCATAGTTTGAAGGAAGGAAAATCTCCTCTACTTTGGTGGCTGTTGGGGGTGGGGGAAGAAGTAAAAAAAAAATAGAGGCAAAAATAAAAACGTCCAAACTTTTATTTTTAATGAGGTTTACAACCAGGAATTGGCAAGCAGTCCTTGTGGATACCTAGAAGTGTGAAAATTCATTGGTGAGGAAGAATCTTTTGTTAATTAAATCAAGATTTGGCTGGTAAAAGTGGTTTTATATTCAAACTCCCTCCCCCTCCCCCATTTCATAATATTTTCTTGGAGATAGAATTGTGTTGATTATTATACTCCTGAGCTGGACTGAATTCCTCTATAAGTCTTTTCACCTTCAAATTCCACTGAATACATCCGCAGTGACTCCACTAGAAACTCTCTCTTCTTGTCTTACCTCTGAGTCTCTCTGGATATCTTGAGAGCAAGGAGAACAAGTCCTTGGTTGGGGCAGATGTCTGAGCTTCCTCGGAGACATCTTACCTGAGAAGAAGAGGGAAGGAGAGGAGAGGCTCAGGGTCTGTTACGCAGCGCAGTCTGGCTTTAAAAAAATGAGTATCAGTTTGCTTTAAAAAGTACAATCTTCACCTCTCATGGAATTAAATGCTCTGCTGTTACTGAATTTTTAATTATCATAATGCATTACCATAGTATATGCTCACTGAAAAAATTCAAACCCCTGCAGATGTCTATTAAGAATTAATATTCACCCTTCTCTGTCAGCCCCCCAGTCCCGTCCCTTTGCATGTGGACCCTCTGACCACAGGGGCAAGCATTCTTCTAGACCTTCATCTGTCACCCCTGTTCACACGTACCTACATGAACCTACACACATACACATGCACATACTAACGCATATACAGTCTGCACTCAGAGATACCATTTTTAACATAAACAGGGTTACACTCTAGATTATGAAGTGCTTTTTACCCCCTTCCTAATGTATTTTGACATCTTTCTGTGTCAGTTTGTAGAATTTTTCCCCTTCATTCCAATGACACTCCTAACGTTCTCTAGTACAGATGTGCCAGAGTTTATTGAACCACTCTTGATGGGGGCGCCCAGATTCCTGGATATTTTACTGCCAGTACTGCTGGGAACAGTTGGGTACCCATAGTTTTGGTCATATTTGCAAGTATTTCCTGAGCTGCATTTAGTCTGGTGAATTTGTGACTCAGGTAAAAGTGAGTTCAGTCTACCTGTAAACATCTTGGTTAGCCAACACATTTCATTGAATTAGTTGCCGACATTTAAATATTGGGAAATTTTGCATAAAAATCTGGGCTCCCATTTCTTTTGAAAGATCAGAAGACTGGAGCCCCCCTACTTCCTCCCGACCCCGGCCTGTGTTTGTGTGGTGTTGTCAATGGCTGGAGCCAAGACACCTTTAGATGGGGGACATAGTCAGCAGTTCAGCAGTGCCCTGTCATTTCCCACTGCTCCCTCACTTCTGAGTGCCAGTGACTGCCCCTCTCATGCTTGTTCCGAAACCCTGAGCTGCTTTATTCATTTGTGTCTCTTGACTTGGCCAGTATGGATCTGTGAGTTCTGAACCCCTGCTCTTGGGCTGATCTTTGTAAATAGGCAGAGTGCCTTCCACCTTGCAGATATTTTTAGAGTTCTTCATGTGGGACGGCCGTGCCAGGCATTGTCTGATACTCAGCTCCTGACCCTCCAGGCCCTAAATGCCAGGAACATCTCTTCCCCACCCCCCTCTCTCAGTTGGGCAGCCCCTGATTCCTTTACATATTTTCCAAACTTCCCAGTGGGGGAGTCAAGGGGGCTTCCTCTCAAGACGGCTGTGACGTACAGGTGTGTAAGAGCATCTGTAGAACCAGTTGAGCTCTTTAAATGTGGAAAGGGCTAACTAAGGACAGCGTCTAGTCTCCAAACAGGCATGGTAGATGATGCTGAGTAGTGAAGTAGGATGATCGAGAGATGGAGTGTGCCACTCTTTTCCTGGGGTACTCCCTTCAAGGCCTTTTCCTTCAAAGATCTAATAGATAGTGTCATATATTGTCTCCTCACCAATTTATCTCGGGAAGCTTGCTGCCCTTTCTCTCTTCTGACGAGTTCTGACTAGTTGCCCATATACCTTTGTTTCTGGACAGTTGCTCACAGAATCTGAAAACATCCTTTTCCTTAGGAAATACTTGAAAGCGTGCGCACACACACTCTTATATGCCTTCTGAGGGAGGAGATGGAGTCTAAAACCACCAGGTCTTGGCTCTGCTGCTGGGACATTTTTACCATAGGAGAGTCTCAAAGATACACCAGCACACCCTCTGTCTCCTTCTCTACCGTGATGAGGAAACCTGGAGGAGGCCATATTCATCCACAGAAGCATACTTGTGTGATTTAAAAAAAAATTAAAAATTAAGAGAAATCCCCAAACTAATGCAGATATAAACACGAAGACTATTTTGTGGTTTATGAAAGTAATCACAGGGTCAGCATGCAATAATACCACTGGATTATTCCCCAGCTGGAAGGACCCTTTCAAGACCAGTTTGACACTAACCTCCTCTTCTTCCCAGAAGTCTCCGGGGATGCAGCAGGGTCTTTCTTCCTCTACTCTAGCAGCCAAATATACTGAGCTGGACGTTAAGAGTTAAGATTTTGAGGCATGAACTAGAATGTTGCCAAACTGCTTTTATTTTAAGAATTTTATGTAGTTGTTAAATGTAGTTGTTTTTTTTTTTTTTTTATAAATTGCTTGGAATCATACATATATTTTACCATTGGTTTGGAGTACTTGATTATGCATTTAAACCTGTTGACTTTTAAAGAAAAACTTTAAGAAAAAGTCCTATGCCCAGGAAACTGTGAGCACCACCTTTATGCGTGTTAAAAATTGGACAAGGGTTTTCAAGTCACAAGTCATTTACATTGTCTTGATTCATTATTTTGTTTTAGGGAAAGAGTGGAGAGGAGAAAAGGCATGGGGACTTCCCAGCTTTAGTTGTAAATGGCATTATATGAGTTCAGCCAACATGAAATGTTTAGTTTGGATATTTCCTAATTTCTCTGTGCAACTTTATAAGATTAATTTGAATCAAAACCAAAGCCATTCTCTCGTTGGTGTGGCGGCACGTGAGCAATGGTCCCGCTGGGCCGGGCTTCATATTTTCTTTCTTCTTGCAAAAGTTAACGCCTGACATTTTGCCAAATTTGACAAAGTCCAATAATTTTTTTGCCAGTTTTTTTTTTCTCCCCATTAAAATGAACTGGTGCTCTTGTTGGCTTTGGTGCTTGGAAAGTCCATCTTGGATACTTAATAAACTTTTTATTAAAGAGGAGGGTCTCATTTTCTCTCCTTGCCTAGTACATTCCTTACTCTAGAATTTTGCTTTGGTCATATTCATAAAAGTAATCACGGGAGAAGCAGCGTGCCATCATGGAGTTTAACATCCGCAGCGCAAGGAAGGTGCCCTCCTGGGTATTTTGGAAACGTAACCTTACGATCACACTTAATGCCCGGCAATTCTCTTGAAAGTACACCATGCTCACCAGTCAGCCACCTCCAGGCTGTTTGGAATTACAGTATTTGCAAATTATTCCCCATCTCCAAGGGCCATTTCCAATGGAAAGGAAGAGACATGAAATTTTGAGAAAGTCAGTTCTAGGGGTTTTTTTTATGCCTGGGAATGACAACAAAGCAAAGGCCATGGGACTCTCTGTGGTTCAGCCCTGACTATTTCTGGTTACATAATCCACCCCAAGTGACCTGCATTCTTTGCATCTATAAAATGGGACCCATAATGAAAAAAATGTAATGATTTTTTAACAAGGAATGTTCTATGTTAGTGTTACAGACGGAAGGCGTGGAGCAAGAACAATTTCTTGCTCGTGCCTCCTCTCTTTTCTTACTTCTCATTGGACAGAAACGTTTATCTACCAATCTGTGGGCTTTCTTTCCAGGATGTATATTTAATTATGAAGCAATTCTATAAGGTTTTCCAGCATGTTCCAAAGTCATTCATTTTTCATTTTTAATACTCTTTAGACTTTCATAAGTTAAGTACTGCTTCTGTGTTTCATTTCATAAGATTTCAGGTTTGAAAACGATTTGGGTAAAATACATATCTCTCAATAGAAAGAATGAAAAGAATGCTTTTAAAACATGAAGTTGCACCCTTAGGTTTCAGGTCCTAACACAGCCAGGAAATGCTGAGGTCTTGAGGGACTTTTCTGTTAGTGAAAAGATAAAAGGTTTTTTTTTCTTTTTCTCAAGTCTCCCATCATTAAAGTTTGATTCTAACAGCAGACTCCTTCTCTTTTTCATGTGTGTGGAAAAGCAGCTACTCCCTGTATCAAAGCCATCAGCCCGAGTGAAGGATGGACCACGGGAGGCGCAACTGTGATCATCATAGGGGACAATTTCTTTGATGGGTTACAGGTCATATTCGGTACCATGCTGGTCTGGAGTGAGGTAGGTGTTGTCGGAACATTAATATCTAATAGCTTGGTCTAGTTGAGGATACTGTCTACACTTGAATTTCTAATGGAGTGTGTAGAATTTAGTGGGTACTCTCTGGGTGGGCCAGCACCAGTCTCCAGAACTCTGGGAAGCTAGGAAAGGAGGGTTGGGGTCACCAGAAGACAACACTTCTTATTAGAATGACTTCTATCCTCTGCCCCATAAGCACTGAGAGAGTGTTGGTTTGGTCACTTCCCCATTGGACTTGCCATGATGTGGAGGCCCTGTTGCACACTGGGAGTCAGAAAGGAGATGCAGAGTCACGACACACATGGGGAAAGCCTCGTTCAAACGCTAGCAAGGTAGTTACCTGTGAATATTTGTAGGTGGAGTCTATTGTAGACCTACCTTCAAGGAATTCCATTCAAGTGACAATAATAATCTAGGCACAGGTGGTTCTTGACTTAATGACTCTTCATCAGAAATTGGGTGACTTGTCAGGGGAACCTAGAAGAACCCAGGGCTTTTTCCGGACCCAGGAACATACAGGTCTCAGGCACCTCAGTGTATGATTGCAACCACATGAAAATGACTGTCTACTCTCCGTGCAGTGCTTTCTAAGCATGCTGGTCAGTATTTCAACGTTGCCAGCTGACTTGCCTAGCAATAATCAAGTTAACTCAAAATTACAAAATGTGAACACCTCCATTATAGAGATGCCAGGGCAAAGTTGCCTGTGCTTTCTAAATTCTGAGCCTAGGTTTCTCTGTTAGCATGGCCAGGACCCCTTCTCTTTCATCTCACCAAAGTGTAGAATAAAAACAATCTTAGGGCTACAAGGTATCATGGAGCCCACTCATCCCACTCCCTTCACAAGTGGTCACATGAATTGCTGAACTTTACCGAGACTTACTCTGGGCTAGGCGGTGTGCTGAGCGCTCGACGTGCACCATCTCGATCGTCTCCCGACACCACCAGGTGCAGACTCTCAGTGTGCATCTTTTCTTGATAATGATCCCTAGGCTTAGAGACTCTCAGTTACGTAATCTGAAAGCAGCTCTCCGGAGCCCGTGGCGTGAATGTGACATGTATGTGGGCCACACAAAGAAGTCAGTAGGAGAACCAGAACTAGAACTCAGATTTTTTTTTTAAATTTCCATTTCTAGCTGTTGTCCCACTGCTATTTATCCCATCTAGATATTTTATTTGTGCTTTCTCTTTGGAGGGGCCATCGAAATAAGCAGAGTTAAGACTGGGACTGTGGATTATGTTTATCTGTCCAAAACAGAGCTGTCCTTCTTTGTCAGCCTTCTGTGCTGTGTGCACTTCTCACTGCCAGTAACTGCCCGGGCCAGCCCTGTCCCTCCCCGTGTTTCCCGTGCAGCCAGCAGTGGTATGTGTTTGGCCAGAGAGTCAAAGCTTTGGTCAAGCTGAATCAGGGTTGGGCTTCTCAGTCCACCAGACTAATTGCTGACCAAGTTGGAACATCCCAGGTGGGAAAGTGGACTGAGCTCCCCCTGCCGACAGCGCCCCATTCTGTTGGAGCCGTTGGGTTGTAAAGTTAGAAATACCCCACACGTGGCTTACTTTGCTGCCAGCCTGGTGTCTCCGTCGCTGCCGAAGACAATGAGCACAGCCTGCCCCAGGTCTGGTGGGCTCTATCTCCATCCCTTTCTCTCCGTCATTCTGTTCCTTATCGTGGGAATTGGGAGGGGGGACGGATAAGTAGAAAATGGACTTTGGGCTCCATGTCCTTTCAGTCAATATAAGGTCTGAGTGAGAAGTGGGGCTCCGAATTGGCAAGAAGTCTTATTGACCCTCTGAGAATAAGGTGGGTTAGTCGGAAGCTTCTTTTAAAACCTTGGGCCAAAATACAAACTACAAAATACAAAAAACTTTGTACCTGTCTTAGCCCAAGTATAGTACCCGGACTGCAGAATAAGGTCTTCCACCATCAGGAAATGATTAATGTGTCTCCACATTGTCTCTAGTCAAGGTTGCTCGGTACCTCTCAGGTCCCCCAGGTTGCTTGCCCTCGTTTGGGAACAGGTAAGGGAGGTTAAGTTCTAACTTGCATTTATTCAAATTGCTTTAAAGAACCTGTTTCCATATAACAAAATAGATGTAGCTCATAGAAAAGAAAACCCGTTAAGACAATGCCTTTGTCCCCCTCTCTCCTCTGTCCCTTCACTGTCACCGCCTCAATGTACACAAGCCCCTGATGATGAATCCACAGGGTCCAGCCAGGAGATGAGGGTGAGGGCTGCATGCTCCCTCTTTGCCCACCTGCTCCTCCCAAACTGCTCTCATCTGTGGCTCTATCCCAAATCAGCTATGACCCTTTCCTGGTAGGAACCTACCCACAGTTTCCCCAAATGATGGAGAAGATATTAACTCTCTGCAGCATTAGCTGTTAGGTATCTGGGTGGAGGAGTTTAATTTGGGCTGTTTTCATCACGATAGTCCTGACAGTCAGAAAAATGTGCCTTGCAGAAGTGAACTTTTTGTTAATATTCTAAACTATTTATATATTTAGATTTTCATACAGGATATTTGATGGATATGATTTTTTTTCTCCCTTTTACAGCAGGGAGAGAATTTGGTATTGCTCCAAATTACAAAAACATCCATTGCATTATGTGCATAATGGTGGGAAAGTAAGAAATAGCTCAACCCTGGCTGGGTGGCTCAGTTGGTGGGAGTGTCATCCCATACACCAAAAGGTTATGGGTTTAATTCCCAGGCACAGACCTAGATTGCGGGTTTGATCCCTGGTCGGGGCGAGTGTGGGAGGCAATTGATTGATGTTTCTCTCACCCATCGGTGTTTCTCTCTCTCTCTCTCTCTCTCTCTCTCAAACCAATAAACATGTCCTCGGGCGAGGAAAGAAATAGCTCAAAGTAATTAAGGGTTTATTATGTGTAGGCACTTTATGGGTATTACCTCATTTAATCCTCATGACAGCCTTGTGTTAGATACTTGTATTCCCATTTTACATACGAATGATCTGAGTGTCAGATTAAGAAACCTGCCTAACACCACACAGCCCAATAGTGCTAGAGATGGAATGTGAACTTCAATGTACATTTTTCCAAAGGGAATAAAAACCTAGTTGAATGAGAGAGCAAAAGCAATGTCGAGAGAGGGAAGGATAACAGAAAGAGGACGAGAAAATGTGCGTGATAACCCAGGTGGTCCAGCAGTAGTGATGGCAACAGTAGTAGCAAGTACCCTTTATTTTGGTAGGGGCAAAAAATATCAACCGATTTTGGGATTTTTCTAGGCTTCCATTGGGTAGAATGAGAACTTGATACTGTGAATGCATGAGAAGATATTTATGAGATACCTATAGAAAAATGCAGAGTATGAGTAAGTTTAGTTAGCTTTAGTTCTTGCCAAGTACCATTTGGTACAGCTCTCATGAAAGTCCTACAGCATCTGTGTACCTTCTTATTACCATTTTACTGATGAGGAATGGAGGTTTGGGGAAGTTAAATGTGCTGGTGGTTCCCCAGCCACAGAGATGGGATTTGAACCCAGGCAGTCCAATTCCAGGACTCACTTTACTTACTGACTGTCCACGATTTAGCCTATGCCAAAATACTACCCAAGGATTTTACCACACCAGACTCTAGTGTAAGGCCCACCACACCATCAATGCCTTGTGCTGGGGGTATCTTGACAGTTACCATCGCCTTCTAAGATAAGGTGGACATGGCATAGAATCAGAGGTCGAAGAAATCTCTCCATTTTCTAGTTCTGTATGTTTGTGGTTGGAGCCACTGGCTGGTAGGAAGATTTTATCCTTGGTAAGGATATGTGCCTTGTATTGTGGGCAGGAGACAGCCTCTTCCTTTGTCTTCAAAAGTGACGTTAGGCGAGGCAGTGAACTTGTTTGGACCTCATTGCTAAAGTAAGACTCCTATCTATTTGAAGTCTTGGTCCTCTAGCCATGTGGTCTCTTGAGGTCATGTCCCTCTAAAACCTACTAGGTCTTCGTCTTCCAATTTTAAATAAACTTTGGTTTCTTCTCCATTTGCTCACTCTATAGCTGAGAGCACTTGAAGCAGACTGGTGGGCCAGGACAGGCAGCCAACATTTTAGATTAGCAGCTGATGCTGTTATTTTCAGGTTTTTGTTTTGTTTCATTTCCTAAAGAATTTAAAAAGGAGAGAAAATAGGGTGGGCTTAATTTAACCTCATCTGTGCTCTTCCTCGACCAAGCCAATCTTTTGCAAATGAGTAACTCAGCTTATCTCACCGATTGTGGCCTGAGGGTGGGGAAGAGGTAAGGTGGAACTCCATTGCTCCTAAATCAGGGCTGCCTCCTTTGAGCTCCCATATTTGGGGCGAATACTTGGCTTTCCTCTGAATTTGGTTTGCCATCTTTGTTACTTTTCCTTCATTGTTTCTTGCCCTTTCTCCTTTCTTTCTTTTTTAAAAGGCAGATTATTTTATTGATACTTTTGTGTTCATCCTGCCTTATACCAAAGACTTTTAAAAATCTGTAGATTTTTATACATAAACCCAAGAAAACCAACAGGGTGGCTATATACTAATTTTTAATGTGAGTTGAGTATTTTCTTGATCAGAGAGGTACTTGGTTGCTTTTGATTTCCTACCAACATGTGATTTGGTGGAGGAACGTGCTCCTGCTACTAGTTTGTAAAAATAATCATTATTTTCATACCTCCTTCCGAATTCCTCTAATTTCCCAACGACTACCGGCTGCCTTGCCTGCTAGGTGTCTAGCACTGGGATAGGTATGGATTAAAATGAAGCTTTGTGGGATCTGGAGTTTTATTTGGAAAAACAACTTGCTCCTATGAAACAAATTAGAGAGTTTCATAGTATGTTTATACAATCCAGGGTTAAAATTGCAGTTGCAAATTCGAGGCAAGATTCTAGGAAGCCAAGCGAGTGGTATACTCAGAAGCAGACTGTTTGAATAACCAGCCAAGCGTCCTGCTATGTATGGATGGAGCTCTGTGCTAGGCATTCTAGGGTCTCACAATCCTTTCATTTAATCACTGAAGTCTCTGGGAGAATTTATGCAGTTGGAGGTATTTGGGCTGCCTGAAAGGAAAGTACAGTGGTGGAACTGGCGAGGGTGCAGTGTGGAGAGAACTGCAGACAGACAGTCATCTGAATAAGATTGCCTGGGGTAGCAGTGGGCAAGGAGCCAGCTGACCTGAGTATTAACTTCGGTCCTTCCATTGCCCAATCAGAGCATCTAGACTTTACTCAGTGTTGGTCATTGGGCCTCAGTTTCCCCACCTAAAAGTGAGGGTTCGGACTAAATCCTGTTTGAAATCAGCTACGATTCTAATAATTTTTTTTGTCGTGAGTTGACTCCCTTGAGAACCCTCCCAAAGTAAGAGTGGGGAGTAGCTTCTTTTCTTCCATTATTGTTCTTTACTTTTAGAGCACACTTGCAATATGCAAATAGCACGTCTGCTTGCAAAAGGATTCTTTGAACTTCATCAAAACCATTTAATTAGCTACAAAATTGGCTCTCCCTATTGATAAGTCTTTAGTCAATATTTTCCCCCTGTGCAATTGAGATTCTGGTATCTGTTATAAACCTGAGACTTATACCACGATGTTGCTGCAGTTCATCTTCCAGGTATTTTTGGGGGGTATCAGTAGGTATGAGAGACGAGGGAGGGAGTTTTTTCTTGGTAAGCTTGGGGAATGTTGAGTCAAATAAGTTCAGCCAGTTCCGGGTCTAGGACTTTGTAGAGCTTTGGAGGTACTGCCGCATGCTACGAATACCTAAAAGGTAGTGCATGGCACGTCCCAAACTGTAGGGGCCACAGAACCTTTTGTCGGGGATCGCTTTACGGGAAGACGTGTCTGTGATGGCTGTGCCTCTGCATTTCATGTTAATGAAATGAAGTCGTGAAATTCAATCATGAGTTGATGGGGCTGGGGTAGAGGTGAGAGAACCCATCATTTGAAATCTTTGCGGAGAATTACTCAGATCAGACCAGGAATGATTTGGGGCAATATTCTTTAATGCTGCAAGGCTCTGAACAGAAATGCTCTTATATTTGGTGTCTAGTTTTAGCCAGGGCTCCCTTGGCTCAGGTGGGAGGAGCCAGCATTGCATCTCTGTATGAACAGGTTAGCCTCACACGGGGGCACGCATTGTGTTTTTCATCCATGTGAATGTTGCCTTCAGCCGTGTTCCCAGAGATGAGAGGAGTCCAAAGAAGCCCCTGTGCAGGGGAACCTGTGTGTGAACGCCTTTGAGTCAATAGCAGTTTGGGGGCTGAGACGCAATTTTGCTGCTTGGGTCCAAAAGTTGGAAAATAGGGTTTTAAATGCGATTCTTGATTTCTCTCCTTTTCTGATCTCCACTCCGCATTCTCATGTGTGCACACAGCTCAGAGGAAGGATTGTAAATAAAAACCAGCATTTGCTCCTCTGTGGCATTAAAGGATGAACGGTGACAACTCATGGAGGTTCCCACCGGAAGTTTCCCAGGCCTTTTGTCTGGCCTCGGATGTCACAGAGCCACATGCGGAGGGTCACAGCATTGGGAGGGCTTTGAGGAACTCTCCAGTCATCCAGTACAGCTGTTTTATTTTTGGAAGTGAGGAGAAAGAGGTTCCAGAGCCATACGGCGACTTTTCCTGGGAACACATTATCTTCTCAGTGCTGGGATTTCAGCCAGTTCTCCCAGCACCGACGCCCCCACATTCAGCTTTCTCTTGCACCGGGTTTTCTCATGATATCCCTGTAGGATTTGAACATACTTCCTTATACTTCCCAAATTTTACATGTCATTGACACTCTAATAACTGTTGTCCATACCACATTTATATGAGAAACAGTTTCACTAAAATCAAGAAGTAAGAAAGGGAGAGCAAGACAGTCTCTCAAATATCAAAATTTCAGTCTCTCTTCAAAATTTTATGATACAGTTAAGGTATAATGTAAATAGTTGTGTCGTTTATTTTACCTATACTGAGGCTTAATTCAAAGTTGATTAAATGCATGGGTTTAAAATAATTAATCGTTGCCTACTTTTCCCTGAACATATAAGTTGCCAAGTCTGTTTTGAACCTGTGTTTATTGATCACCTATTAAGTAGAAGATACTTGATGCAAAAATTATAAACTTTATTTGTATAGAATGAAAGGAGCAGCCTGAATCACTTGCATTAAATTTTGAATATGACTTTGAAAAACACCTTTCAAGCCCTAGTTATTTTTATGGGAAATCATTTTGAAATGAGCCAGCATATTAAAAAACAGATTAAAATAGTCTAATGGCCTCTTTAATACAGTCACAGTTACAACCATGCTCACCTCATTCGTAAAAATGCTTTAGTCTATATTTTTCTTTTTAATGACCAAGGCACTTGAGATTTGTCCTCTACATTGATAATTATGGGATAGTTAAAGACGACTTTAGGACGACATTTTCAGCTAGTTGTTTACGGTACATTCAGGAGGTACATGCCTGTGCCTATAACTTGAAAATAGAAACCGCAGACGTGTGATGGATTTCTAATTTTAGCATAATTCAAAGACAGAATTCACACCTGACTGCAGTCAGGTGACTTTTATGATGAAAATGGACACCTATATGGTGTTGTATTCATTTCATGTGTGTGTTCCCTGCTAATTGCTGGAATGGCTCCTGGTGGTCTGAATGAAAATCCTCCTCCTTAAAGCCACAACTCCTTAGTTTGGGATTCTGGGGGGCCCTTTGAAGGCTCTGCCCTTTCTTCTCAACATCCTTGCCCACCATCCATCTTAACTTATGCTCCAGTCACACCGAGCTGTTAGCTGCTCCTGTCACCCATAGTAACTTTGCGCCTCTGCACTTTTGCCTTGCTTGTGCCATTCCTCCTTCCCCAATGCTTTTCCCACCTTTCTGTGCCCAATCCTCTGTCCTTTCAGATCCAGTATGTCTTTGAAATCTTCCCTCACAGCTCCAAATATTGAAGTTTTCTCTTCTTTCTAAATTCCTATATGGCCTTATTTCTATCGTATACATTCCTTATATCTTTCTGTCTTTAGTTACTGTTATTTAAAGGGATGTTCTCTCCTTTGGAGGCAGGATTCATGGTCAATTCAGCTTAGTCTCCCATAGTGTCTAGCACAGAACCTTGCATATCAGAAGCATTAATTTATATAAATTTATGCAAAAAATTGTTGAATGACATTCATTAATTCATTCAAACAAATGCCTCTTATTAGCAACTGCTGTATTGAGTAATGCTTCAAAGTATTGGTACCAGATAGATTGCAGTTTAGTTTTCGTTAATGCATGTGTGGTTATGTAGTTTATATTTAGATATATTTATTGTGCAATAAGGATGCACATAAATACCTTAGTTTAAATCTGTTGGTTATAGAGAGGATTAAGTAGTAGTAAAATGAACACTTTTTAAGTGATTGATACCAGTGAGGCCGTCTCCTAAAATCGTTACAGGCATTGTATCAATTAACCCTTGTAATAAACTAGTTACACAAGTGGCCCCCTCTCTTGATCTCATCTCCCTTCCCAGATAATGAAACTGATGGGCAGAGAGGTTAAACTTGGACCAAAGTCCACCTGACTCCAGAGCCATGTCTTAACATATAATAAGAATGCAGTGAAACCTCATTTATCCGGAGAGGTGTATGACAATAGCCTTAACTCTCCCAGACTCAGCATGACACCAGAAGTAAGGAAAAACAATGACAACAAGGAACTATATAAAATCACAGACTTTAGGATAATCAGATAAACAGTAATTTTTTATAAACTGTGTTCTCTCTTTTCTCAGGAAAAGGAGCCAACGAGAGACAGGTGGTTAGAAGCAGGCTCAGTGACAGCAGAAGTGACAGGTTAATGTCAAGGGCAGAAATGGAAAACCTAAAAAGCAAATGGAAAACTTCGTTACGATGGGGCACATTAGTGACTGCTCACAATGACAGTGGCCCTGAGTCATCAAGAAAGAGATGGCAATGATATTCCGCACATCCTCTCTAAAACAGTGAGCTGTGTGTAATGCATCCGTGAAAGGTGTCCGGTGAAAACAGTTAGAATGGCAGAGTCCAGGGTCCAGTACAGATAACAACCCCCCCTTTTTTTATTACAAATGCTTTTGTTACAAAATCATAAGCATGTAATTCTGTAACATAACAATATCACACTCGAGCACAACGTATGACATGTTAGGTGAAGTGTTCAAATTGCTGTCTGTCTCATGCGAGACATTCACGCGCCCTGCCAACCACACTCAGTCAGGCCTTACTTCTGCTGGACCCTGTGTTCTGAGGGGTTGGCTTTGGTCCTCTGCACAGCTCACTCCTGCAGGGACGTGTTAAATGAGGAGTAATCGAATACCTATGGAAACATCAATGTATGCAGTGTGCAAATATAAACTAAACCATATAAAAAAAAGTTAAATGAGTCTCTGTTTGGTATCTTGATACCCTTTTCTTAGAGCTTTGAAAGACCCTAAAAGTCTTGGTAAAAGGTGAATTCATTCCCTGCTCCCCCATCTATCAATCTTTTGGTTCTCATATTTTTCTTTCCTAATTCCATAGGCAAAGATTTGACCCTGCAAACCGCCAACTCTGATAACATTCAGCCTCTTCCATAAATGTCTCTGGCTTCACTTTTTCTTTTCTATTTTGATTTTCAAACAAACAAGCAGGAACCCAGGACCCTAACTAAGGCAGGCTGATTAAGGAATGATGTTCCTTCTTGACTGGATTTAGAAAAACAAGCCTTGAGAAAGAGTTCATTGTGCAGCTTCCAACCACAGGACTGGCGTTGCTGGTGTCCAGCCCTGTCCTCCCGGGATACTCGGGACCTCAGGAACGCGCCTGTGCTTCCCCAGCTCCCAGACAGTCAGGATGGGCTCCGGTCTTTAATGGGGCCCAACTGGCTCAAGATCTACATCCTGGGAAGAGAGCTGGAGAAAGTTTTTTTAAAAAATAAATTACGCCCCCCCCCAAAAAAAAAATCAATAACCCACAAAACCAAAGGTATTTGAAGTATAATATATTTATTTTAGCTTTTTTCCTCCCAAATCTGTTATTTTGAAAGAGGATCTTGTTGCTGTCTTGTACAATTAACTGCCTTGATTTAGGGACCCAGTCAGTTTTTTTAGTGGAAGAATTGGGTGGTATACTTTTGCAAATGCTTACTGAGGCCCCCGGGAAGTTTGTGGGGACAAAGTAAAATGATTTTTTTCTTTAGTAATGAGATTTTTGAATGGGATAGTACCAATTGTTTCTTTTTTGGTAGTTAATCAGGGACTTTGTTGAACCTTCATCCTAATTATTAATGGTGGTTAAAAACATCACAGCATTTATTCATTCGGTGCTCAACAAGCTCAGGTTGAGGAAAAAGTGGGTTTACAGCTTTTCCTGTGGAAAATAATGCGGTAATTAAGTAGAACAATACAAGAAGAAACTATTTCACATATTCACAACTGTAAACCTCCTTTTGCCCCTCCCTGTGTTTATTGAGGACCAGGTACTGTTAAAACTGGAACCACAGTGGTGAAATCAAGCAAGACTAAGTTTTCATCCTCGTCGGACTTATATTCTAGTTGTGGGACACAGACTAGATAAGAAAATATATCTACACCTTTCTACTATGTGTCCGTGTGTCTGTCTGTGCGAGAGAGTTCAGACAGTTTTCAGAAATACTGCTGACTATTCAAAAGCTAGGTTTTAAATCCCGCATTTAAGTCAATTCCTGAGACTTAACTTTCAAAAGTCTCCTCTGACATTCATCCATAAAGTTGATCTCTGGGAATTCCTGTAACCCAGCATATTTTGCTAAACATTGGTTTAAAGTTATTTTGTTGAAAGGACAAAGGGAAACCAGAATGTTTGTGAAACAGTAAATGCCTCCACTGGCTGTCTCTCACGTTCCCCGAGAAATCATATACCGCCTTTGAGACAGGCAATTCTTGGGAACAAAAAAATCTGTGTTATGAAACTCAGAGAACTCTGATTAGGGCACAAACCAGAATACACCAAGGACCCCGGGAGAGGAGCTGGCAGCATCTGATCGATGTTGCATGCACTCCAGGGGAATGGTGATACAATACGGAGGTTCGGCCGGCACAGTCGCCACTTTTCATAGCTCAGCTTCGTCTAGGAACTCCTGAAGATCATATTTTCTAAAACTCCATCTTTACAGAAAGATGAATGTTCCAGAGTGGAGGGAAAATGAGTTTGCTTGTTCAGTCACTACCACTGTGGTGCCTCTTTAAAAATCCTCAGGTGATTCGGTTTTGAAGCTTTAATTATGCTTTTATGTTACAGTTTCCTTATTTAAGTGTCTGCTTCATGTCCATCACTCAGCACCCTCTGCCTGTCTCAAAAGTGATGGATATTATTATCCTAATGGAGAAGGAGGGAGAATGCTGTGAGAATTATTAATACGTAAATTAAAAAATTAATCTGGAAAGTGCTTTAGGGTCCCTAGAGAGCTCTATCCAAACATAAAGCGTATTTACTGTTATTATAAGTACTCCCACAGAGCAGACAGGCTGGTGCAGTATGAGATGGGGAAACTGAGGCACTGAGCATGGCAATGGGTGGGTGGGCCAGCGTACCTTGAGCCCAGACGCTTGGATGGGTAATACCCAAAAACCACTGTACCAGTGCCCATTTTAGGCTTTTTCTAGTCATCAGTGTTAATTATTTTCCCAGAAACATAATTTTCCTCCCTTTCATCCCTTTTCCTTCTTTCCTTGTTTTGGACTTTTTTTAAAATAATTTTTTAGTGTTGAAAGTGATTAAGTAAATCCTAGGGCTAGTAATGAAAAATCACTGGTGTGCTTTCTAGTAATCCTGGTTATTTTTTGGCTTTGTGGCTTGGAACTTCTATTTGCATTTATTTTATGTAGACCTACTGGTCGGAAAACACGCATAAAGACTTCTCTTGGAATGGCGGTTTTTTTTTGTTTTTTTGTTTTTTGTTTTTTTTGCTGAGAAATCATTCTCAGCAAGCCTCTCACAAATGAGAAAGGCTACTTTAAGTCCCTACTATGTTCCCAGAACTTTTAAGGGTATAGAAGAAGCTGAGGCTCTGATCCATCCTCTTGATGGTAGAGGTGGGGTGGGAAATACACAGGCCAGCCATTATGAAAAAACAGTGGGCAGGGAGGGACAGTCTTGGTGGCAGAGTGGCGGTCATCAGCCAGGCAGGCTTGCCACTTCTGATTGGTTCCTTGGTCATATTTCTTAACTCACCTGAAACTCATGTTCCTCGGCTGTGAGTTGGACAGTGCTGATACCTGCCCCTAATACTAGAGGACAGAGTCACGGAAGGAGCTGCACATGGTACTCAGCACACAATTAGAGGGCAGCGTGAGGTTGCTGCAGAAGTCCCGTGGAGGTCACCTCCACTGTCCGTTTTTAGGTATGAGCCAGAGTGACACAGATACTAAGTGCTGACCACTGCAGGAATCTTCTGCTCTTGTGCTCTGAGTCTGGAGAAGCAAAAATGCTCCTACAAGCTGAGAGGAAGCACGCATACTGAGGCCAGGGTTCCCATCATAGGCGGAGGCCTCTCCCGGGCCTCACAGGGGCCAGATGGGTTTCTTTCATTGTCACGCCACACTTCAGACTTAGTTCTTCTGAATATAATGTTAATGAATTCTTGTTGTTGAGAAGTTAGAGAACTCAGAGAGGTATGCTGAGAAAATTACAATTACCTGTAACTTGACCATCTAGCGGTAACTTCTCTTGATACTCAGATGATTTTCATTTTAGTCTTTCTTTCTTGTAGATATATATCTAATTCTTATATAATCACATGCAATACATGTTGCACAAAAACTAATGTTATTCTACTTTTGATCTTTAATAATAGTTATTCATGATAAACGTAATACCTGGAAGTGGATGAATTTATCTCTTCCAGTATTATTTACGTGATTATTATTTCCTGTGCAATCACACCCATGTACAAATGAACACTCAAATCCACATGTGAGGAGGAGGAGCGTGAGAGAAAAGGTGAATCACATCTAATGCTACAGAAATAAACATTTAGCCCTGATCTCTTATGAGCTACTTTTGTGGTAATACTTTCCTAATCTTTTATTTTTTCCTCTGTATTTCATCTTGTCCCTTCTCACAGGAGTCCCAGATCCTGGGACATCCCTCTTTTACCACTTACATGAAATCTGAACAGTGGTCTCACGCAGGTACCAGAGAGCAGTGGATAATTAATTTTAAGGGCAACTTACAAATGAGAGTTACATATTACCAGGTTAAGAGCTGTAACCCTAATTGGATAAGATTATTATACTTAATGGAGTCAGACGTCTAGCAGAATGCTGACCTAATTTATATAAGTATTTATTCCAGAAATATTTTGGAAATACCTTTATGTAAAGCATTAACTTAAATACTTTGAAGGATAACTATATGAACTGGTCCCTGCTGCTGATCTCAGGAACTGTCTATGGGGAGAAACAGTGTAGGGAAATCTTTATAGCACAAAGAACATAGGATGCTAAGTCTTGCCCTGTAAATGCCCTAATGATATAAATTCTTAGAAAGGCACAGGTAACCAGGGCTTTAGGGCCAGGTAAAACTTTTGGAAGAGAAGTCATACAGTCAGGGTCTTAAAAGGAAGTGGAATATGAGAAGGGAGTTGATGAGGCAAGGCGCGGTGTGGACAGAGCGAGGGCGTCAGGCAGGGTTGGTGTCTGTGCGTATCCACGCGCCCTGCTCTCCAGAACGTGCGAAGGCAGAGAGGGAAGTAGGGCAGAAAGCAAGATGGGGGTTAGGTCTAGGAGCACCCTGAATATTAGGCGAAGGAGTTTGGAATGTGCCCTGTATGTAAAGAGGCAGGTGAGAGTTTGAGTCCAGGAATGATGACACGATGAGGTTGCATTTGAAGAAGAGAATTGTGGAGGAGAAAGTAGAAGTGGAGGGAGACTATTTAGAAAGCGCCACTGTGCTAGTCTAAGAAATAACAACAACCTGAATAGGAGAAAGTGAAGAAGCAAAGAGGCAGCGGAGTTCAGTGGGTGGGGGTGGGGTGGGGAGGATCAACCTGAGTAAAAGGAAAATTGAAGGGGGGGGAAATAAATATGATCCCAAGTTTTCTATTTTGGGTGTTTCAAAGGATAGCATTCCCTTAACTGAGAAAGGAAACAGGGAGGCCAGAGATGCATTGATAGGTAGGAAGGTGATAAATTTAGCTTGGGTCATGTTGAAACTGAGGTGGCAATTAGATGAGTGCGGGGAGATTCTGTTACTCTGTTGCTAATAAAAGTTTGGTGGCCAAAGGGATCACAGCTGCAGGTGTAGATTTGGGAGTGAGTTTCGCTGAGGTGGTGGAGTCAAATGAGTAAACTCAAGAAATGTGAGGCAAGTAAAAGCAGAACAAAACTCGGTGACATTTTTACAATTTAGAAGTTGGCAGAAAGGAAAAGCTTGAAAACGAGGGAAACAGGAGCCAGTGACGGAGAGCTGAGGTCTGGAATACAAGGCAGGAGGAGACAAGATGGGTTCCCTTCCTCGAGTTTTACATGATTTTGGTTAATGTGCCCAGCCATCCCCTTTTCCCACCCGGAATACACACCCCACAAGGGGGTGGGTTTAGAAGGCAGTGACCGGGGAAGTGCTTTGGTGAATGTTTAAACCACTGCACACGCTGCAAGTCCAAGGTCTTATCATGAGTGTCAGAGATGTGGAGAAAGTGGAGACTTCCAAGACCAGAGAAAGTAGTGTCAGGTGCTATAGAGTTTCAAAAGAATGTTTATTTTTAGCTCAACTCATTTGCTGTGCAATTTAAGGAAGTTGAGTCAGAGCGAATCTGTCCTCTAATCACTTAGATGGAACGGTATTTCCTGAGGTGTGGAGCCTGTGTCCCAGGTAGTGCGGGAGGCAGTTTGGGATTTGACACAGGCAGTAAATGGGACCGAAGCCCGTGGCGATAAAGCCATTCTCCTTTTGTTTCTGTTTTCGTCCTTCTGAGTTATGTCGTTGGGGACAGGCTCAGCCGGGGCAAATAAGCCCGTAACACCTAACACAAACTGGTCTCTCGTTCCAATCAACTCCTTCAGGTTGTCCACACTATCTGGCTGGAATTTAACAACATCAAGCTAACTTTAAGATTACCATCTATTGTACCGCCTTAATTTGGCAGAGGATACCAGTTTTCTAGGTAGTGATAGAAAGTTTCCTTTTTATAAAAAATGTTTTAAACAGAAAAGTAATTTTTAATATATTAAGTACATGGTCATGACATATATGTAGATATGGCAAGGCTGAGAAAGTGGTATTCCAATGATGGATGTTTGGAAAATTCAGACTCACTAGAGCCCTTCCTCCTTCCGTTGTTTGGAGTGGCTGCCTTTGTTCAACCAGGTTGGACCATGTAGGAAATATGTTCTGGGGTGTGTGTGTGTGTGTGTGTGTGTGTGTGTGTGTGTGTGTGTTGGGGGGGACCTTGGGCTCTAGACTTCCGGATCCCGACCCTGTCTTTCCCCTAAGATGTGGATGGGCCCATTTTTGAAGCCACTAGAATTTTGTGAACTGTTGTGTCCTTAGGTCTTACAATAAGAGCATTAGCTTTAAATGACTACTAGCATTCCTTTGAGAAATTAATTCTACGACTCTTTGAGTTATTAGTAAATAAGCCTAAGCTTTCAAACTCATAGAAGTTAGGTAAAATGTTTTTCTCTGTAAGCCATCAATACCACGCGTCAATGCCAGAGACTGCTCCCAGACCCACATCCCCAGAAAGAAAACTGTCGGTGAGTTCATTCTCCAACAATGATTCACGTTCACCTCATTGGCGAAGCGCAGTTATTTCGAACAGAAATCTCTGCTTTCGTTAGGGCAATTGACTAGAATTGAAAATGAAATTATACGTGAAAATTTGGTTCAGTTCTGTGAGCCTAATGCTTTCTGCCGACACCCCACTCTCAAATCAGTTCCCTAGTTTCCTCACAGGCCTGTCTAATCAATTCACAAAGCCTATGAATTGTGTTCTCAGTGTAACAAGTCATAGGTAATAAGTCGTTGTACTTAAAAAGACATCTTCACTCATCTATTTACTAGTATCTTTCCATCTTTACATTTTTTCCCCTGAGGAGGAGAGGGCAGGTGAAAGACTTTCTAACTGACTGAAAGTTCTTCTAAGTATTATTGTGAATCAGTGTTACTCTACCTCCTAAGTTACTCTTAAAAATAGGAGCACGCCACCTATGTGGAATATAGTGGTATGGCAAACTTCATCGTCAAAATCATAGCCAAGGATTGGGCATCAATGAAAAATGGATATAGCATAGGGATAGGGGAAAAACAACACACAGAGTCTGTGGATCTGAAAATTTTGAGTTTATCACTTTTTAAAAGTTTCCATACAAACAGTTTTTTCTCTCTGAGAAGATAGGATGTATTTGTCACTGTAAATTTTGGGGATACATCAGCATTGCTTTTTGCTCTAACAAGGAGGATCACATGCAAACAATTTGGTCATTTTGATTTTGTTTTCACATCTGAAAAAAAGGGTAGTAGTAAAAGCCAGTGTTCTGACCAAATGAATGTTTGTATATAAAATCCTCAGGGATGTGGCAGAGACCTCCCAGGACCCTCAACAAATGTTAATTCCCAACATTGCAAAAACACCATCTGAACAATTGAGGTTAATCATGCACTTGATTTTGGAAGATGATCTTTTACTGCCCTTCAGAGACTCTCTCTTTCTCCTGCTCTCTGCACAGCACTAAACTTGATTTCCTGATGTCCGTGCTTACAGATGAGAAGAGCAAATTAGAAGGTACAAAGGACCTTCTAATTTTCACCAGGGGAAAAAGACAAACAAATGGACTAAAATAGAACTAATTTAAAAACAATAGCTATCCAGGTTATTTGGTGGAGGTGGGTGGGCATTGGGGAACAGCCCCTTGTAGCCTCAGCAGTCACATGGGGCTTTTCTTTATCACAGCAAGGTGTAACAAGGGCTACTCTGAAAGATGACCTTGATTTATCATGGCTAAATTAAATGGTATATACTTCGCTTATATAATAACACCTACAGTGCATCTTGGAAGAATTCCAATATAAAAGAACAAAATTTGAAGTCAGTATCTTTTGCATGTGTGTGCTTTTCTGGATAAACCCTTAGCCATCCAGAACATTCAGCCATGGAAATGAACTCAGTCTCTGAAGTGGCTCTTGTGTGTCTCCACAAATAAGCCCAAAGGCCACAGATTCTGTGGGAGAAGATCGGCGTTTCTAATTAGTAGGGTTAAAAGATTTTTATGCAGACAGCCTTTTCTTTACATGTCAAGAAAGAGCATTTGACAGAAAGGACTTGTGCACTTCAGTGTTATCAACTCCCTCACATTCTTCTCCCCAGGACCTGTGTTGGGGTAGTTCACCCAGGCAGGACCCAGGCGCTGGTACTCATGGGTGTCACCCTGCCTCTCATGGTATCACCTGTGCTTTTCTGAGCAAAGCATTTGCATTGGGCCTGGCTTATACGTGAGAACAAGAGCCCTTTCTAAGTTACACCCATAAGAACAGCACAAACATAAGTCAGGACAAACTCAAGTGATAACCCCATTGTGTACTGACTCAGTACCAAGAATATTGAGCTCAGTGAATGTAAAAGGAGTCAAGTCATGGGCAACCGTAGATGCCACAGAGAGAGCATATAGAATCCAGCACCCTCAGAGGTCAGCCAGGCAAATACCAGGGCTGGATTTTTTAAAGAACCAGATAATGCCAGTTTTATGGCTACTAATAACATTTTAGTTATATAAACAAAGATAAGAGTAATAAAAAAATAAATTCTGCTTCACGGTGTAATCTGATTGCCAACAGGGTTCAGAAATTAGCTTTCTCTCTGTGCACATGGCATTGTGTAATGGACCAGTGATCACTCTGCGGCCCCCTCCCCAACCTCCCATTTCCCTTTTATGGACAGTCCTTAGTTCTGCCAGATCCATAAGCGATTCCAGGGAGGCAGGTTAAAGCCCTTTGATTGTGCCTCTGGTAGTTAATGCACCAAATGGTCTTTAGGGGCATTTCATATGCTCTGCAGCTAATCAGAGCGCCTTGGCCCGGTGATTTCCTACCTCTGTGTTTTCCACATGTTTAAGGGCTCAGTTCAAACACCAGGCCCAACAGCTTCTGGAGAGGTATGGCGCAGCTCAGTTCGGAGTGGGGTGTCTGCTTCAAACAGAGATTTTCCAAAGGATATCCTGTAGTAGATAAATCATTTCATTAGGCCACGTTCCCCCTCCAAACCAGGAAGCAGAGTGCCTGCCGTGTAGGAAGGCTCTGATAAAGTTGTTATGGCTGTGCTCAGAGCACTTGTAAATATTGTCTGTCATTGGTGTCTCTTACACAGGTTCCATCGACATTGTCTTTAAACGGTGACAGATTAATTAGGTGTCTTAAAGCTTTGTCGGTTGAGAGCTGATGGGAGAGTTGCAAAATGAGTCCCTCACATATTACAATGACAATTGTTTTCTTCCAAATGTCTCCCCTAGTTGATCACTCCTCATGCCATCCGTGTGCAGACACCTCCTCGGCACATCCCTGGTGTTGTGGAAGTCACATTGTCCTACAAATCCAAACAGTTCTGCAAAGGGACTCCCGGAAGATTCATTTACACAGGTAAGAACCCTGCAGGTGGTGTAGGCAGAGCTGGCTTGGCCCTGGGTATCTTTGACTTGATCCCATATGCATAAGTGTGTATTTTATGTTTAAATCTAGTTTCTGTTGAGACTTGTTTTCTCCATTTCACCATTCATGTGACCAAATGAATTGCTGCTATTATTATTATTATTATTTTATTATCACTATTATTATTACTCATCTGGTTGTCCGTGTCGAATGATAGGATCAGTCAAAATAATTGGTTGGATTCCTAAAGAAGCAGCATGAGAAATAATGGAAAGGGGAAAAGGCCCTAGACAATCTTGAGTCTCTCTGTATTTGTTTGCTTTATAGAGTATGGATGTGCTTTAGTGAACAGTACGATTTTCTTCCAACCTGGTCATAGCTTTTGTATTATAGACAATTGGTAGTTTTCATGTTTAATTCTGGGTTGGTGCTTTCTTCCCCTGTATCCTGCAGTTGGCACATGGACCTGCCTGTGGTAAGACACTAGAGTCACAGGGTGAACATGAGTTCCCTCCCACTGATGGAGAGAGCAGGCAGGTTGTCTGTGGAAGTACATCAAGTTCACAGTCCGAGTGCCCAATGTTTACTTTGGGAGATCCTCAGATTGTGATGTGCCCACCAAATACCCAGGGATCTATTTAGAGGGCAGATTTTGATTCAGTAGCTCTAAGTAGGACCCGAGAACCTATGTTTCTAACCGGCTGCTAGGTGAGGCTGCTGCTGGTCCAAGGACCACAGTGGGACTAGTGATATTCTAGGCCCTGTGCTTGGTAGCTGTCATCCCTGCGAAGCGTGTCTCCGGGAACTGGCCCCACATTCCCATCTTCATTCAGTAAAGGACCCGTGCAGTGAAGAGAGGTCCGTTAGCATGTCCTACTTATAACCATACAATTCAATAGAACAAATCTTATTTTGCTGTGACATTTTACCTCAAAGCATCTTCCCTTTTGTATTTTAATACTAGGAACAAAACCAACCGTGCTTTTTAGTCTCTCTCTCTCTCAAAATTATAAAAACAGTTAATGCATCCTGACCCTTGGAAATGCCTCCCAGCCCTTTAAACAAAATGCAGGTTTGGTGCCTGCTTGACGATTAGTTTTAGTTAATTGAAAATTATAGGATTGACCCAAGAGGAAAATTTTGTTTGCATTCCAATCACTTTTACAAATTAAGGAAAATTACCACAATTTTGTTTAGCTAAGGTTTCACACTGAGTTCAAGAAATTAGCTCAGCCATCTCAACGAAGTCAGCACTTTGTTAGCGAGCACTTGAAAAAATAATAGTCTATCTGGAGTTGTGTGGTGTGTACAAACCAAGCATAGAGAAAGCTATGATGCTTTATAGAAGTAGGCCAAGTGTTTTTAATTAGGCTCATTGGTTCAGCGTAAGTTTTGAAGAACAATCAAACTAGCAGATTAGCTGTTTCTTTTAAAGCTAGGATTTCTTGCCATTCATTTTTCCCATGAGAACTTCCACATAGCACTTATTATTTTTTTTTTACAAGCCTCATTATGGGCTTGCAGGAAAAGGACCAATTGAAACTTCTGATACTGTAACATTCCCCCCCATCATTCCGAGGGATGGGAGTTTTTCACAATGTTCCTCACTGAACTTGGTGTTCTGGAACATATTACAAAACCACAGAGGCCAAATGTTTTCTCTGAGGAGTTTGGACTCTGTTTTTGGCTGAAAACATTTAGGCCTCGCTGGCTGCTTATTTACTCTGCTATTAAGAACAAGAAAAGGAGAAGAAAAAGAAGAAGAAAATGTTGTGGGGTGGGAGGTACGCGAGGCAATCAGGCATGATTCCGCCTTGGTGACAACGTCCCTGCCCATTAATGGTTCCATTTTGTGGTTAGGTCTCATTTAGAAGAAATTATTTTTAATCAGTGTTCAACAAAATATCCCCTCGAGCCACCTGGCCATAAAAGTTTTTTTTTTTTTTTTTTTTTTTAAATCATCCCCATTAAATTACTTAACTTCTCAAAAGAAAATAGCTTGGGACCCGTCATTATTTGGAATTTTTTTTAACCATTAAAAAAAATTGCCATCAATTTAAAAATCACATCTCGGAAAACCTGCAGCATAAGAGAATTAAGATCGAAGGTAAATGTGGCAGATTTGCAAATCTAGTGAAGTAGCTGAGAATAAGAGAGAAATCTTCTTGGTGTGCATGCACACTTATAGGTGTGCAGGAAATTTATGGGAAAAAAATACTTCTTCTAACTTGTCCTCAGACTGGGCAACAGACTAGAAGAATTAGTTTTTTGAGCATTCTAGGAGAGAGTCTAACGTCTCTCCCCATGTTGAAAAAAGAAAAATGTGAAGGGGGAGGGGTTAGTCAAAGAACATGTACGAATGGCCTGTGAACGTGGACAACTGTGTGGCGATGGATGGATTGTGGGAGCGGCGGGAGGCTGGGTCGGGGATGTGAAGGGGAAACTTTGGGACAGCTGTAACAGAATAAACAAGAATTTTTAAAAAGAAAAATTTGAAGAAATTGGCATAAAAACTTCCCCACTGATGTAGTTGGCTGTTAACAGTCCCGGTGACATGACATCATTTTAGCAAAAGGGAATCTCTGTCCCATGGCAAACTGCACACGGGACTCTCGATCGTTAGCATTAAATGCCCCCACTGAGGGTCACTTGTTCATGGCTGGTGCTGCTGCCAGCCCCTGTGACTCACGCAGTTCACCTTTCTGCTGGTCACCGGTTACTAGCAGACGCATCCAGACAGGTTGTAAATGGCAGATGGGCAGCCCTACTGTCCTGTCTACCCACAGAAGCTCACACTTCATTTTCTTCAACATCCACAGTGTTTCAAGATGTGAGGGGTGGTTTTCTGGAGGGGGAGCCAGGCCTCATGTTTCTTAATGGAATGTCACTTGGAATTTTTTTCTTAAAAAAAAAAAAAAGAAAAAGAAAGAAAGAAGCATCCTTAGATTGAAAAATAACAACCCGAACTAAGGCACTGTTGCTGTTTTCTGAGTGTGTTTGAAAGAGTGTGGTGGGTGTGTATCTGTGGAAGTCTTTAAAAATCCATAATTGTAAAAAACAAACAAACAAAAAAAAACAACCACCACCAACAACTGAGCCAGGAACAGCCTGCCCTAATCTACGCAAATAAAGGCAGACTTTTGGGGGAAGGAGGGGAGAATTCCGCAAAGCACAGATTGCCTGCAAGCTGGCCCCACTTGTGAGGAGTGTGAGCGCAGTTCTTCATCCTCGCTTCTCAGACCAGGGACTTGTTGGGAACGCCTCGCGGCCAGCTGTGCGGGTCTCTGGTGTCTGGCCCACCGGAGCAGGGAGCAGAGTGAATCCCAACTTGATCAGACCACAAAAGCTCAACAGCACTGCCGGGATCTTATTTATGGTGCCAGTTATTCTCATGGCAACCCAGGGCAAGGCGACTTTAAATTCTAAATGTTTTCTAATAGAAGGAAACAAGCACCCTTTCCGAGACATCTGGACTGTTTTCAAAGCCCTCTAATTGGGTTTCTGGGCCGTCAGTCTGGGAGGAAGCAAACCCACCATAAACTCTCAGTGCTGTGGAAGGGGGTCTCCACAGCACCTTTGTTACTCCCCCAGCTTGCTGTCCTGCAACTGTGAGCCTTGGATCTTTTAGAATTGTAATCTCTGCTGCTAAGCGTTAAGTAATCTTTGGAGCTGATAAAAGACTCTTAGGAGCCGTTAGCTGCCTCTTCAAAGTTCTTAGAATTGGTTTTCCTGTTAAGAAGTGGCCAAATCCAAATGCAGCTTTTACTTCATTCTGGTTGTTTCTCCATTGGAGAGGCTGCTACCTTTAGGGAAAATATAACCAGACAAATGGGCCACCAGGACGATGTTTGCTCAGCTTAGGTGTGCATGGAGAGTGAGCCGTATGTTGCCTGCTCCCCCCCCGAAGCTGGAGAGGGTCCCCAGAGATGGCCATCTAACCACTGAGGTTTGCTTAGGTCACCTCGGGTCATGTCAGCTTCCAGGTTCCCCCATTCTAAACACTGTTCACCAAGCTCACCGCATGGAAGGACTAAACCAAATCCTTGTATATTGGTCTCAGAATTAACTTTGAAAATAACCCTTCCTGGAAGTACTTCCTGTTAGTACCTCATGCCCAAAATAACTTTGCATGTATTAGGGGCTGTTTTAGCTGAATCTGCTGTGAAACCTGAAGACAAGCACCATGTCTTTCAAGGATTCCTTTTTTCTCCCCTTTTCTCTGTTTTCCCCTTTCCCCTCCCTCCTGTCCACCCCTCCTCTTTCCCCCTTTTTATTACCTGTCTTCCCCCACCCATTCTTTCCTTCCTCACTTCCAAGGAGACAGTGTAGCATAGTGATGGGTCCTTGGGTTCAGGAGATGATACCTGCAGGTCCAGCTCTCAGCTCTACTGCTTACTAGAGAGGTTATTTGGGGGCCGTGTGTGACGGCTCTGAACCACAGTTGCCTCATCGTTACAAGGGAATAATGCCTTGATGGGGTTGCTTTTAGTATCAGGGAAATGTATGTAAAGCACCTAGCATGAGCTAGCATGAGCTAGCATGAGCATCTAGACAGATATGGGTAGTCTGCATTAATAACTGATGGCCATTCTTATTATTCATTTATTCATTTGTAGCCAAGTCCCTACCATGGTGTAAGTATTTTACATATACTATTTATCTTTTCCAGCATTTCTCTAGGCGTCTGAGAAATATCCTTTAGGAATTTTAGTAATGGAACAGCAGCCATCAGTAAATTAAAGAAACAAGTTAACAACAATCGACCCAAAACAAAAAGAACAAAGTATCAATAAGATAGCAAGCAAAAGATTTATAAATGTGAATGCAACAATTCTGATATACCCAATATTTTCTCAGGAATGATCTTAAATAATAAATATTATAACAAGGCAGTCCTGATTCATAAAGTTCTCTGGCATTGATTTTTCAGAAACAACATGTATCTCTTCTAGTTTTCATCCCAAATTCCAACCATGCTTCTGGGGAGCTTAGCAACATGGACCCATTCAGTCTTCCTTAAAGGTGTTCAACTCCAGGTTCAGGAGGTTTCAGGCCAGAAAGCTCTGTTTTGAGTTCTTGGAAACCTCCTCTGCAAATGAAGGCTGGAGATAAACAATCATCAGTTTTAGGTGAGAAGTGGAGAATTTGCACCTAATGAATCTCATGTTCCTCAGCCTCTTCTTACATTAGGTCGTTGCTTCATTGCTAGGTTAAGCTTCCAAAAAGCCACTTTCCTTATATTACTCTGCCGAGAAACCTTCCCCGTTTGCTCACTGTATGAAATGTGTAGCTCAGAGCCTGCGGCTTGGCGTTCACCGCTCATAGTGCTCTGGGCCCGGTGCCTTCTCAGCTCCTCTCTGATCAGCCTCCTCACTCAGCCTCCACTCACTTCATATGAGGCCAACGTGGACATGGTAATTCTCCTGTAAGACCCAGCTCATGCTCCACTTCCCCTCTGAAGGCTTCTCTGGCCGCTGTGGGGTAGTGGGCAAAGCGCTGGGCTGGGAACAGGCAGGTGCGTGCTCTGGTTCCAGCTCTGCGGCTCACTGCCTGCGAGACAGAGGACGGGTCACTCACAGGCTCCAGTCTCCAGTTTCTTCATTAAAAAAGGAGCCAGTCGGACTGGGGGACTTTGATGTTCCCTGTGGCTCATCTTGGTCCATTGGAAGAATCTCTGTCCTTGGATTTCTTTTGTCGCATGTGCCTAGACCACTCACCCGTTCACTTCCTTATGCCCTTAGCTCTCCTGAGCCGGTCTTAGGTAGACACATCACAGTCCACAAGCGCCCTGAAGGAGGAGCTGTCCTTCCCCAACCTTGTACTACTTTCCACACTGTGGTGAAGCAGCTTACTGAGCATCTTCCTAACAGTAGATGTGCTCTGATAGCTCATTGACATCTTGCCCAGGATCGATGGGTCCTCGTGGGTCTTTCAGCTCTGTATGACACAGAATGCAAATAAGAGCTATTAATTAAGAATCTACCCCTTTCCCCTTGAAGTTTTACTTGAAGAGAACCCAGTAGTTGGGGTGGCTGCTGAAAAAAAAATGGGTGTGGCTCTCTATTATGAATACTCTTCATTTTTTTAATCAGTAAATTGTTTTAACAGGACCTGCAGGTTAGGAGTAAGGAGGTCAAAGTAAGAGGTGAACCCCTGATAGTTCCTGGCATGGAATGAGCGCTCCCTAAAAGGAAACTCAAACAGAAAGAAGCAGGCAGTGGAATGCTTTTCTTGAAAATCCAGAGATTTGGTCCCTAGAGTACATTTTTATTGTATATGTCCCAACTTTCATGTGAGTAAAGAGATTGCTTCTTTCTAGGCATTAGGGTAGGAATCAGAAGATTCTAATTCTGGGTTCTAATTCTGATTTACTGTTTTCTTTTGTTACTTCATTCACTCATCTCAAAAAATATTTGTGGATTGCCTGTTCTAGTCTAGGCAATGTTTTAAACCAGTTCTAGAAAATGTTCTAAAACGGTATTGAGCAAAACCAGACACAGTCCCTGTTTTTATTGATCTTATACTCTAAGAGGGACCACAAATGTTCACAAGCTTACTATTTCTAACCTGTTAAGTTCTCAGAAAATTAGGAACAGAGTGTTGGGCAAGCATGTAACAGGGGCTGCAACTGATCAAACAGGTATTTTCTCTCAGGAAAGGTGCGTGAGCTCAGGTCTGAAGGATGACTGAGAGTTACCCTGGCAATCAGAGAAGGGTGGGGTAGGGCGGGGCTGGGGAAAGAGAATGTGTGGCCTAGCAGAGAGGGGCCTGTAAGGAGGCATTGAATGGGAGGAAATGTGGCATCTTAGAAAGTTGTAAAAATTCCAGCCAGGCTGAAAAGTCAAGAGAGAGGGAGAGAAGCCTGGAGAAGTGGGTGGGGACAAGCCAGGGTAAAGCCTCGTAAGCTTTGGGGAGGACTTACTTGAATTGTCATCTTAAGAGCAATGGGCAGTTCTCCACGTGTCAGAAACGATAGGGGGACACAACGCTATCTTCATTTGCAGGAGAAAACGGCAGCTGGATGGAGCATAGAGAACCAGACTGGGTGTTGGTAGATCTTTCAGTTGTCTGGGGCAGGGACTTGGGTGGTCATGGCTGGAGGCAGAGTCAAGTGAGAGGACTCAGGAAGTATTTAAGAGGAAAGTGGACGGGACATGGAGGTGGGTTGGCTGGATGTGGGGGTGAGGGAGACGGCAGACTTAGGCTGCCAGAGTCTTGGCTTCCTCAGCTTAATGGGTGGCAGGGCCGCTCCTTCCCTGGGCGACCTCAGGGTCTTACAGCGATGAAAGAAATGGACATGAATGTGTTTTGCAAGGGGTAATATTCTACACATACATTAATTGCTGTAGAGATGGAACTAAGCAAACTCGGGTAGGATGGGGGAAAAGGAGGCAAGAGTGTGTGTTCTTTTCCATCAGATTGTCCCCACTCAGGACTCAGCTGAAAGAGGGCTGTGTTGTGAGCCCCTGCCAAGCAGTTCTGCCTTTGGGGGGGGGGGTGTCCTAATTGGAAAAGACCCAGGAAGAAAGAAAAATGAACAGGCTGCTCCTGTCCACATGTCTTGAATATTATCCCAAATGAGCCATTTACACACAGAGAAAAGAATTCCAGGCAGAACGAAGGTTTCTTCTCTTTGCTTTCATGATTCAGTGGGTGAGTCCCAAGCCTTTCCTGTGCTGAAGGGGGTTTTCTCACAAAATGTGATCGCTGCCCATCTGATGCAGGCCTATGTCATTGGTGATCCTGAACCTCCCGCTCTTTGCAAAGGTAAACACCGTTGGTGCCGTAACGGGGACAACAAGACACAAGGAAGGCCCCCACTGTACTTCGGTGGCATCTGTAAAATGGAAGCCATTTCTGCAAAGAATAAAGCTGGTCTCAAGGAGGCATATTATTTTGCATATTTTATGCACATACTTTCCAAGAAATACAACCTTTATTTCCTATTTGGAGTGGAGTGTAACCAGGACTTGAGTAGCTAGTGTAACAGGATCATTAAAAGGGATATTTTCACTGACATGAGAGGTCTAAATGGCCACGAGGCCTTATATACAACCTTGGCTTTTTCCTGTCTCCCCAGAGTTAATAAGTGATAAGGCTCGGAGAGAGATAAATCACAGCAATCCCTGTCCAAAGAAAACATATTGACTACAGCCAAGCAAATAACAGACCATAACCAACGGTCCCATTCATCATTCATGTAATAGGGATATAAAGTATTTCCTACCCACGAAACCGTATAGAAGGAAAGGCAGATAAACTTCCCCAATCTAAGGCATGTGATTTGGTTATTAAGGGACACGAACTATTTGTCACATGGCTTTAATCTTGAAGATGTGTTGCCATTTCTAAACTATAAATTTCTGGTCAGGGATTAGAAAGCTATTAACAATAAAGGTGGAAACTGAGCTTTATATGTATTCTTGCCAACGTAATACAATACCTCTAATCTGTTTAGTATGATATAACATGATTTGGTTTTCTAAGCCAATAAACTATTTAGAGGTTCTCAGGGTTTTCATTTTTTATTTCTACCCGGTATCATGATAAATTAACCCTTCAGTTTTTAAACTCTCTCTCTCTATTTATATTTAACTTTATTTTATTGGTGACGCTATTACAGATGCCCCCATTCCCCTGCCCTTTGCCCACCTCTGCGCAGCCCTCGCGCACCCCGCCTTCCCTTTGGCCCTCACCACACTGTTGTCTGTCTGATATCCTAGGGATGGTGGTTGGGAGGGAGCCTACACTAAATTTCTTTATGTCCCTCCTAAGATTTATCCCAAATGTTCGATGGAGGATGATTTTCTGTTTCATTTGTTCGTATGTGCAGTGGTTTAGATGCTAGTCTTTCTGTTCATTTTTAACTGAGTGATGTGCTGCCCACTAGAACATTAAAACCTTGTTTTTTTTTTCCTTTATGACAAAGTAGTACATACTAATTTTAGATAAGTTAGGAAGCATCAATAGAAAATAATTAAAATAGTAAAATTTCCCACATTTCTACCAATCTTTAAACATGAACACTCAGTGAACATTAGATGTCAGTATTACTTTGAATGGCATGTATCTTGTCTTTTCCTGCCCATATATCTGCGTCATTGCCAGAATAGAGTGATACCTTACATATGAATTTGGTTTTCATTTAGAAATGTGTCATCAACACCAGGGAGTTATCAATTTGAATCAGTTTTAGTCTTTGATAATTATTTTATACCTCAGCATAATCTTATAATGAGATATCCTTATTTCCTTGTTAAAGCATAATTTCCTTGAATTTGGGTTCTTGTCTCATTATTCCTGAAAACCTGCAACCCAGGGTCCTTTAGTCCTACACTCATGGTCTTTGGTGGCCGCATTGGTTGGACTTCATCAGCTGTCCCCAGCTGAGTGAGTACCCAACCCCGAGGGTCCACCGGTGTCTCAGACCCTGCGCCTAGCTCCCAAACAGCACATTCAGCTGCAGCGTGGAACCCTTTGCTTTCAGCCTGAATTACCTCTGGGGGTCAGTAAATTCCGTCAATTTGCCTCCTGCTCTGTGAGTCAGTGCAGTACTTACTGTAACAGAGATGAAAACTGTCTAAAATGTTTACCATGTCTGAAACTTAAATCCAATAGGATACAATTGGTAGGTAAATTTCAGTTGTTCCCTAAACCACCCTCCGCTAGAGAGCAGCATTTCCCGCTGGAGCGCTGAGCTCCCTTTCTCTGCCCTCCACCAACCGGATTTCTGCCCCAGTGGGCTTGCAGCAGCCTTTCTGGACTCTTACCCTCCCGTCCCCTCCTGCCCCCCACTTCCTTTCACGCTCTCTTCTCTCTCAATCTTCTTCCTCTTTGCATTACTAGATGTAAAACATGTCTCCCCTGAGAATCTGGGTGCCGCTGGCTTTATTATCATCAGCCCATTTTAAAGACAAGAAAACTTCGAAAGATGAAATGACTCCTTCATGGATAAGTAGTTCATGAGCGGAGGAGCCAGGATTTGGATGCTGTTGAGGGAGACCAGAGTTGGCCCCGTTGGTAAACCTCTTGGGGTGCCACTTTATTTTAGCTCATTCATTTTTAGAATTTACTGACTCCCTCCAGCTGGAGTGTTGTCGAAGGTAGAGTGTGGGTATTTCTAGGACATGTCAGGTCTGACAGATCTGGAGCTACCTGTTTTAACCAAATCATACCCTTATGAACACACTGCATGTTTATATAGAAATTGTTACAAATACAGAAAAGTCTGAACAGATTCATTACTCCATCCCTCAATAAAATCATTGTTAATATTTTTAGTACTTCTCTTAAGAATTTTAAAGCATATTTAACATAGTTTTCATTGTGTACTCTCATGACTTTTTATCAGAGCAAGTCACAATATGTTTATATGATTTTGCATCCCGCTATGTAATTTAAATTGTAAAAGAAACATTTCATCTGTTAGTTCAAATTCTTCCTAAATACATTTTAGTGGGTATGTAATAGTCCTTTTTATGGCTACATTATAATTTACTTACTCATTCCCCTATCTTTGGATAGCCACATCTTTCCTTTCGTAGACCTTTTAACATCATGTATGAAAAGTTTTTATGTTTTAGGGCCACGTTAGCCATATACACATATTTATAGATAATAATGCATTATCAAATCTCTAATATTTCACATATTATTTTACTTACATTTAAAATCACATGCATAATTTACATTATTTACAAATACACTTGACCCTTGAACAACACGGGCTTGAACTTGGAGGATTCATGTATGTGTGGATTCCCAGTATAAGTGGACTTGTGTAGTTCAAATCCGTGTTGTGTTTTCAAAGACCAACGCTTGGGAATCCACATATGTGGTGGGCCAACCCAAGTTATACTCAGATTTTAGACAGTGCAGGGGATTGGCACTCCTAACCCCCACGTTGTTCAGGGGTCAGCTGGATCATTTTTCCACTTTTAGGCTTAAACTTTATAGCCATATTCGCCATCGGCATTTTAAAAAAAATCAAAACCACAACCATTTTTAATCCCATGATGTTCTCTTCTAGATTGTTTGTGACATAGCTCTTACTGAATCTATGCATGATGCTTTCACTGGAAATTTTATCCTAAGCCATAAGTTACTATTTGCTTTATTTAAATCTCCAAACGTAACCACTTTCAGCAATGTTTTAAAAACTGATCTTTGAAAGGCTTATTTTGAGCAATGCTTGTAATGGCAAGAAGCCATTGTCCTAGGAAAAATTACTACATTGATGTTAATTTTCTATTCTTCCTTTTGTTTTGACCAACTTCTTCAGCTGACCTTTGTAAACATCTCAAAACCACCATCAATCATGGTGGTTCTATGCTTCAAACGGTACTTAAAATAAGGTAATTGAGAAAGTACCTCGTCGTATGAGAGACTTTAAAGTTATTCAAGTATATAACAAGAGAACTATTTTTAAGAATTATATTCTTTCTATGTATTTCAGCACATTGATATTTCTTTCCCATTTTGGGGTCATATGCCATATGCAAGCCTTGGTATGAACTGAATGCTGTACCGCATAGTATCACTATTTTTGATTTGAATACAGATATGCTCATTCCTGTAAGTGGCCCGCATATTATTCAAGGCACTGAAAGTGCAGGTGGAAGCCTTCTCATTAAATGTCAGATTGGAGAATTTCCGCCAAAGCTCTCTATTGGTGGTGAGGGCATAGAAAGAGGCCTGGGCTCCCTAAATCATGGGCAGAAACAACAGAAGAGCAGACTTCCCCTCGTACCCACTGATCTTCAGCCTCAAATATAATTGTTCACCCTTTTCCTGTTAACATAAACTGTGGTTCACTCCTTTACATCATGGGTGGAAGGCCTGACCTGCTGGGCAGAGCCACCTGGGATCAGCCTTGTGGTTAGCATCAGGAAGTCCCAACCCACAGTTACTGTGGAGTTAATTTAGGTCTTTGTTTAATGTCAAAGTGTATTCACATTTAAATATGTGCACAGAGTAAAGCCTCTCCAGTCATTTTACACATGTGCATCGTTTCCTTTTAGTGTTAACTGATTTTTTTTTTAATATTCACTGGGGCCAGGCTGACTATGAGGTTATCAGGAGGTTTGGGTGGAGAAAAGCGTCTCTGGAGAATTTATTGTGAGCAAGCTTGTAGTCTTGTACTTCTCCAATTTCTTCAAGTCTAGAAAGATAAAACATTTGCCGTGGTTAGTTCAGGTGGCATAGGAAGATCATCTAAAGGCTTGGAAATTTCACTTAATGAAATTATTAGCATCAAAGCTAAAAGATTACTGTGACTTGTCAGAATGTCACATGTCAGGAGCCAAAGTGCAGGCTTGGCTGTTGAGCCTCTGCATGCCTGCTCTTCATGTTAATGCCTATGCAATGAAGTAAACTTACTTACATGCGGTCTTTACAGTTGAGCAAGTCTTTCCCATTCAATTTTTTATTTGTTTACCTGTAAGGCAGGAAGGACAAGTAGTTTTAGCCCCATTTAAAAGTGTGAAGAATGAGGTTCAGAGAGAAGTGGTTCATTTAAAGCCATTTAGGTCCCATGGTAAATGGGTCTGACATCAGATCTGTATTACTCCAAATAATTGATTATACTTCATGGCATCTCATATTTTTAATCTACAAAATGGACTTATACTACTTTTACTCCTTTTTTTTAAGTTTTCTGTGAACATTAATTAGATTGGAGGTTTCCACAGTCTTAGGCTGCCTCTCCAGCATTGACGCTTAGATTACATGGAGCACTTTTATTTATAGCACCGCTCGCCGATATGACCCGGATCATTTCTTTGTTTGCTTGTGTGTAGTCTGTGTCTCTTGCTAGAATATTAGCTCCATGGTGAGCTGTCCGTTCCCCCCTGTATTCTCAGTGCCTAACACAGAGTGGGAACACTTCATACTTATCAGTCAAATCAGTGAATGGAAGAAAGTATAAAGGAATGACTGAAAAATTTGACCATCAATGTGTGGGATGTGAGCCTTAAAGATAACCTAGTTACCCAGGTTGTTGACATCTTTACAGATGATGTCAACCACCCTGCTAGAGTTGAAAAACTTGGCTGAAGCCATTCAGCTGGTGGTAGGTCTTTATACCAGAGTCCTTTTCTTTGGCCTGTCAGCAGCAGATTTATCTCCACACTGTGTATATATATTCCCTGTAGGCTCATTTAGGTATAAAGAAACCGTAGCTATAGATCTCTGGAGGGAAGATGCACCCAGTTGGTTTACCAGCTCAGTCAATTTCTAGCTAGTTTCTTAACCAGTCTGAGACTGTTTCCTCATCTGTACAATGGGGATGATACCGTCTCCGAGGCTTGCTGTGAGGATTCCACTGATAAGGTACCTGAAAAGCTTAGGTCAGTGCAGGGCATACATCAGTGCTCACTTATGGGTAGGTCTTATTTAGAAAGGAGTTGAGAGAACAGGTTCCTGAAAAGTCTTGAGTTTTAGAGATGAAAAGCCCCTTAGAGGTAGCCTGGACCAATCTTCCCATTTTGTAGAGGAGGCAACTGAAGCTTTCTGAAACCAACACATGATTGGTTTTCATACAGAACCAGAGCAGATTATATATATAAAAATGGATTTGCTAATTATTTTGTCAGTGGACTTCCAAATACACAAATATATGCAGACATCACACTTTTTGCATGTATATGAAAATCATTCAAGGAAAAGTTGAGATGGTAGAGAACGTTTGATACCTTGGCCCTCCAATATGTGATTTTTTTAAAAAAATAAGTGTCACCTACATTATTGTTCTGGTCTTTTTACTTCCTTGTCTTTCTGTTGGCATAAGGAAGAGCTTCTCTTCGCTTCTGAGTAAATCAAAGTCCAACAGGAAAGTCAGGTGCCATTTTCACTGTTGGTGACATGGAGTCATGTGATTTAAGGATATTTCCTTCATCTTGTCTTTTTGTCAAAGCCCAGCCTAAAACTAGGACATCTTTCAGATGCTGCAAAGCTGCTGAGAGACTCCTCTGGACTGGAGGATCATTTTCTCAAGGTCTAGATCGGGGGGGGGGGTGCTGGTAGGATCCCCCATAATATACTGTCCTCTGCCATACCCTCATGTGTAGCCACTGTGGGCACTTGGGAGGGTATTTTCTCTCCACCACAGAGCATCTGTAGACCCTCCATTCTTCCTCTAATCCTCAGTTCTCTGGAGGGAACTCATGTGATAGGCTTTTTTTTTTTTTTTGCATTTGGTGACATTTCTCTTGGTGATTTGGAATCCAAATTGTCATCATTAGGGTCAATGAAAGAGAAATAGTTGCAAGGTGATGGTAATCAGGGACAAGATGAAAACATGCCCGGGAAGAAATCTCTGCTGTGTGCCTGGCACAGTGAGGTGTTCACTGCCTGTGTGGCTGGTGATGAATGAATATGTGAATCGTTCTGAGGCTTGTCCCGCAGTTTCCAGTGTGGAGGGTTTCACCGTATCGATGGCATATCCCAATCCAAAAAATGCAGATCTTGTAGGTGGGTTCTGCTTTAAGCCTTACTTGGGCCTTTTATTAGAAATCAAATAAAAGAGTTTTTTTTAGACCTTCCCTAAAGGGGTACTCGATTGTTGGTGAAAAGCAGGGAAAAAAAAAAAGAAGCCCAGTTGTCCATTGATGCTAAATGTAACGAGTGGAGTAAAAAGTAAAATATATTAATTCCACTTTTCTTACTGCAGCTAATTAAGGGTAGCTCATTTAAAAACAGACCTAATTTAACTGCTAATATAAGTATTCAATTAAAGTTGTTCCTCCTGCTTTCTTGTCCTCAGAATACTTCTTTATATACTTACATATTATGCAGTCATGGTGTGAATCCTTCTAGGGTCCAGGTTATAATGGAAAAGAGGTTTTAGGGCTTCATAATTGGCCAGATTAAATAACATGGACGCAAATGGAGATCTGAATGTAAATTGGGCACTGCAATGCTATAAGGAATTGAGCCCCTATGTCCTGATACCTTTCAGCCAATCAGAATGAAATGCTTCCCATTTTATTCTGTACCACTTAGCATAGTTTATTGCAATATTAAGTGCATGTTACAAGAAGCACATTGTTGTTTAAGACTCATTGATTTAAGCAGAACTATTCTTATAAAGTTTCGTAGGCTTTTACATAAAAAGAGAAGAGCCCATATAAAATTATAAAATCTTAATGTAATGTAACAGCCTATAATATAATATTCTCCCATTTTCTGGAGAAGCCACCAAAAATTTTTTAATGAGTTTATTAGAACTACTGTTTGTGAATTCTAGGATGTCATGTCTAATTAGATTTAATGGATTTAAGTATTTCTCTAATGAAATCTGTAGCTTAAGTCACCCGGGTTATATTCCTTGTCCCCCTGCCCGAAGAATGATTTTACTTTATTTTTATTTAGGGTGGCATTAAAAAAAGAAATGAAAGACTATGATTCTGCCTCATTCTCAGATGGATATAGTGAAAAAATACAGTGCTTATTATGAAGTTAATGTGAATTACCATGTAATTACTACTGGCTGCACTATAATGATTATTCAGTTACCACTGAGTATTCTCTGCCAAGTAACACACATTATTTCATAGGAAGCATAGAATTAAGTCATCCCGGAATTCACGGAGGGAGCATATTCCTGATCTCTTTCCTTAAGTGTAGGCGCTGCTAATGTTAACATCTAAATAATCAGGCTTGGAGCAAACCCACAGCAGAACAGGGTATGAGTTTACATGATTTGATTTGCTGATGTTTTAAACACTTAGCAGGAGAGAGCTATAGAAGCCAATTAAATCTCTCCAAGGTGCATAGAGTTATCTCCTTTGTGAGAAACAATTTAAGGGGATTGCATTGGCATTGGCTCTTTAACTGGAAGGGAAAAGAAGCATTAGGAATGAAATTTCAGATGCAAAGTGCTGATCAATCGTGCCTTCTCCCGTGTTTTCCAGCTTGGTGCTCTTCGGGCTGTTGCTATTTGAAAGGATTTGCACTTTTATTTTGCAAGCCCAGGGTTATGTTAAACTTTTCTCCACAAAGTGTTCCTTTGGCTATTGATTACCATGTGCCTGTAAACCAGGCATTTTGTCTAAAGAGTAAAACAAAAACAAAAACAAACAAACAAACAAAATACCCATGCCACTACATCCCATCCCTTTCAGACACTGCATCTTATTTAGTGTACCGGAATTCCCAGTTTAAAGTAATCACAAAATTTATGGAGAAACGGATAAAAAAGGTTGTAAAATATCGATTGGGGGAAAATAATAACACAACTCATCTATAATAAGAAGAAAAATGAAGCAATAATTCAGGGGGTATCGAGCGGCTTGCTGCTGGGAGTATTGATCCAGTCCTTTACGGTATAAGATCGCACCTGAGATTGCTCTGAAAGAAACAACAGCATTCCTCCACTCATTATTTCTCAGATACGATCGCCTTGTTACACGGGCCCTGCAGAGTTGGGATTGTTGCAGCTGGGAGAGTGGGACCCGCAATAATAATAATAAATAAATAAATAGCTCAGAAATCTATATTGCCTTAAAGCCACTGTGCCTGGTCTTAATAACACACTGGCTCCGATTTTATAAGTTCTTCATTGCCTTATAGGAGCTAATGGCAGTTCCAATGCTGTGCGGTTTGTTTAGGGACCAAACGAATCTTCATCTCACGTAATGGGCTCTCTGTGTGGAAGGAATTCGTGTCTTGGCTGGAGAAGCTTGCATCTGTGGGGTTTCTTCCTAAGTCCCTAAACTGAAAACAACCAACTTATGTTACCTTGGACTCTGAAAAATGTTGGCTTATGGTTCGAAATGGCATTTTTGTATTTTCGGACAATTTTTTGAGTAGGCAGTGGTATTATTCCCGAGCAAAGTCTTTAATATGGCCCCAAACTTTGGAATTCACGTTTGCAAATCATGAGTTTATAAATTTATCTATCTATAATTTCTAAGATGTTAAGTAACAGATTAACTTGGCAATGTGCTGTCCTTCACAGTAACTCCTTAAAAATGGCAGAGTGCATTTCATTGCTGAGGAATTCTAGGTTCTTTCTAGACTTTAAGATTATCTTATAAGTAGTGAATATTTTTTAATATTTTCAAATATTTTGCTCTCATGCTATTGGTTATGGAGGAGAGAATACAATAATATTAAAATTCTAGTCTCATAAAACGGTTCTTATGCCTGCTATGTTCCCAGTGCCCTCTTGGCTCTGTGACCCAGAAAAGTGAGGTTCTTGCCCTCAAGACACTTATATTCTAGGAAGGGCAGGAAAGCGATGCCAATGTTACAAAGTAAATACCATACCGAACAGACTGGTAAATGTGTTAGGAAAGAAATGAGAGGGGTGATCTGGTGGAGCACAGTGGGGGCCAGAAGGGCTTCTCGAACTAGAACTAGTACAATAGAATTAGAGAAGTATATAATGAAGATACTCAGAGCCTGCACAGCATCGTAGGGCAAACACGTCCTTGTTTCTGAGCAGCTGTGCATTTTCCCCAGGGCTAGAGACACGCTGTTATGGGCTCAGAAGCTGCACTCTCCCTGCCCCACCCCCCAGCCACTCTGCGATCATTATCTAGAAATATGAGCCCCACTGGCTGACTATGTTCTCAGCAGATCAAGCTTCCTGAAATTTCAATAAGCATTGATCCATGTCATTGCACCAGATCCTTGAAATTGTTGTTTCTGTAATATTTGTCTCTCCATGTCTGACTCTAAAAGAAAAAAAAAAGTTCCCTGGAATAAGAGGCTGATGCCTGGTGTCAATAAAGGGGAGATGGAGAAAGAAGGATGGAGAAGCAGAAAGAATAAAACAGCTAAACATCGAAACTAACTCCCAGAATAGCTTTCAATAAACTGCAATGCACACCCCTCCTTCTTTATCCACAAAGTAAGATTGAAAGTCATCACCGAGTCTTAAACTGTGAATATTGAAATTGCAAGATGTATGGTACATTTAGGGGAGACGTTGGTGAAGTGCAGAAGTCATTTTAACTTTGTCTTTTAATTTTAAAGATTTATCTGCTGCAAGGAGAGAGAATGTTTATAAAGCATTCTTTGGTATTCACAAAACATGTAGTTGCCAAACAGTGCAAAGAATGGAAAGAAGTCATCATTATGAAGCTGGGTGACTCAGGGAATGTGGTGATAAATATGGGCGTCACAGCATATTATCTCAGCCCTTTCTAGCTCCACATTTTTGAGTCATGATTATCAAGTGCATCGCTGTGGGGAGTGTGCTAAGTTGGTTTGGAGCTAAGGGAGTTTTAGTTTAAGAATAACCAGGCAATGTTTGGGAAGTAAATACAATAAAGGATGTCAAGACATCTCAGCTTAAATAAATGTATATTGTATGATTTGCTTTTACGCTTTAATTTCTTGCAATGAAAGGAGAGTGACAAGCAACAAGAAAGCAATTAATTGAAACAATGATTACTTAGCTTCTGTAGCCTGAATTAAAAAAACACATGAAAATGACTTTTCTAATAGTTCATTAAAAAAAATCATCGATGCTTTTATAAATAGCGGGTGCATTTGAATTGTTCTAAAACACTCTTTTTTTTTTTTTTGCTTGTTGGCAAACAGATTGTCAAACTGAGCTGTGGGTGGTTTTGTGTTCCTGTCCCAAATTCATGAAGATAAATGTCATATCATTACTAATCTTTTGTAACTCTTTTCTGTCGTGTGCTTCTTTTGAGATAGGCCAATTCTTGAAAGCAGACTTGTAGCTATCACCGTGAATTCCACATGTGTATTAATTCTCTTCCATCAGCCCAGGGCCTTGCATGCAGTCGTTCCAGTAGATGTTGAATGAGTGAGTGGATAAAGAATGAACGAGAGTGAAGGAGAGCCCTGCTCTCTGACCTCCGACAGGTTACTTCACCACTTAAATCTCACTGTTCTTATCTGAATAATGGGAGAAATAAACATATCTTCTTCACTAGTTATTGTAATGATTAAAATAGATAATATGAGCAAAGCACTTACCACATTATAAATGGTGTCCATTAAGGAATCAAAGAAATGGTAGTTATTATTACTGATGGCATTAAGTAGCTCTCAATCTGTGAATTGATTAACTGACAGTCTATTTCTAATTGGTTCACCAGTGTATTTCTGGTGCCTACTACTCTGCCTGGCCCAGAGTACGGCACTGAATGAATTCCCTGATTCTTGTTAATAAATAACGATGACAACTGCCGCTAACTCTTAAAAGGCACTTACTATGTTCCATACACTGTTTTAAGTATGCGCCATATCTTTATACACTTAATCTTTAAAAAACCTATGAAATAAGTAGTATTATTACCCCCACTTTATACGTGAAGACGCTGCATCAAAGAAGAGTTAAGAATTTGCTCGAGGTCAGGCAACTAGAAGGTGGCAGAACTAGGGTGTGAGTGCAGGCAGACTGGCTTCAGATTCCAGGCTCTAAAGCATCGAGTATTATCTTTAGCATTTAGGCTCGAAGGGAATGTGAAATGCTGCACTGTGACCTCTCCAGTCATTCATTCAACAGCTACTTACTAATCATCGTGCATATGTTCATTACTGGAGATACCATGTATAAGCCCGGCACAGTCCTGCCCTCATAAAAATTATAGTCTAATGGGCCTGACTTCCTCAAATTTCATTCCCTCCCAAACTTTCCTCAGTGACTACTAGAATGAGACATTTAGGGATCTTATCTGATGCAGGAGAAGGAACGCTAGATACGTGTACATAAATGAAAATTCAGGGTAAGCCTGAAAGGGAGACAATTAAGGTGGCATTGTGGTGATCACCATGGGTTACCCGGGGCACATTCTGCCTTCTTCTTAGAGGACATAGGATGCATACCTTCCAAAGGCCTCATTGCCACTGAGGCCCTTTCCTGCTCTCAAATTCTGTGAGCAGGTGTGTGGCCTTGCCATCTGCCCCATGCCAGCCTCGGGTGGGGGCCAAGCAGGGCATTGCTCCGGTCTAGCCCTGGGGGGAGAACAAGCCTTGGGCTCAGCCTGTGAAAACTATGGTGTCTGGGAAGAGCCCACTCCATCTTCTTTTCTGAGCATCTGGGTCAGAAGTCATTTTTTTTTAAAAGACAAGTCTCATCAGCTGTTTCTTTAACGTCCAGTACCTCAACCTCAAGGACACAGGAATTGGTGGCCAATAAGTGCCTGCAGTTTGGATCTGTGGCAGACTTTCCTAACAATTGGTAGGAGCATTCAAACTGCGTCACTTGCATCGATTTTTACTCTATGCTTCTTTTTCCTGTTTGGACTTGCCCTCTTCACTCCCTAGTTCATTCATTCCCAGTTTTCTTTATTTATAGTTATAAGGAATGAAAAAAATAGATGGAAGGACAGAATTTACATTTTGATCACCTTAAGTACAATGCCTTGGCAGAAAGTAAAATGTTCGGTAATGTGGAATGGATGGGTTGATGATGCGGGAACAAAAAGAGAATTAGAAAACTATGATGTTTACACTTCAGGAAATTATTTTTAGTAAGGGATGAATTTAAGAATGAATAATTCAAAGGAGTAAACCATTCAAATAAAAGACACAAAACAATAGAATTTGTCCCAATAGGGTCCAGTGACTTTTACAAGTTTTGTCTGCCTCTGCTGGAGGTCACCAGTCAAGGTGACTGATTGTCCTGGGAAAGGCCATAGAGCCCACCACATAAGCAGCAAAAAATGATCTCACACTTGGTCAGAAGGGAGCCCAAATACTTGGTCTTCAGAGGCTGGGAAAGTTGAACTGTGGCTGAGATTTGGCCTGGGGCAAGAGCCTGCTAGAATGAGAGCTTGCATCTCAGAGGCTCAACCAGAACTGGACAGCGTGAGCCCACTTTCAAGGCACAACACACTCAGTAAGTTAGGACTTGGGGTCAATGCCAAAGCTTGCTAAGTTTTGCCATTAAGTGTTCTAAGCTGTTGAAGTACCACAGACATTTTGGTGAGGGTAGAAATTTTAGGAAGAGAGCCTTAGAAAAAACCCACTGATTCCATACTTTGCTTTTTTCAACAGCAAAGCCACCAGCTCTCTTGATCTATGCTCTTTCATTTAGAATCTTAGGTGATTGTTAGGTGGCCTTTCACCCAACTAAATTTGTGTATTTGGGGGTTATGTTCACTTCCACTGGTAGACCCTGTTGCAAGCTCCCTCAGTCTTCACAGAGGTGCTCCACATCCCCCCTTAGAATCCATTTCCCATAAAATCCTCCCCTTCCCCTTTGCTTTCCTTAAGGATGTGTGTGTACTCAGCTGACAAATATGCACCTGCTTTGTGCCAGGCATTGTGCACTGGGTCTTTTAAAAGTCTCAGCCTTTAAAAAAATTCTGCACGAATTCCAGGTCCATCAAATATCTCAAAATGCCCTCACGCTTACTGTCCTTTCTCTTACCTTTAAATTTTTTGGTAACTAATCCCAAGAAGGTTTTAAGGATTTTTAAAACTAAAATGAACTTCCTAAAGGAGAAGGAAGTCTGTTGTTTTCTTGAGTTTCATTGTCTGGCTTTTATTCAATGCCACTGTGTGCAAAGTGTGGAGCAAAGTACTTGGGATACAGACATGAACAGGAGCACGGGAACCATGAATAGAGGGCAAGTTATGTTGGCATATGATGCTAATCAGAGTGACAAGAAGCTCTGGTAGGAATCTAAGTATATGGCTGTGGGAAGGCAGCCCAGCCTGGGAGTCCAGGGAACTCATGACGGGGAGGGGGTTTGCCTAGGGGACCAAAGGTGCAAGATTCCTTTGAATTCCAGTCTTCTGTTTTCTCTCATCGCTATTGAGTGCCATCATTTAAAAAATGAGCTGAATTTGTAGGTGAAAATGATGTAAGAAACTATAAGAAAAGCTCTGCCCCATCTATTACCTCCCTTTATTTTTATCTGTTAGTTAGAACGTGTCCTACAATTTTCCAGAACCCATGTACAAATAATTTCCCAATGTCACCATTTGCATCACTCCTCTCTGATCCTCTTATTTCTTCCTCCTCCCCCCATGAGAAATTTGAGGGTATTTAGGGTATTTTTATTTTATTCATCTTGCTGTGGAAAGCCCTGCACATTCACTGGAATTTAGTCTTCAGTGGGGCACAAAACTTGCATTGAAGGGAGCGGAGTTTCACAGCTCTTGCCAGCATCTTTTGTCTGACATTTTTGTGTCATCCAGATATTTTTTCTCAGCCATAGGTGCATATAACCATGCACCAAATTTTTCGGGGTCCTTGTCAGTTAAGGGTGGTGTTTATGATCTGATGTTAGAGATTTGGAAACAAGGCTGAGAGTTGGAGGCATAGGCGAGGGAGCTTTAATGGGGAACGTTTTAAAAGAATAAATGAATGACTTACGAGTAAGCCTTCTCATTTGCTTCCCTCTCGAGATGTCCTTCAGTGAGTTCCCCTCTAGCTAGATTACTGCAGTTTTTGAACATTTTGCTGTGAAATCCTTGCATTTGACCATACTATCTTTTTGCACTGACTACATCATCAGTTGAACAGTTGGGGCTGAGGTACATGTGAAAACTGTGTTCAGCCAGGCCTGTGCTCAGGGAAAAGTCATCGCCTGAGGGTTGCATAACTAGACTGTCACCGTTAGGGGACGGCCTTTCACCAATACCAGTCGTACTGACTTCCGGGCAGGAAAAGTCGGCTTTTATCTTTCAAGAGGTTGAATCACCTCTTGTTAATTGTGATGCCTTCAAAAGTCATTTTGGATGGCGAACCTCAGTGAGAGCTTCATGCAGTAATATGTAAAAAATGCAGTTGACCAGAAGTTTGTAGTTTTGACTAATGGGATTATTCATCAATGAGTAATACTTCGCATTTGCCAAGTCCCAGTTTATTGCTGGACCTTCCTACGTTAGAACTTAGTGTTCTCAAAGTCAGAGGCACACTTTACTTGCAACTTTAACTTCAGATAGAAAAATATTAGCAAATACTCCATTTTGGCCAAAAAAGAAAACCTTAGGGTATAACATTCTATTGGGTACTCACATTACCATTTGGTTGTCACAGTATGTCTGAAAGTAGACATTTTTGGAAGTAGAACTTTGAGGAAGCCATGATGTTTCTATTAAGCCACAGGGGCCTTGGAGAATTCTATCAATGGAGATGGACAATTTCAATGAAATTGTTTATTTTCTGAACAGTTTATTTTGCCCAACACATAGAAATGGTCTGCATTGCAAAAAGGTAAAACCAGTGGTTAACCGAAGGAATAAAAGAGTACATTCAACCCAAAGTTTGGCACAAAAGACAAAAAAGTGGTTGGTTGATTGACTTCAGTGTCTGCCTTCCAGCTGGTGGTTTTGGTGGGGCAGACACGCATCAGGGTTCCCTGTCCTTAACACGCTAACTATTGACCTTGCATAGAGAAAGCATGTTGGTGAACTGTAAGATTGTAGCTGAAACCTAGCAGATGCCTGGCATTTCTTTCCATAAAAATCTCTTTCTTGTCTTTTTGTTCTGTTTCTAGGTGTGTATTTCAGTGATTTCAGTATTAGTTGTTTGTAATAGTTCTTTGGTAGTCAGTAGCACCTTTGGAGGGATTACAGTGGAGATGTGCACAGCCTTTTCTTGCTGAGAGACTTCCTGTTACACAGTGGATGGTCCTCAGCTTCCACTCCCATTTCCCTTCATTCTTCCTTTCTTCCCTCTTTAACTTTAGCTTGCTTCATCAAAGAGAGAAAGACTAGCTCAATTGTATTATCCTGTTAGACTGCTTAAACCGTGTGTGAATTAAAAAAAATCACTTTATGTTTTTCTTACTATAGTTCATGATTTCCATTTTGTAGGGCATCTTTTCTAAATTTTGTGCTTTATTCTTGTGGTGTGGAGCAAGCGAAAACAAATTCTAGTTCATAATTCACTTTAAAGATCATACCCTTTCTTTCTATTTTCTTGTTAAAACCAAATTGTGTGCAATTTGTAGTAAATTGAAACCACATTTTTCACTTAAATTTCCAAAATTAAAACTTATGGGGAAAAAGAATCAATAAAACAGTTACAAATCTGGTCATCTATAATTATCTGTGTGGTTTGAGCAGTTCCACATTAAAAAAAAGTGACACTGAGAACTTATCAAGATTTTACAACCATGGGACATTTCATTTCTCCTTTGTTGCTTTGGAGCCAAGATCATCTCAAAATGCTAAGAGTGACACTATGAATTTAGAAATTCCATGTGTGAAGAGTAACTCTGAAATGCATACAAAACAATGGACAGTATCTAAAAATAGTTGTTTTTCTCTCTCAATACTGAAATTTATTACAGTAAACTTTACCATTATATTCTGTTGTTTTGAGTTTGGTTGCTTTTACATTCCTTGGTCGCACTCCCCCTGGTAGGGGGAGAAAACAGAGAACCAGTGGTGCACACGAGTTCTGTTTACTGTCACGGGCATTGCTGTCTCGGCAGCTTAACTTCCAGCGTGCCCTTCGTTCCCTTCATCGTTGTGGATTCCCCAGGAAAAGGGTCCCGTAAGTGCTGAGTGGCACTTTCCTCAGATGGACTAGTTTTTTCATTCCTCTGCTCTTTTGATAGTGCTGTCTCGCTGTCTCCATATTATAACTGTAAAAGGTTTTAGATCCTGAGAAACTTAACAATTCAACTCTACCTCTTCATATTTCCCTTTGAGGAAATCTGCCTCTATTTGGATAACTTGATGTGGCCATGGTGTAGGACTTCATTCATTCATTTTCTTCATTCAGCAAAACATTTATTGAACACCTACTTATTTCCACGTCTTACGTGAGAGTCTAAGTACAGAGTAACAGACAAAATGTGACAGGCAGTGCTGGCACGTAGCGAGTGCGCCAGTGAACCCTATCGTCATCCTCAGTGTCCTGCAAATGTATGGAGGGGCAGACCTTTGACAAGTACAGGAAAAAACCACATTTACAACCATTACAGTTCCGAGTATTGACTAAAATTCAACAGAAAATCACCCAGATGAGCTTATCAAGAATCCTACACTTACTCAGAAGTTGGACAAGTATTTTGACCATGTTCATTTCTTGATTTGTAACTTTATTCTGATTAGTACAAGTCAGAACTTAATTTTGTTCAACAAATATTTTAAGTACTTATATGTGTCACAAATATAGGGGTGGACTAAAGTAGGTTAATAATAATACATAGTACAATAATTAATAAATAATAATACAAGAATAAACTCTGTTTCTTGTACTCACAACTGTGAACCTACTTTTGCCCACCCCTGTATTGACTCATTCAACTTCCTAACATCTCTGTGAAGTGGGCCTTTTATTGTCCTGATGTTACAGATAGAGAAACTGAGGCATGGAGCTATGATGTCCTTAGCCAGAGTTAGTCAAGTGGGAAGCAGAAAAGCCATAGTCACACCCAGGCCGTGGGCTCCAGAATCCATCCTCTCAGTCACTCCTCTGTGCTACCTTTCAGAAGTATTTCAATATTTATATCCCCATAGGCCTTCTATCCAACACCCTTAGAAGTGAGATGGCCCCTGGGTGTCCGACCGTGGGCACACCTGGTGGAACTCCGAGGAAAACTCCCCCGGCTGTGAATGGGCAGATTTTCAGAGAGGGGCCGGCATAGCAGCCCCGGCAAGTGCTGCTCTCTGATTGTTCTGAGCCAGGAGCAAACCGAAGGTGTGTCAGACCTTCCGTCTTACCCAGGTTGTCCATCTGTCCATCTCCCTATTACCCATTTAGTCATTGCATTATAGGTTTCTGTAATTATGGTGATTATATTATAGTATACTTTATATCAGTATATACAAATAATGTATGCCACTTACAGAAACTCTAGAGAAAAACAGGGTAGGATGAGACATCATCCAATACCCACAATCCAGGGATAACCGCTGCTACCCTTTTCGTATATTTCTTTCATCTTTTTCCATGTATAACAAGTATATAAACATTCGTTCCCATCTGTGGTTGTACCGTGTATGTGTACACACACACAGAGTTTTACATCCTTTTTGCACCCAGCCTACTAAGCATTTTCCCACGCATTAAACCTTCTTCATAAACATGATGTTAAAGGCTGCATAATCTCCCACAGTGTGGGTTTACTAAATTTACTTATCCATTGCTGGATATTTAAGTTGTTTTATATACTTTTAAAATAATACGTGACTTGTTATTTTTTTCTAACTTTGGTCCTTTAAAACCCGTTGTCATTTCTGGCAATTACGTGGTCTAACCCTTCTTGCATATTTTAAAAAAAAAATTTCTCCATAGTTCCTTTTTGTAGAAGATAGACTTTTTAAAAAACATTTTTGAAACGATTTTGTTTTTATTATTTTAGAATTTGCACTATAAAATAATGCTATAAAACATAGAATAGTGGAAATAAAATGTGTCCAAGTGTACAAATGAGCCCACGATTAGCTTCGGAAATTATATCTAGTCATAAAGTGAGCATATTAAAGCTGTAGTATATATTAATACAATCAGCCATACTTTTAAATGTATAAGTGTTTAATCTATCAGTGTCCTTTCTCTTTTTTATCACCCAGCTGCAAACTGGATTCATTTTGGATAATTACCTTTGGTACTAAATGTATATTATCTGCTCAGTTGGGAAAGAGATTGGAGGGAATTCAGAAATCAATAGTAATAAAGTAAACAGAGGGAGTGGAATCTATTTCCTCTTCTAGAATTTATTTGAATCCACTCTCCCAAAGACAGGGCCCCTGTCTAATGGGCGTTGGACAGGGGACCACAAATAAACTCCAGTGGGACCAGCCCTCCTTTAAGAATTGATCTGATATTTCAGGAAATGTCTTATCATTTAAATATTAAAACACAGGCCTTTAATACCCACCCCCAAAAGACCTGACTTTGGTTGTTTACAAAATTGATTTTAGTTTCTCTCTCAGTGTTTTTACATATCGACATTTGGGGGTGCCTCTGCCTCTCCCTGGCTTTTATGAAACTGTTTTTGATAAAGGATTGATGTTGGGTTCACTGGTGTTGCACTAACCACAGTCTCATGGTCCAAAGGGAACTAGAACCTTGTGCCCCATATTGTTGACTGTAAAAGAGGCTCCCTATGCAGTTTCAATGGGCGTGTCATCATGAAGAAAGGTAACTTAAGATGCAGATTGGGACAAGTCAGCGGCACCTCTCCTTCCTCACAAACGTGGGAAAGTTAGCGTACCTTGCCCAGACCTCTGAATACTCTGACAGGCTGATGAAACTTAAAATTGGCATGCCTCGCCTCCCTTGTTGACATTCTGAATCCCACAGCCAAGAAAATATTCCTGCCACGTAAAGGAAACTCATAACTGCTGTTATTCAGTGTGTGTTTATCTCCCTCATGTAATACTGTTATTTTGTTTTCTCCGGATCCTGAGTTCTATGGGAGCTTACTGGCTTATGCCCCAAGTAATGACATCACTAGCAGGTGTACTGGAACTCTCCTTGCACACTGTTGCCTACTAGCGCTGCCGAGTGGGGTTGGTCTGGGATTTGAATGACCTCATTCGATACCTTCAATGTGAAAGTCCAAGGTCAGAGCTATAGTGAGTCAGGAATCTCATTTCTGTGTTTACGGAATCATAAGTTGTAGTTGATTTTAGAATCTTGGCCAAGGGAAGCATGCTTAGATTCTGAGTTTATTTCAAAAGCAAAATCAGGCTGTTTAAAAAGATGGCAATGCATATTTTGGGAAATGGCTCTTCCTGATGGATTCTAATATTTTCATGACAATTAAAAAAAAATCTCAGTAGAGCCCAAGGAGTTCCCCATGCAGTAAGAACTGAAAATGCACATCTCTTTGACCAAGTCTAATTAGAAAAGTCTTCCTCATCAGGGACATAATCTCACAGCTTCCTGCCTTTGGAGCCCGTAGGCCCAGTGAGAAAGGCACAGATGCATCCCTCTCCCTCGAGAGAGGCCTGCTGCCGGGGGGCAGAGGAGACGGTCCGTCTAGGTAGGGGCTCTTCCACCGGGAGGTGCCCTGCTCTGGGAAGCAAACTGACACTGCTCTTTTGGGGACCCCCCTCAAACCCCTGCTGAGATCTTTCTGTAAAGAAAAGTGGAACTTTGAAACAGGCCAAATATTTCAGGAGAGAAATGTGCAATTAGTTTTTTCTCCCCCCCACCCCCCTTTTAGCATTATACCATCCCTTTACATCCACAAGACTCTATTTGCAAGCCTGGTCTTCTCTCAGTAGGCACATTTGAAGTCTGCTTAACTGGTGTTCAGAGGGCGGAATGGCATTATTTGTAGAATCCCTTGCAATTGACTCAGAGCAGTGATGGGAGGATGTCAATTTTGCAAGGGCAGCATTATTTGCTGTTCTCACTGTTCAGTCCCAGAATGCTCGTTTGCTTGGGAAGACGAGTGCTTAATGCCCTCCCTTCTTCCCTCTCCTGTCCCCTCCACATTCCTGCTGAATCTCACATTCCTCTAAGCACAGCCTGGAGAGTGCCAGCCTTTTGACAAGCTAGAGAGAAGAGAAGGCACTCTGAAAATGGGGCATTAATGGTTTGTGAGCCCGAAGACAGTTAATTGATGTGTGCATTCAATTAAGATGAGTTTTGCAGTTAAAAGGCTCCCCAGGAGAAGAGGCTTGATTCTCATTTCTGGGCTATGAGCAGTTAATGAAGAGAGCATGTCAGAGTTCCACCACGTTACCTGGACCCGCCTCAAGATTCTGCACAATTTTCAAGTTGCTTGATTAAGGAAAAGTTGCCAGGTGAGATGAAACAAGCCGGAACGTGATAATGGAGGAGTGTGTGTCACTTCTCATCTTCTCTATGGGTGACATCACCAGTATACACCTCACAGAAAATGGTTTTGGGGCCTAAGTGTGATCCATTTCGGGAAGTTTCCCTTTTTAAACCACTGGAGTCAAGTCTTTATATAGCATACATGGATATATACTTATATTTTCAAGTTGGAGCTGGATAGTTTTGCTTGAGGCATCTTTCATCGTTTGTTTTATTCTGTGTTGCCCTGAGGGAAAGATAACACCATTCCTCCGATGTATTAGCTAACTGCCTCCATGGGGCTATCCAGTGCAAAGGGTGCGTGAGTAGGTGAGGGGGCGCTAGAGACGGACTGCCTCAGTGTGACCCCTAGTTCTGCTCTCGCAGCTGCAAAATTTGGGTAGGATCCATCCTCTCCCTGTCATCCTCACGGTCTCCCTTATCTGTATAATGGTGAGGATAACAGCACGGATGTCACAGTGGCAGCTAAGAATTAATGGCATGTAACATAGTGTGGAGCACAGTCTCTGGAACATTCTAAGTGGGCATCAGTTAGAATTCTTATCATGCTTCCATTACAAGACTAGGTTAAATCAGAGCATCCCAGGTGTTTTTACAAAACAGAATTTAAGAGAGATTAGCAAAAAGCAAACAAACAAAAATAACAACAAAACTGTGGACACTGTGTAGACATGCTCCAAACCACTTCCAGGATCCTGGGAGCCTTTGCTGGCCTTCCTCACATTAGTGTGTATTTTATAAAATGCAGGGCCTTTGGGCTTTGAAATGATTGGCAATTGGATCTTGTAACGAAGATATTGTCATCTGCAGGTAAGGTTTGATGTCCTTTTCCAGAGGTGCAACGTAATCACACTTCTTTTTGTTGCCTGCCTGCCCACCTTGTGTCCCCATATTAACCACCTCAGTTTCCTCATCTGTGAAATAGGAATTCCTACCTCTTGGGGTGTTGAAGAAAAAAAATAAGTTCACAAAAGTAAAATGCTGAGTACCACTTCTCTGTTTTATGTGATCCTTTTTATTTTAAATCAGGCTGCTAGGGAGACCTGTTGCAGGGGACCTTGGGTAGATTGGGCCCAACACTTGAGTTTTTGTTCTGAGCGAGCTGTTAACTACCTGCCTGATCTTGTGCTGATCACTTAGCATCTCCAAAGCATGGTCGTGTGTGTGTGTGTGTGTGTGTGTGTGTGTGTGTGTGTGTGTGTGTTGTAAAAGGAAGGATCTTGGCAGCAATAAAGTTCTGAAGTTGATTGAGTAGCTGTTTTGTCCCTCTCTCTGACCACATCAAGATCAGGTTCTTAATTCCAGCATTAAAACAGAGACTTAGAAGAAGGTTGTTATTACCTCAAAGTTGTTTTGGAAGCTTTTGAAAAATGCAATCCAGTATGTTTGATTTTGCTCTTAAAGGGTCACAGTACCTATTGTCCCAATATAATCATAGAATTTTTCCATCTGGGACTAGGTCAGCAGTTCATCAAGCCTGGTCTCTCTGCCCCCATAGATATGTCCCAGCTCTCTGAAAATCTCAGAAACAATATCTGACACAGTGGCCTCAGGCAAAGTCAATTCCACAGATGGAGTTAAATATGTATTTTTCATTTCCTCTAAAATTCACCAGCTCCAATAGGGGCCAGCAGATGGAAGAGACAATATAGGAGGAAGGTCACTTCTTTTTCCTTGTTCCTATTTCCTATTCATTTTGAGCTGCTCCATCGCACCCATTAATTTAGAGGGAATTGGGAGATATAGTTTGGAGAATTTGTCTCAAGTTCCAGTTTGAAGGAAGAAGAGCAGGAACTTGAGCTATAAGATGGCATTTGTGAAGTTTGATGAGGCTGGGGTGGCTGGGGTGGGCCTGGCTCACCTGGAGAATTCTTAGGAGTGGTTTGTGTGGCCACAGGGTCTGCTTTTGGGGACGTCTCTGAACTTGATGATTTAGCCTCTGAACTTAGCCTTTCATCCTCTCCACCGATAGACGACCCATTTGCCCTCCAACAAACTCTACCCCTTTCTAACCAACCATCAATGTATAAGAGTGCTTGTATCTCCATGTGAGTTGCTGCCGTTGAGCATTTAACCATCCAGGTCACTTTTAGTAGTAAGAATCAGTCCTCTCTTGATCTGTCAGCATCCTGGCATAATGTCTGCTCAGGATGCACGTACCTTAGGGGAACCATTTGCAAGTCTTAGAAGGGCGAAACAGAGGCTTAACTACACCTCTTCCCAAGAGCTGAAAATGACCAAAAGTAGCACTAAGGAAAAATTAGTCATCCTGAAACATGGAATGTACCATGCTATTCTTAAGAGTTCCTGGCATAAGTTTTGCTAAGCCTCTTTCCTATCCCTTCCACCTGTGTCCCCAAATAGACTAGGGTAGCCTCTCAGGCACTAGGGATGAGAAATGAAAGTGGAGGCTGGTGTTTTTCTTCTGGTTTCATTAATGGGTTACCATTAGAGTGTTTGCTTAGAGATCAACAGCAATAACCAGCATTTCCCTTTACTTCCTCAACAGTGTGGTTTGTGTTCCAGAGAGATCCCCTCCCGCCCTACTTTCTTTTTTCTCCTTTATATTTAGAGAACGTATAACACCAGCATGGTGATTGCTTTCTGATGCAGTTTCTAACTGCCCCCCCCCTTTTTTGGATGGGAGGGTGCTAAATTCAAATGAGGATCTGAAAGCCTTTGGGTTGATAGGTTGGTAATTTAGTGACAGGTCCATTCTCTTTAGCTCCTTAGAGCTGACATAGGCATTACTGGGATAAATTCATTATAGCGCTTTTAAACAGATCTGGTAAAGGTACAAGACACAAAGAGCCTTCTGTGCACCTGGCTTAGGTGGGTAGGTTCAAGCCTTTTCATCGCTGAAGGTCAGAACCAGTCTCAAATTTACAGCAAACTCACTTAGGATGCTTGCTGATCCCCTTTGGTTTTTATCGTCACAGTAGGTTTAACCTGACCAAGAAGTAATTACACCATTATTTTTTATGTGGTGCTTTATTACTTGCTTTTCAAAATTGGTTTCCAGAATCTCATGAGCTAATAGCAACAAATGTGTGATTGTAATGTTCACTCTGTCAGGAGACGTGGGGTTATTGCGGAAGTGGCCACATACCCATTGCCCACACAATAACTGTTACTCCAAAACAAGTGAATTGCTTAACTAAACAGCTATTGATTGTAAGTCATCAGGGACCAATATTAAGACCACCAGCATCCAGAGGAGATGATTAGATTCTGGTTATATATACAAATGTATTTTGTCAGTATTTTGTGGCAAAGAGATCCAGTCCTCCATGGTTCGCAGGCCTAAATCTAGAGTGGGTTGGAAGCAGTAGAACCTCATTAGGGTGACTCAGGTGATCAGCTTGGTTCCATACACTTCTTAAGAGAGAGGCGTCAAGACTGGGAGCAGAAAGAACCAAGAGCCGTGGAAAAGCCTCTCCACCTCACCCTTCCTACTCTAACAGGAATTGAGCAAATCTAAAGGTCAACTGGGCATCACCAAGAGAGTTCCATACTTTTCCTGGGGACTCTGTTGACTCTGATCTGGAACTGAGTGGCTTCTACTCTCTCATGCGCCTCTTGTCATCAGCTAAGCTTCAGTAGGGCAGACAGGTTTGCCAACAACCCTTACCGACTTGGTGTGTTCAGATCTTTGCTTAGGGGTTACTGAAAGGAAACCATATCCTCTGGGTTCAAGCATTCGTGAGTCTTCCAAAGTTGCTTACGCCTGCATCATTGACCTTGGAATGGTCAACTTGGAAAGCCTGTCCTCAGACCTGTCCTGGTTGATTACCCAGCTGCACTAGGGGGTGTGGACAGACCTTTCATTTGAAGCTCCCCATTTGATTTCAGTGACATTCTCTCCTGGTATCTTGTCTCCTTTTTTTTTTTTTTTTTTTTTTTTTTTTTTTTTTTTTTTTTTTTTTTTTTTTTTTTTTTTTTTTTTTTTTTTTTTTTTTTTTTGACCTGGCTTTGTCCTTTTAGTCTCTGAGTCTTTTTCTATTCCTTAACTGTCAGTGTTCCCCACAGAGCTGTCTGCCTTCATTCGCTCCTCACGCCAGTGGTTTCAGCTCTGCCCTATATCTTGGCATTGCCTATAACATTAACTCCATCCCTGGTCTTTTTGCTCTGATTCAGTTCTTTATTTCCAACTCTACTAAACACTTTCCCGTGGATGTAATAATTGGCATTTAAAATTCAGCATGTCTGAAATTGAACTCATGACTTTTCCCCTCCATGTATAGTTATCTTTTTGCATTCTTGTTCCTGCTAAGTGGCCACTCTGTCCATGCACTCAGGTAAATTAGAAGTATCAGAGTCATTTCTATTCTTTCTAACCACTCACATCTAACACGTACTGAAGTCATGTAAATTCTGTTCTAAAGCATTTCTAAAATCTCCCTTTTCCTCTATGACCACCTCATCATTAGTTGGTCTTTCATTTTCCACTTGGATTATTGCAATAGCACTGACTTTAAAATCGATCTGCCTTTTATCGGATGCTAATGATTATGTCCTTGAACTACAGATCTGATTGTGCCATTCCAATGATACAGAAAACCTTAACTAGCTCCCTGTTGCCTACCAGATAGGGCTCTTCGCAAAGGACTCCAGGCCAACAGTGTCACCCATGGTTACTCTTCAACACCCAACAGTCAGTATATAAGCTCTGCTCTCCCCAAGCTGGAATATCCAACCTTACTTGAACACATCATGTCCTTTTGTATCTGTGCCTTTGCTCATGCTGTTCCTTTGGCCTGAAATGCTCTTCCCACCCTTTCCAGTAGAACAGTCCTATTTATTCTCACATATCCAGCTGAAATATGACCTCTTTGGTAAATGTTTCCCTGGCTCCACTATAAGGAATTATCTTTTCCTTCTCCTGTGCAGTATACCATCAGGACATTAGTAAAGCGGTTTTGTATCTGTTTGTTTAGCTTAGAGGCCTGTCTCCCAGTGGAGACTACGCACTTCTCAAGGGTCCCTCATATCACAGTGCTGAGAAGAGTTTCTTAAACTGGATAATCTCCAGCTGGGGATGCACCAGACCCTGTACTGTCACCTTTTTTCTGTTCATCTTTTTCAGCGTGCAGCCTTGTATACAGCGAGTACCCAGTTTTATCAAGTTAATTAAACAGTGTAAAACATCCCAAGTGTGGGAAAGAATCCCACCTTAATTAGGTGTTTTCTACCTGTTTTTCTTCCCATTTGGCCACAAAATTTATATTGTTTCAAAACAACTGTGTCCTACTATGAACAGCTCTAGTTCAGGGTAACATGTGAGACACAGAAGTGGTGGAATTCTTTGAACTGTAATTTCAAATTAGTGTAACTTGGGGAGGGAAGGCTGAGCCCCAAAGACAAGTGAACTACACTGATGTTCTCCTAGAATTCTACATGCTCATACTGAATTTACCACATTGTTTTTGAATTCTGTTCATGTCTTTCTGCTCTTCTAGATGCTGGAGTTCCTTGAAAGTAGGGAATATGTAGTATGTATAATTAACCCTTTACTCTCCACATTTGCCCTTATGTCTAGCACATGACAGGGATTCTTAGTTGTAACAACTGCCTGTTCAGTATTTATTATGTACAAAGCACTGTATGTACTAAGCACTGTACAAATAGCACCCCGCACATCTTCACCTTACAGATAAGGAGGACTTAAAGAATGTGACCTTTCCAAAAGGCACATAGTTGGTCAGTGATGTAGCCTGATGCACATCTGGCTGTGACTTACTCTAGAAGGGTTAGAACAAAGGGGAGAAGTGTGTACTGTTACAGAAATGGAAGTTGATCGGTCTAGAGTAGGAAACAAAGGTTTCCATGGGATGTAAGTTAAGACAAAGAAAGGGACTAGACTAGATTGCAGATATAGGGGTATATGGAGAGCAAGAAAAGCATTAGGAAAGTCCTGTGAGGCCAATTCTTAGAGACCTGTTCTGGGGGCTGTCCTAACAAAGAGGTTAAGAGCAGAGCTTGGAAAGCACACTGCCTGGTTTTGGATCTCAGGTCCTTCACGAGTTAGCTCTGGGGATTTAGGCAAGATATTTAACTCTTCCAAGCCTCAGTTTCCTTCTCTGAGTCATGGGAATATCAATAGCACTTCTTCTTAGGGTTTTGGTGGAGGTTAGATGGGTGGACGCGTGTGAAATGCTTGGCATGCAGTAAGTCATTAGGAAGTGTTCACTGATGCTGCTGTGGTAATTGTTAATCGGAGAAAACACACAATGAAGGAATATAATGGATCCTTGTCACATCTTTGCACTTAATTAATTACATGCTTCTTGGTGGATTCATGTTCCTTAAACTTCTATGGACACCAAGGTGTTGCTGCGGACTGACATGGGTGCCATGAGATGTTTTAAATTTGTGGGAAAGAGGGGACACTTTCAGTCTGCCAGATACCACACAAACTACTAGTTCAAGTTCACAGCTCAGCATTAGCTCATACTGCATTCCTTTTGGTGGTGTCACAGCTGTGTGAAGCTGAATTTTCAGTGGTTGCTGCCGTCCAAAGGAAGTGTCATGTGAAAACCAGCGTGTAATAATAGAAAAGAGGGTAGTGATGTCCAACCTTGTTCCAAGGTTTGAGAAGTTGGCAGTGTCCAACAGGAGCACACACCTCATTAGTGAGTAGATGTTTTTATTTTAGAAAGAAATAAAAATACTGTACTTATGTCTCTCCATATTTTTTTCTTCCAACTTATTTGTATTTTTTTCAAGTGGCTACTGAATTGTGAGAATATAAACATTATCCTATTTAAACATACGTAATTAATAAACAGAACCTCTTGGTATATTTCTTTTGGGTTAGAGGCACTGTGAATAGATTGCTGAGATACTCGAGGCACTGTGAACAGAGAAAGTAAGAGAAGCTCTGGAATAGAAATTATAAAGAAAATGTGTGTTAAAGCTAAGAGGAAAAGGCTTCAGACTCTAAAGGACCTTCAGGTAAAGGAGACTTTCTGGCTGAGTCTAAGGCTAACGATACACAGCAATAATAATCACTTAGGCTGGGTCAATACCAAAGAAAGCTGACTTCATTTATTTTATATCCAAATGCTATTTAGGTAGGAGTTTAGGCTGATAAAAATGCCTAAGCTTATCTGCAAGGCCATTGTAGCTCTCTACATGGCCCACTTGTTCTAAGTTCTCTTGACTCCATTAAAATATTACCAATTAATCACTTAATCCTCCAATATCTGCAAGTTACAAGTACTTTCCTGTCTTATTAATTGAATTAATGGATTATTTGGAGTCACTTTTCTTGGGATTTTTTCCCCCCTCTCAACCTGCTGGTCTGCAGAGCTCGGCTGTAACTTCATTATCCAACCCTTCTGAAACCTGTCTGCTGGCTTAGACAAAACGACTCTGTGAACGGTGGGAGAGGTGTTTGAGTTGTCTCATAAAACTGTCATATTAACAATCACCAGTAGGACCTCACTCCAGAACTCTGCGCTTGGTTAGTGCGTGGCTCAGAGAAGGGTTGCTTAGCTTCGGAGCCCAATTCTGCACCACTCCCCGCTGAGATCCGTAAGTTGCTGGTAGCTTGCTCTAGGAGAGTAATAAGTATTGTTGTTTAGCAATTGTGTTGTTGAAATTCAGCTCCACTCTGTCTGACAGTATTTATCTAAAATACTTTCCCTGGTGCGTGTTCAAGTTCCAGTAAACCGTGTCTTATTGTGCGACCTTTTCATTTTCCAGTGAAAAGGGATCAGCTCGTCAGATAAAAGCTACAAGCCAGAGTACAGGAAAAATGCGTGCTCAGAAAATCCAAGCATGATTGAAAACAAGATGTGTTAAATCAATGCAGTTTATCGCCTGCCTATTCCTGGCAATTGCTGTTCTAAGCTCATTCTGAACACACACAGGATGATAAAAGTACGGTGTCAAGCACTCGCTGGGGGGGGGCGCATACAGGCAAACATGTTTATCAGACAGGCTGGGTGATTGTACCCCCCGATAACAAGTTATTGTCAAAACTCTTTGGGTAGAGATCTGAAGAACAATTATAGAAGGGATATTACTCTTGTTACATCAGAAGATACGCCAGTAGGGAAGAAAATTAGGGATTTATCCTTATACGTTAAGAAAGAAAGACAGAGTGTATTGGTCTTCAGTATTCAGACACCGTCATCCTTTACACAGTGAAAATCACCCTCTTCTTATTCAAATAATGGTCCCAATTTTCTAAAAATCCAAAATGAAAAAGACTGAAAGCCAAAAAAAGAAAAAAAGTCATGAAGATCTTCAAGCTTTTGTTTACATGAGGGATTTCGTTTTAGTTGTAAACTTGCCTCAAATTTGGAAATCTAAACTCCTGGAAGGCCAAGCTGTTCAGAGCACGTCATACTCAATAACCGAGGCAACTTTCTCATCACCTTGATTCCTGTTAGAGAGCAGTACACTTGTCCCTAGTTAGCGCACATTCACCCGGGTTCGGGTTTAGATGGAGTATAAGCCTCCAGGGCAAGAAAGTCATCTGTCTACAAAGAGATGCTCTACATCTGCCAATGACTTCTCACCAAGGATCCTTTAGAAAAATACAACTGGGTGTGTGTCTGTTTTCCCAAAAGACAAATCAACTTTTGAGACGACAACTTAGATGTAGGAGAGTTTGGTGAGACAGGAAACATGGTTTCTCCATCATTTGTGGGGCAAGTTTGAAATACTAAAATGGTCTCCCGAAGGTTTCTGTTAGTTGATGTGCTGAGCTTTAAGTAAATAAATCAAGCCTAGCAACTTGTTCTCCTATCTGAAGTCAGGAGTCGGGGGACAAGAATTCCTCCGGGTGCTGGATTTCTGTTTCACAGATATTTAGTAAAAAAGAAGCAGTTCAATCAGTTTGGTAGTAGGTCTTATTTAGCATGCTGCAAATAGAGATTCATCAATATTAAAAAAAAGTAGTCATCTTGGAATAGTAAGTAAAACAGTTGTTCTGATTTATGCAGCCAGATCTTTTTGTGCCTCAGTTTCTCACCTTCCAACGGGGGGTAATAGTTTTTGACATTTATGTCAAGAGAATATTGAAGGAGTCAGTGAAATAGTGTCTGTAAAGCACTTTGATATCACTGGGAAAGGGATCTTATGTAACCTCAGAGTGCATTTTAAATGACACTCTAGAAGTAGTCATTGTGATCCTCAACATCTATTAAAACCCCCAGTCCTTATGACTTTAGAGAATTGTTTTTAGGATGCAAAAATCTAAATTTTATTTTGTCTTTAAAAGTAACCTGTGGAGGCATACATTGGTATAAATTTTATAAAGGATAGTTAGGAAATACACATATCAAAACAACTGGAAATGTGCACATTCTTAAATCCAGGAATTTCTCCCATGTTGTTGATCAAAGCACTCTTAAGTCAGTGAAAATTTGGGAGAACACATACATCCCCTTTAACAGGAAATGTGTTAAGAAATTATGGCCATCCTTAGAGTACAATATGCTACAACCATTAAGAAGAATGAGCTGGATGTAAGTATGTATGTAATCTATATTTATATGAAACAGCATTGTGAAAATGTCTGAAAGCATACATACTCATATAAATAGAGATTATATTAGAGCAGGGTGATTATGTGGCTCTTTCCCCTTTTTCATGTTTTCTTTTGTGTATTTTACACAATGAGAATGCATCTCTTTTAAATTTAGAAAAACAGCAAAGCTATTTCCATTTTGAAAAACAAAAGAAAGTCCCTCTTAATTCTTCCTTCCTGCTCTTGATTGCTTTTGCTTCTGGAAGAGTTATTAATTTCCAAACACACGCAAGTTCTTTGCCTTCCAAGTGACAGTCCTCAGGGTCTAGCATCTCTTTTTCCAAACGTCCTCTTGGGCTCCCTCCACTTTCCAGCTCCCTTTCTGTCTTCGGTCTTTACCTTGCCTGCTCTGGCTCCGCACGTGGTAGAGGACTAAGCCCCACAAGCCAATTGATTGTACCTTCCATAGAGAGAGGTATTACTTCCTTCGCTTGATTTTTGAATCTCGTAGCTGTTGCCACACATCAAGAGGTTTGAAGACTACAAATAAGAAGTCAGAGCATGTTCAAAGCCAGTTTGGAAACTTTCCTTTGGCTCCTCTGCTGGTAAATTCTGCCCATGCTGGCTGCATCCTGACACCCTTCTGGTTCAGTCACAGCTTTCTGCAGTTCAGCGAGCCTCTTCCCAAAGCTCTCCTGGATCTCGCTGGCTCCTGAGGCAAGGCGCCAGGCTGGAAAAGCACTTCACACCGGAAACAGGGGCTCCGCTTGTGAGGGCATGGGTGTAGGTTTCTCAGGGAGTGGATCCCATCCACTGAAGAGACGACCCTGAATGCTGTCCGTGCGTTAAACCTCTGGGCAAGTAATGAAATCTCCAAATGGCTGGAAAGGCAGCAGATTTCTTCCTGAACCAGATTTCTGGCCCTTGTTTAGAGTTCTGGTTGATTTTTCCCCTTTATATATTTTAGTCAATCTTAAAGACAGGTTCATGGACATAACTTGCCGTTTTATTGTGTACCTCTGGTTCTCAATTTAGCAGCGACACAGAGACAAACGGGGCCATTGAGAAACAAACAGGCTCAGCCTAGCACATGTGTAATAACTCTCATGCCAGAATGGATCTGCCTGGAAGGGAATCACTCTGCTGTTGGCCCTTTAGTTCAAATAGAGAGGAGTCACCAGGGAAGGATGGAGAACCAGGTGCTGGTTTCATCATGGCCTCTGCTATGAGGTTGTATTTATTATTTGGCACGGAGTCTAGATATTTGTTTGGACATTAAATGGCAATAGAATATAAATATGACCTTCCTAATAATATCTGCATTTCTTTTTATTTCCAGTCAAAATGACATCATGTCACACAACCATTAAAAAGAGGAAATTAAAACCCTAGAAATATGTTAAGACGCTGCAGTGAGTCGCTGAGCCGTGAAAGCAGGGGAGCGCTGCTCTCTGATGCTGGAACGGCACCCGAGCGCCTTCCCCGTGATGCTGGGAACATAGCTCTCCAGCCTCTCGTTCCATCATTGCCAGGAATAAGTCCTCAAGAAGTTACGGACAGAGCAGTGATTTAAAAAAAAAAAAACACAACTCTGAAAAGAGAAAAATCAATTTTCATAACTGAGAATGGGATTTTAATTTGCAAATAAATCCCCTAAAAGAATTTTCTTTATTTGATGTGTTTGTGAAGTGGATTTAAAAAAAAAGGCTAAAGTCATAAAAAAGGCCGCACTCCACATATATATTTAGTTATAGGATTTACTCATTATCACGTTTTGAATGGATTTGGTAATCTCATCATTAGTGTTACTGCATAAAATCTAGTCATATTGTGCTAAATTTTATTTGCATCTAGCATGTCATGCTGCCTGAAAATTTGGACACTGGAAAAAAATAGTTCTGTGTAACCAGAGCTGCTGTCTGGACCAGAACCTCAGTGGAGGCTCGGAAGAGAAGCACTCTGCATGGACTGGTTCTGTATGGAAAGTTACTGGTCTCTTTTAGGGGAGTCTGACATTGTGAGACTGGGAAGGAACCCTGAGCCATTTTTTTAAAGTATATTTTATTGATTGTGCTATTACAGCTGTCCTATTTTTTTCTCCCCTTTATTCCCCTCCATCCTCCCCTCCCCTCCCACCAGCATTCTCCCACCCTCTTAGTCCATGTCCTTGGGTCGTACATATAAGTTCTTCGGCTTCTCCATTCCCTATACTATTCTTAACCACCTCCTGTCTATTTTGTACCTACCATTTATGCTTCTTATTCCCTGCACCTTTTCCTCCATTCTCCCTGCAGATGACCCTTCATGTGATCTCCATTTCTGTGATTCTGTTCCTGTTCTAGTTGTTTGCTTAGTTTGTGTTTTTTATTTTTGCTTTAGGTTTAGTTGTTGATAGTTGTGAGTTTATAAGCAGTCCCAACACAGGGCTAGATGAAGTGGCTTAGTTTTTTTTTTTTTAACCATTTAATTAACTTTGACTTTTTGAAAACAAATAACTTCAAACAAGCTGAAATGCCAACCCCATGCATGTATACTGTACTTCCAACTATTGTTTAGCCCCCGTCTCTTATTATAGCTGTGAGCAAGAAGGCTCTTCTGAAATCTCAGCTGATTCACTTGGCCCTGAATGCTTGCTCTCCTTTTCATGCATTTCTAGGAAAGTTTCAGACATGCTGTAGTATAAACACCCAGCTCCGTAAGGTCCTCCTCAGCTTATGTATCTACCTCTAAGAGTGAGCAGGTCAGTGGAAGACATCGGAATTCATATGCCCATGGTTCCCTAATAGCCTGGTCACTCTTTAAATACATGTGCCTCCATTAAGTGTAGTGTGACCCACTGTCCGAACACTCAGGGAGGCAAGAAAATGGATTCTCCCTCCAGAGGGCAGCCTGCTTCGAGGGTTGGAGCTACCTTCCAACTCCACAATCAAAGTGGTTCACATATCTTTTGGGGCTGGGTTAAACATATCTCTCAGAAAGTTTATTTTTAAGGGCTTATAGTGTTGTGACACAGAGCAGTTAATTCCCACAAATGCCGTCTGAACACATGGCAGACACTAAAAAATGATGATTGAATCAACAGAGAATTTATTATCTTGTGAAATTTTTAAAATGCCCACATTGGTCCCATTTTATTTTGGTCATTTAAAAATGGAGGTTTTTCTTGTTTGGGATTATGGAATTTTCTAAACCTCTGAGCCTCCTTTATTCTGTTACCAGCCCTCACTGGTTTAGGGTGACACCCCCTTGAACCCTAACCAGAGAGTGTGACCCTCTGTCAGGACATGGGGCCACATACACTGCTCTCGCCATCGCATTCCTTTTGCAATTTACCGCTTTATTCGTTGTTCCTTCTTTCAACTTAAAATGCTCATGCTTCTTTATTTGTGGTTAATTATGCCCAGTTAAGCTTTCTTCTTTCTCTACTGGATTCTCGGAATTGTCCCAAGTTTTAGGGGGAAAAATTGATTAGCCCCATTTCTACTGGTGTCTCCTGAGCCCTGTGCTTGAATACAATGAGGTCACTTTGTTGAGGGATTAACTTTATATTACATTCTTGCAGGGTAGATGTATGTCCCTAAGGTACAACTACCCCCACTGATGAAATAAATATACCATTCTTTATGATTCCTCCCTGTTACCTTCTCTGTTGATTTTCAGAGAGTTTATGAATAGTCACATATTTATACAACTGGCCAAAAGTATACTACTTATTTTTCTTATGGTCTGTAATAACCTATGCAAGGTTATTAAAGGGTATACAGACCCCTTTTAAGGCATAGTTTCTTATGTCATTACTTTATACAAGCAGGTCAAATTCCATCTTGGCAATAATCTCTTGCTCCTAACCTTTTTCTGTGATTATAAAAGTAATATATGTTCATTGTGGAGAATGTAGAGAATGCACAGCACAAAGAGGAGGAAGAAAAAGCATTTTAAGGCCCTCTTTTAGAAACAACCACAGTTAGGGAGTTTTGACAAAGACACATTTTCTTCGGTCTCTGTATGTTTGTTTTTTTAAAAAGTGACCATATTGTACGTGTGTTCCTGTGAGCTGCTTTTAAACCTCGCCGTGTATTATGTCAGTAAATACTTGGTTCCCTGTGGCGTTGCTTTTGAGGCCTGCATCATACTCCATCGACGGTTCATCTGTGTTCAGGTTTTTTTTTTAAAGAATCTTTATCACATGCTTGCTGCTACTCAGTAATTGGTTTAATTTTTTTCTGTAGTCAACAGTCAGAAAAGTCATCAGACACCTTTGAATTGAGGACAACAGGCTTTGTCTTGAATATCTTTAGTGTTATCTTTGTGTAGAGCACTGGACAATTGCATTGGGATATTCAGTGCCTAAATTGAGCGCAGATTAACATATTTAAAGATATGAGCATAGAGCAAGCCATAAAGGCATGGGAAATAGAAGCCTTTCTTTTACTATCCGAAACATTTTCTCCAACATAGTATACTTCCGCAGAGTAGATGCTTATTTTTCTTTGAATAATGAGTTTAATATAGCTAATTCAATTATTCTTTATGTCAGCAGAATGGCTTCACCTCAGCTCTTTGGCTATTAGTTCCATATGATATTTGAATCTGTTCTTTTAATTGCATGTATTAAGTGTCAGTCATTCTGCTGTGTGTTGGCCAAATGGCCAGAGAAACACAGAGCCCCCCTTCCCATACCTCAGACAGTCATTCAATTAGCAACCATGGTTCTTTGACACAGTAGGATTAATTCATTATGCAGGCAACTGAAGGGGTGGGTCAGCAATTCCGATTTTATTGGTGGCTTTGACTGAAAAATAAAGCCAGGAATTGAAAATTTCAAGATGCTAAATTATGTCTTCAGATATTAAAATGATGCATTTAATTGTCTAAAGCTATTTTGATGGCTAAACTTCTTCGTTGGCAATTCATATGAAGGGTGGGGCAAGGACGTGATGCTTAATGAACCCAGGTGCTCGCTCCTGTTGCCGTCATGCATTTCCTGACTCAATTCCCTGTATTTTACGAGTAACAGCTTCCCCGCACAAAGACTCCTACAGCTTTTCCTCTACAAGTCTAATTTGAAAAAAAGGGTTCTTCTCAAGGGTTTAGAAAGTAATCATAAAATGAGAGGAATAATAAATATTGTGCCTTAATGCATAGACTGGCATAGATAGAAAGATTTGGTACACCTGGGTGTAATTTTAGTTAATAACCATAGGAGACAGGTTGAAAGTTTGCTGTTTTGGAGGGGGGCAGCCATGGCTACATCTCATATTTGCAAAAATGATTACATTGTCTGAGATGAAAATGCTAGTCTATTAACAACTTCAATAAGCATTGCATTTAGGGGGAAATCTTTTTAATAAAAAGTTACCTAAGTTCACTTTAACTTAAAATATACAAGTGAGGAAAAAGTACTTACTCTGATTTATGTGTCTTTTGGAGGTATAATTATTGGCTTTTTACTCACCTATGTAAAACAATGTACTTTTGTAAATGGATTTCTGGCCACTTTGTGCAGACTTCTCCCCCAGCCCCTATTTTTTTTTTTCTTACATAAAAAGTAAGCACTGTCAATCAAGGAATTTTAAGGTTTATTTCCTCTTTAGAAATGATTGATAGCCTTTTAGATTTACAAGTTGACAAGTTAAAGGGTTCTATTGGTATAATTATGTACTAAATTCACAGTCTTTCAATTTAAATGTCCTTTTAAAACCACGAGATTATCATACCTGTATTTTGAAAAGTGGGCCAGTCAGTTTGGGTTGGTATACAAATTGCTTCCATTAGCCTTGGGACCTATTTGAATTTAATACGGTTTTTTAAAGTTAGCAGTAGTATAAATCTTACTTTTAAAATTTAGGTTAATGGAAAGTCATTTTAAGTAAAGCATGTGGCAACTTGTTTTCTAATGTATAGCTAAATCTCAGAACTACAAAGACTGTCTTTTTTATTCAGTATGGGACAGAATATGTGGTTGAACACTTTGGTTACACTGAAAAAAAAAAAAAAAAAAAGAAGAAGAAGAAGAGAACCCACCCACCACCCATTACTTAGAAGATACGAGGGGAGCGGGTGGGGGACGGAGCTGCCATCTCTTCCTGATGGGGGAAGAAGGATGGAGATATTTTACATCCTGGGGAGGAAATTTGAGAATGACAGACCAGAGTCCACTTTGTATTCTGTTTGCTTTAAGGAGGCTTTGAGGAGGGTGTAGTCAGTAGAAGTATAACAAGGCCCATTGTCTCCAAATATTATTCCAGGTTTGCTCTTTAGTCTTTTTCAGAATTCTTGGAGCCCCCGCTGCTCTTAGCTGGTGCTCCATAGAGGCTGGTCTTTTTCCTGAAATAATACTGATGTTGATGAATCAGTCTGTCATTTTAGATGCAAGGGTGTTGTAGCAAGGTCATTTTCAGTGCCCAGCTCTTTGCCCCTCACCACACTCTTGCAGGCTTAATTGCCACAGAAGGCACTGAGATATTATTATATCAGCTGAGGTCCACAAGAGATTTGGCAATGAAGCAAGTACTTTCAACTCTCCTGCTTTTTATAATCTATAGATACCCTTGGACAAGCGCTTGAGCATTTTGACTTCCGCTTTTGACTAAAGTGAACCCTAAAACCTCTACTAGATACCACTTTACTTTCTATTTTCAGTAATGTCAGGAGTATAAAACTGGGCCAGAAGAGCAGAGTACAAGACCTGCTACTACGTGGTCTTTTGAGCAAGTCGCTCTCTGCCATGGTCAGTAGCAGAAGTAAGGTGGTGATGTTCAGCAAAAGAAACACTCATCTGGTCATTTCATGATCTAACTCAAAGGTTATCAATCAAGCTTTTGAATTCCCTGTTACGTCCACACCACCAGTGTTGCCAATCATGTTCTGTTTCCGGAAACCGTTCTAATTGTGTGGCTTCTCCGTTGCAGCGCTCAACGAGCCCACCATCGACTATGGTTTCCAGAGGTTACAGAAGGTCATTCCCCGGCACCCCGGAGATCCTGAGCGTTTGCCAAAGGTGAGGACACCTCTTCTCTGGGTCTCGATCTCCAGAAACTTGGGCTTGGATGATTGGCAGGGAGCTCTGCCACTGATAAAAATGAGTTTGTAGACAAGCAACTCAGTATTTTTGTTCTTTGTGTGCTCGGTACTATAAGGTAAGTGATAATAAAAGTAGCAGATATTCTGTGCCAGGTAATATCGTACTTATTTTTACACATGTGATGTCATTTCTATCTCTCAGAAAACCCTCCGAGGCTGGTACAATTACCACCTGTTTCAGAGATGGAAATAATCAAGCAAAGAGAGGTTAAATCATTTCCCCAAGGTCACACAGTATGCAAATTGCTAAACTGAGATTCATACCTATACGGTTTGGCTCCAAAATCTAGGTTATTAATCACTGCATCATCCCAGTTCTCAAGAGGAAAAAGAACACTGCTTTTCTGCCTACACAAAAATTAATCCTCATCCTGGTAAGGGGAGAACAAAAGGGAACATGTTGGTAGATCTTGTATCTGGAGAAAAAATAGCCATCTAGGGCCATCCCGCCTAACTGGGAGACAAGGTGAGAGCCGAAACAAAAATTCGAGGCAGAGCAACACATGCCGTACAGCAGTGCATCGTTAATTAATTGCCAATGCACGAAGGAGGGAATTCTCATTTGCTGACTTCTGCTCTTCACCTGTTGCCCATGTTGGGGCCATCCCCATCTCTGTTCTGAAGGACCTCAGGCCCTGTGTGGGAGAGACCACCAGATACAGCACCACTCATAACAAGAACAGGTACATTTAGGCCAAGTTTGGTGAGAGCCAGAGGTGAGGACAGTGAAATGCTGACGGCGTGTGGACTACAGAGTTAGTGGAGCCACCATTCACTGTTTACTGACATCACACTGAAATTTCATTCACTACATACATGGAAACTATTAGGAATTGAATGAGTAGATGAGAGTCCCTCTCTTTGCTAAAGGAAGTCTAGAGATAGGTCTGTTTCTCCTCCTAAAGCACTTGTGAATATGAAGTTGGCCTCCTTCCTGGCTCAGCTGGCCTCTTTGGGAGATCAGTTCATCACCAAATTCTACTTCTGTGCCTGCTGCCCTGGGAGGCAGAGCCACCTGTCAGAACAGGCCTGGCACAGTAGGCAGCAGAGGGGCCGGGGGCCGGGAGGGCACTGCTGCCCAAAGACAGGAAGGACTGTGACAAGCATCTGCGTCCACCCTCTACCTAGACCCCAGGGAAAGGACCACAGCCTTCGGTCTCTGCCCTCGGCTTCCCAGAGCAGCCTCATTTCCACCGAGTGCTGTTCACCTTGGTAAACACTTCTTGAAAGCATGTCACCTGAGGAAGAAGTCGGATGATGTTGTCAGTCTTCTCGTATCCTTGTCTTGGGCAGGAGCCTCCATCTTTACACCTTACTCCCTTTCACCTTGATTTATTCTTGGCGAGTAATGAAATAATCTGATAATAAGAGTGAATAGCAGTCTGCTCCCATAGCAAAGATGTGCAGTGGAAGGACTTTTACCTTTGGGTTGTCTGTCTAGACGGAACCTAACTCCCATGCCTTTCCTCTGGGGCAGTCACTGGCCATTTTATTGGCAATTTTATAGCACAGCGACATAAATAGTGTGTGTTCCCCCCATGGGCAGTGCCTTACGTGTCTCAGTGGTAAGAAGAAAGCGTGGGTGCAATGCCAGATCCTTCCCGTTGTTTCCATTTGGGGCGTCTTCACTTTGCTTTTGACATTTGCTGCCTCTAGAGTCCGTCAAAGGGACTGCAGGGGGCAGACCGGGTGGGGTGGGACTCAAAACGAGGGCCATCACTTGCTGTGCAGTCTGGGTCAGAATTCTTTTTTTTAAAAAAAGGCAAAATTCTTTAGCTCTCTTGTACCTCAGTTCCCTTCTCTGTCAAGTGGAGATGGTAATATTTCCCCTTTGGGGGGTTGCCAGTTACTTAGCACTCACCAGAAGGTAGCTGTGATTGTGGGCTAATGTGTTACAGTGGGCTCCTGGCTTCTGAGGCCTCTTCCCTCCCATCTCAGCAGAGCAGGAAATTCTCTTCCTGGCGATCAGTTGAATGCCTGATTTATCGTCCGTGCCTCAGTTTCTTCATCTGTGAAGCAGGGACATAATCATGCCAGCTTCATGGGGGTCACCTAAGGGTCAGAGGTAATGCTGTGGGTGCCTCAGCGTAGTGTCCGCTACAACTGCCACCCTATGAATGAATATTGAAAAACAGGAAACATTTGGTTTCACCGGGGTGAGGTCTGAAGAAGCCAGGCAGTGCTTCCTTATCTATAAAGGAGACAAGTAGGAATGTAGGCTGGAGTTTTGTGTGCTTACTTTTAAGAGCATTTTTACAATTGCACATCAAGTTTAGAAACATTGAACAAGCAGCCAGGCACGTGTTGCTTTGCTTCTTCCCCTGTGGCCTGATGGTGAAGTTCCCAGCCCCTTTGTCCTGGGTTTGGGATGGGTAATCACGGCCACAATGGATTTGTGTGTTAAGGAAACACTCCACAGCTTGCGTCCAGCACTTGACCGTGCAAGGACTTGGCCAGAGCCCACCCCAGGAAGCCCTGTGTGCGACTCAGATCAGGGCGGCCGTCCTCTTGGCTCTGAGCGTGAAGGTGGAGTGAGAGTTCAAGAGCAGGGTCAGGAAGCGGCGGATGGAGCCAGCACGAGCTATTCCTGTGGACTTGGGAGGCTTATCCTCTTGCTGTCCATTGTTAGGGGGAGAAAAAGGGGCTCCGCCTTTCTTAGGATCATGGTCAGTGTTTGTCAAACAGGAGCGTTTCACTGAGCCGCGGACCACACACCTTAAAAAACAAACTGCACTTTATTAAACCCATGTGTTTGTGAATAGACAAAGCTAGATTCATACAGCCACCCACATATTCTGTCAAATGAAACTGCTCCAAAGACCGAGCAGACAGCTTTCCATAATAATATGCCTTTGTATAGTGGCTTGTGCTTTTTCAAAGAACTTAACACAGGCTTTGTTTTATTGGAGCCCCTCTTGTGAGAGGAGCCAGGAGAGCGGACCTCACTCCTGTTCACCAATGAGAGAACGGAAGCAAGCCGAATCCTTCTCTCTAAATTATTCTGTCCCCGAAAGTCACCATTAGTGATAGTTGCTGTACACACAAATTTAAAATGCGATAATTATGCTAACCCCAGATGTTGTTTGGTTTCCTTTTCCATATGCACACGGGGAAGGGCAGGCTAAGGTTTTTAGATCACAGCATTCTGTTCTGCTTCATACAGACTCGCCTGCCTTTCTCTCTCGATCCTGGCAAGAGGGAGAGGAACGCGTGCCCAACTTTGGGGTGAAGGTTGACTTTTCTTATAATGTCCAGGGGAGGGGGATGGGGACTGTGGTCAGTTGGAAGCTCAGAGGTGATGAAATGCATAATGCAATCCAGAAACACTGAGCAAGGAGCTCTGTCTGTGTTGAAGGCCAGAGGTGTCTCCGCCCCCTTTCAGTTTGCTGGTTGTCTTCCTGAGCAGTCAGCAAGCATTAGCACAAGGGCAGTGGGTGACAGGAGGCCCCGCGTTAGCAGTGGACCCCAGGGAGCCGGCACCATTTCATTGATGCCCACTGTGTGCCCAGATGGCTTCATCAAGGTTTCTGACGGGCATCAAAGGCCAAGAGAGAGGGCTGCCGGATCACACCAACGTGGGTTTTGAAAACCAGGCCCACTACTCAGTGTACTTGACTCAACCTTCCCAGCCTAGGTTTTCTCTTTCCTAAAAGCAGCTGCCCAGTGCTATTGGGCATTCATATATAGTTTACACAAAGTGATCTCTCTGGCATTTAGCAAAATATCGGTCAGTGGGGGCTACAAATGCCTGCAGGGTGGGTGCCCCCCATTTCACGAGAGCCAGAGTTCCCAGAGGACAGGTGACTTGCTACAGCTTCCGAGCCAGCACGTAGAAAACAGGTTGGAACTCAGGTCTCTAGGCCCACTGTTCCCACGGCACAGAGCTTGCGCTTTCCCCTCGAATCTGCAAACCCACGTCAGTCTGCCAAGAGGTGTTAGCGTCTCTCTCCTGCCCCTCACCTTCATACACCTCACCCCAGCCTACTCAGACGCTCTCTAGTGTTTGCGCACTTCCCCACAGAGGGGGGTTGACATGGGGACCTTCACAGAGCAGACATGTTTTTTCTCCAAGAGCCAGTCCCTCTTTTGGAGAAAATAAAGCAGTTTGAGAAAAGTAACAAAGGCAGCATTTGTGTATTTTGCTTTATGGAGCTGAAAATATCTGGTAAATTGATCCAGTGGGAGTAATAAATACACATTACTTTATCTTGTTCTTCATGTCCTATACCCCTGAGCCTTGATGGAACAACAGCACTTAATAGACTTAAAAAAGAGTAATTATACTCATTGGTGGTATGATTTTTCAGCCCTCCCAGCCCTGCCTGACCTTCTAATTTAGCTCGCCGTGTCTAACTAATGCATTTATATTCATCTTTTATGAAGCATGTATAGTGCAGAATTGACTTGAGAGCCTTTTTCAAGCTGTCCTCCTAGGTGTCCAGTCTGGTTAGCAGTGAGGAGTGGGTGCTGCTCATCGCTACACGTCTGTACATACAGATAATGCTTGTACCTGGCTCGCAGCACTTTTTCATCCTTTATGAAACATAATAAAAAGTATTTATTATATTTTTACTTTAAAGCTTTTATACATTCTAGCATTATTTACAGCTAAACATGAAGGAAAAAGATGTGAGTGTTTTTAAAATGATTACCGTTAATGTTTCTGCTTGTCAGAAGTGCTTAAATTTTCCTGCACTTTGTCTAAAAACTTAGTACTGTTGCCTTTTAAGAATAACACATTTAAAAGATCTTGCAAGTCAGATTTGCAAACACTGCTGACAGTTTGTGATGAATGATATTGCAAAATTTGCAAGATGTTTGTCATTTTACACAGCCGAAATATTAAGGAAAGGATTAAGAAATGTGAACCCCCCCTCCGCCCCCGCCCCCGTGGAAAACAACCATCCCAAACAAAACCCGAAGGAAACCTCAAGCCAAACCTTGAACTGAGAGCACACCCACTGGAATGGATCTCTCACCCGGGCCTCCTCTCCCGGCTTCCCACTCAGCCAGTGGAACCCAATTGTTCTCAATGCATTTTCTCTCACCATATGGTCTCCTCATTACCATACACTAAGAGTCCATATGGGAAACTTGTGAAATGAACTGTATTCATTTCAACTGCCAGATGAGCAGCCTTTTGCTTTGCAAGCTTAGCTTAAGTCATCTGCTGTCTTCGGGTTGTTATGGCAACACAGCACCAATAAAAAATTCTAATCTACTGTAAGTGATCACAGTATTTTAAGTGCTTGCCTATAACTGCCCTCAAAGGGGAGGACAGGGGAGGAGTGCTATTTGTCCAAGGAGCCAAGGCCTCTTCTTCATTCCAGCAGGTGTCAGTAAAGAAGGGGGAAGGTGCAGGGGGAGGGGCCGGAGTAACGGGAGTAGATCCAGATTGTCAAGGAAGGTGGATTGCAGAGGGATGGATGGCAGTGAGGATGGACTGTAGACCCTTTGGGTGGGTCTAGAAAAGCACCAAATGTCAAAACCATAGTTCTTCCGGCAGACATGGTACTCTGCCGGTGTGGTGCAGGCTGAATAAAACTCAAGGTCTGAACTGCACAGGCGGCAAACCCCCGTGGAAGCATCTCCTTCATTGGCCCGTGAAAAAATCTCAGCCTCCACCATCCTGCTCCTCCTGTACATGGGAATTAGTCATTGCCAACCCCGTGCTAATTGAGAATACCTTAAAGTAATGGAAGTAGGCAGCAACATCCTTAAATGTAAATCACTTTCACCTCCGCAGGCCACATGATATGTTGCATCTCTGTTGCTCTATCTGTATTGAAAGTGAATGTTTATAGTCTCAGTTCATCAGTTCACATTAGCCTCATGCTGAATATTTAAACACAGAACAATTTGAACACACCATGGAGGAAGACAGTGACTGCACTTTCATTTGGAACAGCACGGGCTCATCTAATAATAATTTAGTAAATCAGCCATTTAGTGGCGCGGTTGTGCACTGCATTGTGCCAAATATTATTCCGTTCAACTGTACACTTGCAGAATTGAAATGTAGACTCTAGTCACAGGCACTGTGTTTGTTCAACGGAGAGACGAGACCCCAAACCGCCCTCCCTGAAGAGCGTTCGTGGTTAGCGATTTATCATGAATACAGAGCTGGGGCAAAATGGAACTGGAGTTGGCTGTATACAATGTATTCTAATTATGCTTTTATTGTTTTAGTCTTTATGCAAAGACGATCAGTAATTCAAAACCTGCAGTTGCATCAGTGCAAATACAAATAAGAAATCTGCGCATAACCACATTGCCTGTTAGCAGAGAAGGGGATGACTAAGGGTTTCAGAAAAGCATAAAGAAAAACCCGACGTCTTTATCTTCCACACTGTGACACAGGCCACTCTCTCTCCTCTTACTCGCTGATTTATTTTTTTAATTTGAAGAAACTGTTACCATTTTGTCCAGGAACCAAAGTGACTCAAACAAAAAAAAATATAGACACAAAAACATTATATAGTATAGTCAATTCCTAGACAAAGCATGCTTTTAAATTTAAACAATTTTTAAATTTTTTTCTATTACAGTTTACATTCAGTATTACTTTATATTAGGTTCAGGTGTATGCATAGCGGTTAGACAGTCATATACTTCACAAAGTGATCCTCCCAATAGTTCAAGTGCCTACCCGGCACCATGTACAGGTTTTTCATTATTACTGACTCTATTCTCTATGCTGTACATTATTACATCCCTGTGACTGTTCTGTAACTACCAGTTTGTACTTCTCACTCCCTCTGCCTTTTTCACCCAGTCCCTCAACCCCTCTTTCTTCCGGCAACCCCATCAGTTTCTTCTCTGCATCTGTGAATGTGTTTCTGTTTTGTTTATTTTGTTCTTTAGATTCCACATAGAAGTGAAATCACATGGTATTTGTCTTTCTCGGTCTGATTTATTTCAGTTAGGGCAATACCCTCTAGGTCCATCCATGTTGTTGGAAATTCTTTTTAACGGTCAGGTGCGTTTGCATTGTATATATGTACCGCCTCTTTTTTAATCTACATATCTCTTGATGGGCACTTGGGTTGCTTTCGTATCTTGGGTATCATAAATCATGCTACAAGGAACATAGGGGGATGCATATTTTTTTTGAATTAGTGTTTTGGCTTTCTTTGGATATATACCCAGAAGTAGAATTGCTAGGTCATGAGGCAGTTCCATTTTTAGTTTTATGAGCAGGCTCCATACTGTTTTCTACGGTGGCTGCACCAATCTTCAGCCCCACCAGCATTGCATAAGGGTTGCCTTTTCTCCGAATCCTTACCAACACTTGTCATGTGATGATTTATTAATGATGGCCATTCTGACAGGTGGGAGGTGATGTCTCCTTGTGGTTTTAATTTGCATCTCTCTGATGATTAGTGACACAGCATCTTTTCACATGTCCCACTGGCCATCTGTATGTCATCTTTGGACAAGTGTCTATGCAAGTCCTCTGCCCATTTTTTAGTCTGATTGTTTGTTTGTTTGAGGTAGAGTTGTATAAATTCATTATGAATTTTTAATTTTAACCCCTATGGGATGTATCACTGGCAAGTATCTTTTTCCATTCAGTAGGTTGTATTTTCACTTTATAGATGGTTTCCTTTGCTGTGCAAAACTTTTTAGTTTGATGTAGTTTCATTTGTTCAGTCTCTCTTTTCCTTGCCCAAGGGCATATATCAGAAAAAAAAAAAAATACTGCTCAGAGAAATGTCCGAGATTTTGCTGCCTGTGTTTTCTTCTAGGAGTTTTATGGTTTCAGGTCTTATATTTAAGTCTTTAATCCATTTTGAGTTTATTCTTGTGCATGGTGTAAGAAGGTGGTCTAGTTTCATTTTTTGCCCACCACTGCCCAATTTTCCCAGCACCATTTATTGAATAGACTGTTAGACAAAGCATGCTTGAGTTTGATTCTAAAAAACTTTGCCTTCTTATCAAAGCATAAACTATGGAGTGCAGTACATTTCCTGCATCTCTCCTCTTGATCTGCCAGAAAACTTACAGGCAAATTCCACTTCAGCATTTTCATAATATACAAAGTTTAGGGACTTGGTGTTCCTGACTGCTTCTTCCATCAGAGGAGTTTAACCGAGATCTATGCACCCCTGACATTTTACATAGGAGTGTGTGTGTGTGTGTGTGTGTGTGTGTGTGTGTTGAGAGTGCACATACACTTGTAGGTGTGTATTATTTTTCTGAGAAGGGAGATTGTAGCTTCAGTTAAAAAGCCCAGCACCCTTATGAGAGTTATAATTCCACTTTTTTTGAATATTTATTTTATCTTCAACTAACTTATTTGGCAGTAAGTTATTCTGCTTGTCATTATTGTATCATACCCATTTTAGAGGTGAGAAAACTGAGGCTCAGAAAGGACAAGTAACCTATTCAGGCTTACACAGCTGGTGGCTGAAGGTTTTCTACCTCACCAGACTTCTTCACCATTTGTCCATCCAGGGATCTTGCACAGTTTTGCCAACAGGATTATGAACAGTACCCAAGGTACATAATACACATCAACTTTAAGAATGCATGAAATGCCCTGGCAGGTATGGCTCAGTGGATTGAGTGCTGGCTTGCAAACCAAAGGGTTGCTGGTTTGATTCCCAGTCAGGGCACATGCCTGGGTTGTGGGCCAGGTCCCCAGTAGGGGACGTGTGAGAGGCAACCACACATTGATGTTTCTCTCCCTTTTTTACTCCCTCCCTTCTCCTCTCTCTAGCAATAGATAAATAAAATCTTAACACACACACACACAAAGAATGCAGGAAATTTGTCCAAGTTCTCTGGACCATAAGTGAGGGTCATCAGCATCATTGCAGGCTGTTGCTCCACAAGCACCGAGTGTCTGCTGAGCCAGGTGCTGGTGTTAACCCTGCTTCACAGATGAGGAAACAGACATGCGATTGCAATGCTAATAAGTGTCAGAGCCCAGGTTGGAGCCAACTCTGTTGGACCCCAGAGCCTGTATCCTTGAGCCCTGCCTCCTAGAATTAAGAAAAGGGAATTTTAAGAACAAAAAAAAAGGCAATTTTGCAAACCGGTCTTTTAAAAAAGACCTCAACTTGGCCAGGGGAACAGGGAACTGATAGGTTAACCTTACAAATGGCTGAACTAGGCCAAAGTGGCAGCAAGAATTTAAAATGCACACATACGAACCTTGGAAGTAATTCTTTTTCTCTTTAGCTGCAGACTCATCATTATAGGGACTTGTAATAACAGTTTACTCCAAAAGCTTAATTCGGGAACCTCTTTCAAGTTCTTTTTTTAGCACTGAGATCTTAATCAGGGGGACTGTTAGTTCAGCCTACTTCATATCACATCCCCGTGAAAGAGCACGGAATGTAATTACTCATTAGTTCAAGAAGTCGCAGGAGGAACAAAAGACTACCTCATTTCTACCTCCCAGCCACCTACTGTCCTCCTATAGACCGAAGCCCTTGGAAACAGAGATGCTAGGAAGCATTCGGACTTGCGGACTCTTCTCAGCCTTGAGTGACGGTTCAGTGAAGCATTGGGGTCATAAGAACTGAGCCCCAGTGGTCTTGGAGCAGTGGGCTTTAATTGCAGTTACATCAGGACAATCTGTAAAAGCCTTGGAATCATCCTTTACAGATACATTTGTCTGGAGGTCCATATAGTATCTGATGATGCTCAACAATTTTAGAAGCAAAACACAACTATATTTTTGCTTCCCTGAGACAGCATGAAAAGGCAGCGTAGTTCTGGCATGCGCAGATCACTGACTCAAGTTTAAATATATGTACTTGTCCAAAGCCGTAAATGTACAACTACATTAGTATACACATGCCAAATGCACATACATAGACATATGCAGACATACATATGACAATAAATCTCTTCGTTTACTCAGTGGTCCTGTTACTTTCAAACCAGATATTTATTCTCCTCCCGCCCAAGGAAAGGGAAGCCACAGCCAAGAGACAAAGAGAAACAGAAGTAGTTAATATTTGGCTTTTGTGTTTCTAAGAGCCCAGGCCTTGGCGACTTAAAAGGTTTTCAAGGGTAATGTTGACTCTAGGCCATTTTTATTTCATGCGTTCACTTTGCAGCCTAGCCCTGAAAGAGGTACCTCTGTCCGTAGCCTTCGCTTTAAGCAGAGACTTTTATCCTGATCAGAAAGCCGATTTCCAAGGCCACTCAGCAGGACCTAACCCAGAGCGTTGGTCTGAAACCAGTACAATGAATTGGAATCAGAAGCGCCAGCCAGAGGTTACCAGGTTCAGCTCTGTACCTCCAAGCAGGTCGTGCTCACAAGGGTGCAGATGCCATTTTTCACTGTATTTGTGGCGGGAAGCGCCCCAGGCCCCCATTCACCAATTACCATGACACCGTTTCGAGCAGGATGCCAGGAGACCGAGAAGAGGGGGGCAGCCATTGTCATAACTCTTCTCAGGAATACCTGGTTTCACAATTTATACTTAACTGCTGACACTTGAAAAGTCGAACATTTTGGTAAAATGCATCAAGCCGTAATGTTTCTTTTATGAGATCCCCTTGCAGGAGAGGGAGGTGTGGCCCCTGGTGGGGCTGTTATCCATCACAGTGAAGTCAGCTGTCCTAGCAGCTTCTCAGAGGTCACACGATCGAACCAACAGCTCTTACAACTGTATTATTGCTTACGGAACAGTAATTGAGGCACCAGATAAAAATTACCTGGTCTAATAGGCAGCGAACAATTTTCACTCAATAAAATTATAAGCCGAATCATTCATTTCATAACACTCCGGCTAATTTATTTGTTGACCTTTTAATATCCATAGCTCTTCAGTGGTATTAACTGCAACTCAGACAAAATCTCTTGTTCATTTCACTTTCATTGATTTTTTTTTTTCCATTGAGGCAATAACAGCTGCTTGAAAACAGCCTTTTTCTTTCCACTGTAAAAGTCAATCATGTAAGTTAGCATGTCTTACGTGGCTATCACCGCGTTAGCTCACAGCCTACTTTAATTTCGTGTGGTTCAGGGGTCTTCGGTACCATGGGTGTAACAAAGGCGATGCTTTCTGAGGGGCCTCCATCCTGATGATGCATCATAATATGTTTGAGGTGTGTGGGGCTCTCATCCCACCTGAACAAGAAATCAACTTTAAAATTACAGGAGGCTGAGAAGTAGCCCCTGCATTTACTTTAGACTCCCATGCTTTCGATGCGTCTTGTATGAGTACCAGTAGATCCCTTCTGAATATTTAATTACTTTGCCTTCTGCAGATTTCGATTGCGGTTTGAATTTTATTTTTCTTTAAAGATGCTAGCCGATAAGTGGGCTCCAGAATAGTCGGTTCATTTTGACGAACGCTTCTTATATAATAAAATACTCAGAAGTCTTTAGAATATGGGGCTGTAAAATATAATTGTTACACATTTGCCACTTTATGCCTCCCTCGAAACAACCACTTGCTACCTACCCCTCATGGAGGCTCCCCCTTCCCATTTCAATTCACTCTAAAGTGGTCTTCAGCCATAATGAGAATGCCCCTTTCAACAGAAACGTGTTTAATTATATCCACGCTAAGTGTAAGTGACTCTTCTCAGTCACAGGGCTTCTGAGGAAAGAGTGTTTAAAGCGTGACACCGAAGGTTCCTAATGATCTCTGCGGCGAGCTCTATTTCGAGTTCATATTACCAGAAAAATGAAAAATTTGAGGAATGTCTCAGAGGATCGGAAACTAAACAGTGCTCAAGTATTATTTTGGTTTGCTTTCCTCTGTCTCTCACTGCCCTCATTATGTGATTTTTTAGAATGCAAAGTCTACCATTGTGGAATTTTCCACTTGCCTGAATAAACACAAAGGAAGCTGGGACATAAAACTACCCTCTGCAGAAATGCCTCTCAGTACAAGTCGTAGTTATGGCTTTGTGCAGCCAGCTCTGTGGGGAGTGGGCAATTCCGATGACTGTTTTGGCTTTTGGAATGTCCCATCTGGAATGTCACCTGGACGTTCAGAAGCAAGCAGGGCAGGAGCTAGAACCTGGGGATGAGTGACCTGAGTGTACTGTTCAAAATTTGGACCCTATAGTAAACTTTGAGGTGAGGAAGGGAATGAAATCAATGCTGATTTCATTACTGATTTCATTAGTAGATTCTTATCGTCTTTAAATCAGGAGTGATTTTGCAACCTTATTTTATGTCCCTGATATCTGCACCTACTGCATTTTGACTCCCCTGATAAGGCAAAGCAGATTGGTGATAATGGGTGCCAGAGAAATGTGCCATGACAGAAAAGTATTGTTCTTCTTTCTCAGTAATCACCCAAGTCAACTTGACTTTGATGACTGTAGTTTAGCTTCTTCTGTTTTCTTCTACGCTCTGCAAAACATTATTTCCTGCTCAAGGGGGCAGAAAGCCAAGCACAGATTGTTCTTTCGAATTACTGAAGCATCCCCCGGACTTAATTTTGAGGGAGTTCCCAGAGTCTCAAAATCGGATTCTGAAACTCGCAATTGATGTTGTGTCGGTAGATGGGTGTCCATCTGGCTTTGCGAGTTGGCTCATAGGAGCTCTGAATGAGAGGAAGCGGAGGCCATCTCCCCTGCACACCTGGTTTGAATTGCACAGAACAGTGAATTGGGTCTCTGCGTGGCCTCGGTGTTAGACAATTAGACGATCCTCTCCTTCCTCCTGGAAGCCTGGGAAGTGAATATGAGCTTATTAGCCACACACTTGAGGTCAGGCACTGAAGAGAAGATGTCCATGGAAGGTAAATAGTCCTCAGAAGTTTTACTGTCATGCAACAGAAGGAACGATGACTTAACCATGTCTGCATATCAGACATGCTATGCCTGGCTTCCAAGAGTGTGCAAATACCTACGTATTGCTAAGAGTCTAAGAGTACAGTTAATAAAAGGCTAATGTTCATCAAGACCAACCTCCTGTTGCTAGGAGCCTATAACTTGACATAATGTCTATGCCCAACATGATTCATTATATTAATCACAAAATTAAAATGTAAAGCACAAACCAGCGGGAGTGAAAGAGTGAATTCATAAAAGTTGTGCGGGGGGAGGCATCGAAGTCCCCACAGTGATCAAGACTTAACCTTTGGGAATTTACGTATTGGATTGAAAAGTCTAGAGCCAAATGGAGTGCCCAATTTAAGTCTTCTGCTTTTATAAACCAGGCTAAATATGTGACTTTGTCATTTCATCATGTAAATTAAACATGCACTTCTAAAAATCAGTAACTATCTTAGAATAAACTCTTCGACAAGAATTTCTCAGGGCCCTTGATTTGGAAAACCTTGTGCTGGGGGCTTAGAGAAGGGGATTAAGACACCTCCCTGGCCTTGAACTTGCAGGCCGGTGTGGAGAGTGAGCCCTAACATACATAGGATCGGAGCAAAAGCACCCCACAGCACTGACTGCTCTGCTCTGCTCTGCTGGGTGGTATGGTCAGCACCGTTTTTCAGAGGCTGAACGAGATTAGGAGCTGGGGTACCAGCGAAGGCGGAATTGATTCTGATAGGATAGCGTAATTCTCGGCAGCTCAGGCTCTGACATTTCACAGGCCTGAGGTTGAGTCCCTGCTCAGCCACTCATCAGTGTGTGAGCTCAGGGGAAGCTGGCTGACTTCTCTGAGCTTCAGTTTCCTCATCTGCCAAATGGTGATACGGGCATTACCATAAGAGGCTCTCTGTGAAGACTGAGTAGGTTGATGTCCCACCTTCAGTATACTGTAGTTATCATTTTCGTTATTGTACCACCACCGCCGCTGCCTTTAGAGGATGGGAAGGCATTGCTGAGATTGGAGTCAGCATTCCAAGTGAAGAAAAGGCAGAAGGAGTGGATGTATGGCGATAGGAAGGAGCCCTGCGTTTTACTTCTAGGCTGGGAAGAGCTGGTGAGGCCAGAACAGAGAGCAGCTCTTCGTATGGGTAGGACCACGCTGGGGGGAAGTCTTTGATAATCCCAGTAGAACCCTGTACCTTGATTCTGGGAAGACAGTGCTCCTTGAAAGATTCAAACAGTAATACCGGTCTGTGACCAAAGGGACAACAGGAAGCTCACACATTATTTGCTAATTGATTGGGCTGTAGCATAGGAAGTAGAGCTGACTCTTCTCTCTGTGTTTGTACCCCACTCAGCATTTTTCTAATAAAGGCTCCAAAACGAAAGTGAGACTAGAACAGTTAACACTGGGACTGCTTCTGGGAACCCACCTGTCCTTCAGCCTTCTCCGTGTTTCTGCGAGCTCGAACTACCTTCAGTCTGGCTTGCCCGTTTTTCTCTCTTCAGACCCCCATTCACATAATTATCAACCAATGGCCATGGCAGGACAGGGGAGACCAGGTTTTAATTGTGAGAGGAAGTAAATCAGTGAAAAGTTGTTGTTTTTAAGGAGTAAACATCTTTTGTTTCTTTAATAGAGAAGAGATCCGAGGCCATGAAAAGAACAGTCTGACTCAGGATGTGGACTGAGAGCGAGCATTAGCTCTGTAAGGAGACGCTCCAGCTTCTCAATATTTAGGATACTAATATTTGTCTTCTTAATTCCCCAATGGGATATTTTTTTTAAATCCAAGGATAGGATTAATTATCTTGGAAGAATCTAATCTCTACCCTCATGTTTTAAACTGCAAGCAGGGAGACGTTTTAAACATTTTGAAAAGAAGAGGAAATCTCTGCTGACAAATAAATGCCTTGAAAAATTAGATATTAGTACCAGTCAAGTGCTCTTTCTTTCCAGAAATATTAAAATTGCGCGTTAGAGTAGAAGGATCCTTATACTGTGCTCCCTTCTAATGCCACAAAACTTAAGACTTTAGGAACAATTTCAGGGACAAAAGATTATATGAAACATCCAGCTCTTCCCCTTATGGGAAATTTCTTTCTTTTTTTTTTCCCACATCCCAGCCTCAATCATTTCCTAATGTGAAATTACAGATTTTTCAAATTACCATATAAAACTGCAAAAAAATTACACTGGTGACCACAGAGAAGATAGCGTACACTATCAATTTGATTTTAAAAGGCATACATCTTTTATACTACCTGTCATTTTTATAATGCCTTTTACAAATTTAATCAATACATTTTAACATTCTATATACTTTAAGTGCAATATACAATAAATATTCAAGTTTCATCTTAAACATGCTTTAGCCTTTAAATTGTTAAAACTGCAGTGCCCTTTCAATCTACTTACATAATGTCATAAAATATACATTTCAAGGTAAATGAAGTCAGCTACTTCAATTTAGTCCCTCAAACTGGTAGTAAATGAGAGGTTAACACTATGGTGCCAAACCCATTATTGAGTAAATTTAGCACCTTGGACAGCTCTGTAAAATCTTTATTGCTTTCCTGACCTGCTCGTCATGTTCTGTCTGTGTGTTCAGTGGCTCTCAGCTCTGATTGAAAGGCAATATATTAGATCCCCAACACAAACACGCTTGGGGGCTAGTTCACCGGGCGCGGAATGACATGGGGGTGAGAGCAATTTTCTGGTCACCGAAATCCAAGCACCTCGCAGGTCCGCTGGCACTGCCTTGCAGAGGACCCAGACATTTCCTTTCCCCTCCCCATCTGCAGAAATAACTAACAGAGCTGGACCACACTGGCCAAGCAGAACCAAACGTGGGCTGTCCTGCAAACCCCAACATCGATACTGTAGGGGAGTACATTTTAAAATGGGGGAGATAGCACCTGGGGGCACTGCTCTCCTCGGGGTGTGAGGCGGTGCTGGGCCGGTGACCCTCCCAGTGGCCGGGCACCTGCTGGGAAAGCGCAGCCCAGCTTCACGGACCAAAGAGGGGGTCAAGTTTAGGAAACAAGATCAAGTGTTTCATTTTCAAAGGATTCATGGTGATGAGAGGTCTGGGTATCAAAATAAGGAGAAAAAGAAGTGGATTAAGTCACTGAAATGGCCTATCACCAAAAATGTGTGAGATTAAAATATATAGCATACACAGGTAGCTGGAATGGTTTTGGGTTTACAAAAACTTCAAAGATCTTGGGCTTTTCAGATCTTTGGGTCTGTGAAATTCATTAACATAAGCGGCACCGCGCTCAGTCCTGGGCAGCAGTGTTCCGGGACTGAAGTTCACAGGTGCGGAAACTGCACCTCCTCTTGCTTCTGACAAACGGGAGACTTGCATTTTTCTTTCTCAAAATGAAAACGAACAAAAATACTTTCTTTGCCAAGCCCAAACATTGGCATAAATATGTTTTTGATGAAATAAATGAACACAGACCCAAAGAAGTAAAATCTTAGTGAGTAAATCCTCTTGATGCTGATTTGTTTTCGTATTTTCTGAGAGCCAGAGAGAGCCACCAGGTTTCAGCACACGGCAGAGGCTGAACTTGATCTGGGGGTCGGGTTCAGTGTGCCGGCACCATAGTAAATTATTAACTGCTGTGGTCAGACAATACTGCAAACAAAGAGTGGTGAATTATCTGGTTGCCTGCATTAGAAAAATAAAGAAATTATTTCAGATGTATTGATTCAGACCCCATTGATTCTATAATGCTTTCCACTCCTGCTATGAAAAATAACCAAACTGGTTTATAAATGGAGTCTGGCAGCGTAAGGCGACCATAAATGTTTTGTAAGAACTGAAAAGCCCTCTATCTCAATTTTGGATTTAGGATGTTATATGTGCCACAAGTCGTTACTATAGTATGACAACTATTTTATCTTATATTGTGGAGAATTTAAAATCGAGAGATGCCAGTACATATCTAAAAGCTTGTCATTTCATGAGTTGTTCCAGAATTTCTGAAGAGGCAAAACAAATGCAACTATGTCCCTACTTTCCGATCCGCATCTCCAGTATGTGAACGTGAAAGAGCACTTCTTCTCCATGCATAAATCTGTTCTGTAAAAATACTTGAAGTTAAACTTGGGTTTGAAACTTTACCCGCAGCAAAAAAATTGTAAACATACCTTTTTGCAAGCCACCTCTGATAACCATACACACCTTCCTGTTTGGTGTGCTGAGAAGCCTCCATGTGACATGGATCAAGCTTAACTTTCCTTTCCCCATTTCCAGTGTATACGACTCTGCAGAAAACTGGGGTGGTATGAGGAGGGAATGATTGCTTTTGGTTAGAACAAAAAAAAAAATTACCACCACACACACTTTTGTAGAGTGCCCTATATTATAAGAAACAAGCGCCACGCTAAATATGGAAGCCCACCCAAAGGAAAGGAGGGTGGTCTTTTCTCTTCAGCTGGGACGAACAGCAGAACCTACATCTAGGAGGAGAAGGAATGAGCCAATGGGGAAAATGACCAGCGATGCTGAGACGGATGCATCACTGCAAAGGAGCCTGTGTTGGTCATGGCAGCTGGCATGGGGAGCCCTCTTGTAAGAGCCTGTGACAGACGGTGCATGGCCCCAGTGTGTGCGCTCGCTGCATCGCCCCCTCGTATCGTGGCTCTGCCACACCAGGGAGATAAAGAAAAGCAGGTTAATGCTGCATGCTTCTAGTAGCGGAAGATTGATTGGAAATCCCTTGAAAATGACCGGCCTGATAAGGTCATGGTTCCTGGAATAAGCAATTAAGTGCAAAATAAACACATCTTAGGGATTCATAACATGCACCGAACGGCATCGATTGTAGCCGTCTAGTAAATGACCTCGCAATTGTATTCGGCAATAAACATATGAGTGCTTCGTCGTGCCTGTGGCAGGCGATGGAGGGGCGTATTTTATCTTGCAGCGCCAATGATGCGCACCTTCGACTCGGTTAAGTGTGTGTGTGAACAGGGATGCATGGGTGATTTAACACCATTCCGGGGTTGAGCAGCACCTGGGCAGACTGTGGTTGGAACTGCAGCATGGTCACGGTAAGGAGAGCTGCCTTCTTCCCTCAGAGGACTGTTCCTGTTTTCTTCCTTGACAGGAGGTCATCCTCAAAAGAGCCGCAGACCTGGTGGAGGCACTGTATGGGATGCCGCACAACAACCAGGTGAGTGTGGGGGGGTCTCGAACCCGTGCGGGCTCCCGCGTCCACCTGAGGATCTCAGGTTCCTCAGCGCAGTGAAGAAGAATGAAAAATAGAAAAGCCCCTTCGAGTGAGCTGAAGTCATTCACACTTGCAAAGTTATCAGTTTTCTCTCTTCTTTGGTAATTTTTTTAATTGCCTTTTCTACAGGATCATTTTCCTTATGAAATCTTCCATGGGAATGTACGTCATCATGGAGGCAGAGAGTTTCTGGAGCTTTGCTCTATCCCTCTCAGGTTTTCAAACAAATTGAGGAGGAAAAGGGGGGTTTACTTTCTTCTGAAAAGTATAACAAGATGGGAATATAACTCTCTGCCTCCATGTCCTAGAGTGTGTCCATGTGTATGATGCAAGTCGCTCAGGAAACTACAAGTGTGACAAATTTTTCACTCCTTTTTGTATCCCCTGAGTCAATGTCCAGGGGACGCAGTCCCACCCACACTCTGGGACACAGGCAGTGTTCTACGACCTGCCCTGGACTTCAGCAGGAGAGATGAGTTGCAGCACCTGTGTGTGTGTTGGAGGTGGGGGTATAGGTGTGGCCCCAGGGACCCTGAGTGTCACTGGTGGAGAAGGAAAATGTGTGGTGCTGTCCTTTACAGCAAGGTCATCGGGGGGAAGGGCTTCAATAACGGGCTCCCAAAGTCAGCCAAGCAGGGCTCTGCAGCCCAGCTCTGCTCTTAAAGAGGTGACTCTCTTTGGGTGAGGTCCTCACTTCCAGGACCCTCAGTCCTCCCATTTGTGATTGGGCGTGATGATGGCAGGACTGAACTCAAAGGTTTGCCCAGAGGAGTGTGAATGTTAACACAGTCGGTGAGCTGTGGCAAGCCCGGAGCGCCCAGGGCCTGCAGTGTGCCATCGAGCAGTGCGGCTGTTGGGAGAGTGACTGGGGCAGCTAACGGGGGTTGTCCTCCTCCTTTTCAGGAGATAATTCTGAAGAGAGCAGCCGACATCGCTGAGGCCCTGTACAGCGTCCCCCGCAACCACAGCCAGCTCCCGGCCCTCACTAACACTTCGGTCCACGCGGGAATGATGGGCGTGAATTCCTTCAGTGGACAGCTGGCTGTGAATGTCTCTGAGGCATCGCAGGCCACCAATCAGGGTCAGGAGCCTGCTCCCTGCCCCTACTCCCTGTCCCTTCTCAACCTCAAGCTACCCACCCCTGAATTATTTGGCCCCAAACAATTTTTACTTAAAATATTTTTTCCAAAAGGGGAGGTTCCTAGTTTGTGTGCATCAAATACTATTATAGCATTTTGGTTCTAGCTATTCTGTTTGGTAATCTGGTAGAGGGGGCTAGAAGATGGGTGTGTGGAGCCTTCTCACCACTAGGCTCCCCACCGTGAACCATGAATGACAGATCGCAGAGAGGGCTGGAATTAAAGTTCTGAGGGGCCAAATCCCATCATCCTCGCCCAGGGAATAGGAACCGGTTAGCTTCTGGGTACGGCTCACAGATTGGGATTTATTTCTGCTCCAAAATAATAATTTATAGGCCCTGCATTGCCACTTCTCACGGGCCTGCTAAGTATTTATGATCTCCTAAGAAATGCACCTTGCGCTCACTTCCCATTTTAATCACAGAGCTAGGGCCACCACCCCACACCCATCAATCACCCGACCCCTTCCCTCCAGGATGCCATGAGGGGCCGGGAAACAGAGCCCTTCCCTGCCCCAGTCTTCCAGGACTGCCACCCATCAGAATGTCACCCTCACCTCCGGTTTTGTCCCCACACCTCAGGTTTCACCCGCAACTCAAGCAGCGTATCGCCACATGGGTACGTGCCGAGCACCACCCCCCAGCAGACCAACTATAACTCCGTCACCACAAGCATGAACGGATATGGCACAGCTGCCATGTCCAATTTGGGTGGCTCCCCAACCTTCCTCAACGGCTCAGCTGCCAACTCGCCCTACGCCAGTAAGTAGAGATGTGGGTCCTGCCTTTTTGCGTGCTTTCACGCAGAGCACTCAGCATTGTGCCCAGGGCCCCCGCCCCACCCGGCACTGACCCGGGGATGCCACTGAAGGCAGCACTGTCTCCAGCAGAAGTCACTGGCTCACTGCCCCCCTGAAAGCCTCCCTCACTGCCAGAACTTCACTGCAGCTCAAAGCAGCTGTGTGGTATCATCACAAGATGTCAAGCTCAGAGTCAGATGGAGATGGTCACTAACCTCGGGCAAGTTCATCTCCTCTCTAAGCTTCAGTTTTCTCACCTGTGAAATAGGGAGGAACTAGCCTCCCTCCCCCATAAAGCTGTTGCGAGACTCTGACCAAATAAGGCACGCCGTGAGCTTGTCCCGGTGCCCAGCCCACGGGAGTCACACTCACTAAACCTGCGCAGTCACCACGGCCGTGGGATGATGACAGTGAGTGGTGCTGGTGACACAGCACAGCACCAGCGGCCCGGAACCTAAACTCTGATGCTTGGAATTAGGAATTGTTCCCCTTTGTGTCTGATATCTTAAAGAAAAACAGCTATTGGAAAAATACACTTTATTTTTTTCCCAAAACTCTGGCACAATGAACACACACGAAATGTCCTTTGGTGTCCACATCTGTCTGAAAGAAGTTTAGCTTAAATTGTTTGGGGTACCACATTTACATTGCACTTAGAGAACCTCAGCGATCTGGCACCTTTACATGTAAAAGGCCCCATGTTTCTGCAATCTCTTCCTCCGCCTCTGAGGATTGCTACACAGATCGGTAGCCGAGTTCTTCCTGGACCGTGGGGTGATGCTGCTGGTGTGTGAGATTGCAGCCAAACTTACACACTCAGAGAACGATAAAAGATGTGTTAAGTGAAAAGACATTCGTGACTTTTTTTTTTTTAAAGAGTCTTAGCTAAAATGGAAAGTCACACTGTCGCTAATAGAGGAAATGTGGAGAGTGCTAATCCTTGGAAAGAGGAAAGCTCAGGCGTGGCCTTTGAAGGAAGTTATTTCTGAAAGCAATTTCGTAGGACCGTTTGCTTTCTCGGAGAGTTTTTATGCTCATTGTAAGCTGAATTTTTGTACTTCTACTTTCTTTGGAATCACCTGGTTGAACATTCAAAATATGCCACCCCCCTGCCCCCAATAATCTGCTTACATTGTGTCTGTCGCCTCAAGAGTCAGTGTTCGGGGCCAGGTGCACCTGGGTTTGCTTCGTGGGAAGATCATTTCTCGTAGATCCACCATTTCCGTGGTCGCCCATCTACTCAATCAGAAGATGTTTCAATCATGACCTGAAAATTAAAAGGTGGCATTCTTAATTAAATCAATAAACTAATTGCTATATGGTAGCAATTCAATTTAAGGTCTTGGATTGCTCTATCTTCTCGAGCCCATGCAGACACCAGGCACCTTCAGTATGAGATTGCATCTGTCAGCCTGTGAAACTTCGAACATTTAATTTCCATTAATTGATTTCCTCAGTGCTCACGAATATAGTATTAAATCCTCAAATTAGGTTCTCAGATGGGACAGTTTCATCTGCATAAATGCAAATAAAACAATAAACACAAGGCCCAGCTGATTTGAAATTTTTGCCTCTAATATTTAATTATTCATAAACCGCTCATGTTGAAAAAACTCTCACAGAATAAAAAAATAAGACATTCCGCTGGTGAGCACACTTTCTGGTGTGGTGGCTGATAACTAATGATGTTACAACAAATGGAACTGCTCGACCGTATTTCACCCCTTCCTCTGTTCACCACCCCCACCAGACTCCCCACCTCTACACACAAATCACAGCCACATTTGCCAAGGAGATTAATTGCCTTCCTCAGTGAACCAGCAGGATTTCAAGTCAACAAATACTCAAAAATCAAACCTCCAGCGCAGGAGGTATGAAGTTTAAATGGGTATTATTATTGAGCGTATTTTCACATTTACAAATCCTAAGAGATGTATAACAATGCTGGCCTCATTAAAAGAAAAAGTACAGTTGAGACAATGTTTGGGAAAACTCCGAGGATGGCAGCTTGGTGTTGTGCTTTATAGCGCCTTCGGTGGGCTTCGACTGTGCACCGCTGAGAACCGATCGCCAGGGGTCACCTCCTCCGATGGCAGTCGCTGTCTGTGGCTGATTTGATTCCCACTTCCTTAACTTTCCAAAGGCAATAGGCCAATGGCGAGCCCACCTAAACAGCCTTTGGGGCTTTGGTGGGCTCCTGGGACGGGGGAAGCACGTGTCCCCTGGCACTTTTTCCTTCGCAGGGCAGTGGGGTAGAAAGAGCGCTGAGTGGGGGCTTGCTTCCGGCTTCCCATTCTAGCTGTGGTCCTTGGGCAACTCACTGGACTGTTTTCTGAGTTTCAGTTTGCTCAGGTATAAAAAGGATATAATAGGCCCCAACTTAAGCTTGCTTGGCCAGTGACATAAGAGGAAAAAGAGGTGAAGATTCTTGTGAGTGATAAAGCAATATATAATGTTCATAACATAATGTGGAAAGTAACACAGTAGCAGGAAGTACCTAGAATTTGAATTAAGTGCCCGGGAGTCACTGGGCAGCATCCATACTGTTCCCCGGGAGATGACGGGGATAGAAGGTGAGTGGATGAAAACACTAGTCTTGAGTGTAGAGGAGGACTTAGTGTGTGCAAAATCTATCTCCTAAAGGAATCAGATTGTTAGCAACTAGCAAAAGGTGAAAAGCCAGGTGGAGTGGACCGTGGATGGCAGAGAAGGTGAATCTCCCCAACTCTTTCACGTCTGCAAGCACCTAGGTATCCTTTCTGTGAATTGCCAAAGTTAATTCTCCCATCACTGAAAAGCCACATCCCCACTTCCACCAGACTGGGAGTATTTACATTAGGCTCTGATCCTACTGCTTATTAATTCACAAGTATGAGACTTCCGCTCCATGGGAGCTCGAAGCAATTTGCAACTCTGACTTGTAGTTCTGCACTGGCCACAAAGGTTGCATGTTCTGGTCTGTTTATCCACTTTGCTTCCTACCCGCCTACCTCTGTGCTGTGGAGCATTAAGGCACACGCACTCATAGCCTTAAGGAGCTCACAGCCTCGTGGGGAGAAAAGGAACACACACACACTGCCAGCTGCCAGTGCCTTCGGTTGGAATCCAGGCGTCGCCTCCAGTCACCCTTCCCTCCTCACACCTCTCATTCCATCGGGGACCATGCTGTCTCAGGCTGGCCTCCTATATGATACCCCCACCTCTTTGCTAGAACCCGAGATTAGGCCCTACCTAGAGTGCTTTCCCTGACACCTCCTCTGTGAAGCCTTCTCTGGTTTCCCTTCCCTGCCTCCAGAGTTGGCCATGTTCACTGTTGCTGCTATTTTGTGCTACTCTTTCCCTTGTAAGAGCACTGTGTTTCCTGGCCTGGGGTGCCTTACTGCCCAGTGTGCTCCTGGGACATAGTAGACCCACAATAAACACACAGAAGATTGCCACCAAAAAAAGGTAGCACATGGCAAGTACCAGATGATGAAAGCAGACAAGCATTCAGGGAACGCTCGGGCTGCAGGGGAGGCCGGAGCAGGGAGGTGGGCAGAGGGGTCGGGCCGAGCCTCCTTGAGCTGGGATGCCAGGGGAGGTGCTGACTTCTGCTTTCCCATTGCCCCTCCCAGTTGTGCCATCCAGCCCCACCATGGCCTCTTCCACAAGCCTCCCCTCCAACTGCAGCAGCTCCTCTGGCATCTTCTCCTTCTCACCAGCCAACATGGTCTCAGCCGTGAAACAGAAGAGTGCTTTCGCACCAGTCGTCAGACCCCAGACCTCTCCACCTCCCACCTGCACCAGCACCAATGGGAACAGCCTGCAAGGTAAGCCCCAGGCCCCACCAGGCCAACCGGATGCCCTGACTCCACCCTCCCAGGGCCCAAAGCAGATGCCTCTCTGCTGCCCAGGGGCCAGCGCGGGCCTGCCTGCTTCTCTTTGCCCTCAGCTCTTGGCCCTGGCCCCTGGCCCTGCCTGTCCCCACTCTGCTGCTGTGCCCTGAGCAGCCCTCCATCTGACTTCAGCAGGTCTGCTCAGGCCCCAGGTTTGCTTCAGAATACTGTTTGCGCTCACTAATGCCATCGTTTCTCTTTTCTCCTCTCTCACTCCCTGTGGTCGCCATGAGCAGACCAGTCTTTTGTGGACTCTAGCAAGTTCTCCACTGCAGGGTCTCTCCCGGGACTGGCCTTCTCCTGAAGTAGGTCACTCAACCTTCCCTTCCTGTTGGCTGTGTCGGAGTGAACGTGTGTGCGGCTGATCACGGGGTGTGGGGAGCCACGGCCTGATCAGAGCCTGACATTAGGGCCTTGTAGACGCCCAGGACTTTCTTCTGTCCACCAGAAACCCCCGAATGCCACCAGAGTATTCAGGTTCCTATTCAAATGGTCCCTTCTCTTCCCCCTCATGGAACATAGAGGACGATAGTCACCAAGAGTGGAAGTGACCTTTTTGTTCACTGAGAAAAAAGCCCCCCACTTTTAAAATGGGCCCACCGTTTCTCACACTTTGCGTGTGTGCTGGAGTTGTGTGGTGTCAATCCGCACGGCCTCATCCATCCCCCCCACAGCAGCGCCGTGTGAGAGGTGCTCGTGGCCCCTGCTGCGGGGATGAGAAAATGAAAGTGCAGGGAGGCGATCAGAGTGCACGACCTCCAACAGCCGGGGTGGCAGAAGCTGGCTTGAAACTCAGGCTCAAAAATTCACCTCTTCCCAGCTCCCAAGCACTTTATTACTCGGGGCCGGGGCGGAGGATGAGTCCGGGATTCCTAAGGCAGCTGGCAGGGAAATAACATCAATAAAATAATCTGCTGCCGTTTTTTGAGCCCTGGAGAGGACACTGTGCCAAAGACTGAGCATGCTGTGTTTTCATCCCCACCTCTGCCTGATGAAACAGGAGGACTGTTGTCGTTGCCATTGTACAGACAGTGACACTGAAGCGTAAGCAGAGTAAATACCTGCCCACAGGCCCAGCCAGTAAATGGTGGGGACGAATGTAAAGCCAGCAGGGTCCGTGCCCCTAGCCCCTGGCCTGCACAGCTCCCCACGTGCCTCCTCCAGTGGCTGGTATGCTCACCTTCACTAAGGGAGGTCCGCAGGCTTGTTTGGGACTTCTCAGCCCCATTTCTTATAGTTAAGTATATTTATTTGTACTTATATGCACATGTACTCTGTGCCACACACTTGACGTTGATGTAACCTTATACTGATTCTCCTAAAACCCTATGAGGTCAGTGCTATCTCTGTTATACAGATGGGGAGTTTAAGGCCCCCGTTTGCTCAAGGTCACGTAGCTAGTGCTGATGGAGCCGGGAGTGAGCCCACACCCAGTGACTCCAGAACCTGAGCTTCTGGTCACTGTGCCTGCCTAACTCCAGAAGGGCAAGGCAAAACACTTCTGAGAAGCCTGCTCGCAGGCCTGCCCAGCACAACCAAAGGCCTTGCCCAGTGAAGCATGCTTGCACCCCTCCCCCCGAGCATACACCGGCAAAGCCGTCTTCTCAGAGGGAAAAGGCAGAGGACCTGCCTGTGGAACTACACCTATGTCTCAGGCAATGTCATTCCTGTTAGGAAATGCCCACCTCCGCAACGGGGTGTCAATGCTTTGTTACCCTCTGTATACCTCCAGCTAGCAGACTAGGGATATAACACTTAAGTGAACATAACTCGTAATGGGTTTTAAATAAGGATAAAACATACGGGAAGCAGAAGTCTGCTGTCTTTGAGCTTCCCATCGCAGCCTTTGCTGAGCACAGACTAGCCATCAGGAACAGCCGCTGAGAGGCGGTGCTGGGGAAGAAGTGGGTCTGGCCGGTGTGGCTCAGCTGGTGGGAGTGTTGCCTGTCACTGAGCGGTGGTGTGTTGAATTCGAAGTCAGGCCATGTGCCTGGGTTGTGGGTCGACCCCTGGTCCCAGCGCAAGTGTGTGCCATCCTGATCTGGGTGCGTGTGGGAGGCAACCAATCAGTGCTGCTCTCTTGCATCGATGTTTCTCTTTCTCCCTTCCTCTGTAAAAGCAATGGGGGGAAAAAAAGTCCTTGGGTAAGGATAAAAAACAATGAAGGAAATGGCTCTGGGAAGGTCAGCGGTCATGTCACCAGCCAGAGTGTCTGAAGTGAGCAGCCCGCTGAGGAGGGAGAAAGGACAGAAAATAGGGTCTCGGCCCTGATTTCAAAACCTGCTGCGTTTAGGGAACATCTGGGCGTGGTGGGGTGTGTGTATAAGTAATGACGACATGGCTGTAAGACAGACACATGCATAGTTTGCGCACTTGTCACTCCCCAGCGCATTTCTAACCCACCTCTGCACAGATTCCAACAGCAGAGGCTCCCCCCCACTCCCGATTACCAGCCGCGCCCCTGTCCGCGTTCTAACACGCAGCTGTAGGGTGTTGGGGGTTTGGGGCTCCCCCAGGAACACACTGCCAGGATCTGCTGTTGTGGAAAATACTCCCCTTTCCTTTGGATGGAGCATGTATTCGGGAGTCTTTCTGGTGGGTTTTGGTTTTCCAACACTGTCATAGACCCAAGGTCCCTATTTTAGGGGTATGAGTAGAGAAATCGAAGTCAATTCTGACACCATCCTTCTTCCTGCCCCCTGCCCGCTCCACTCCCAACCACAACACTCCCCGGGCAGGGCCCCTGTGCATGCCCAGCACCCGCTCCTGGCAGCTGCAGATACGACGCGCTGCACCATGAGTTCCAGGAAGCTCCTGCTCCGGGCGCTGGGCCTCCCCTGAGGACATGAGTGACTGCATGCCTGGTCACCCCCCAGAAAGCAGCATTGCAGTCTCTCAGGACAGCGATGATGATGGTCACAGCCCCTAACGTGGGAAGGTTTCTTCCCTGCCTGGCTTCTGCATTATCTCGGCTTCCCAACCACCCTGTGATGTGGGCTGTTTATTGTCCCATTTTACAGATGCAAAAACTGAGACTTGAACCAAGATGGCTCATCCAGAGTCACACGGCCAGCAAGTAGGGGGAGCTGGGGCAAAGGCCCAGCCACACTGGCCCCATGCAAGCCCTCATGCTTTACAGCCACACTAGACTCAAGCCGCTGAGCCAGGCCCATGTAGACGATAGAATCCTGACCTTATAAACTTTCCTCGTGTTAGGAGAAATGCAGCAGCGCAGTGAAGGAGGAAGGTCTGTCTGGGAGAGGCTGGGTACCAAGCTGTGGAAGTTCAGAGGGAAAGATTAGGGAGAATTCAGAACAGCTTCAGGGAGAGGGTTGCCTCTCAATTGAATCCTAATTCAGGGCCAGGGGGGTGGAGGAAGGGACATTGAAGCAGAAGGACTAAGAGTCATGAGCAGTAACCAGTAGGCCAGGAAGCAGCGATAAGGTTGAGCAAGGAAGTCCTTAATTTAAAGTCATAAGCTCCATTCTTTACACATATATTACAATTCATAGTTTCTACTCTGATCCCAACTGGCTTTCTCTCCAGGTAGGTGAAACCTTTGATGACTTACCTTATGTTTTGAGAAGGTTTTTTAGGACAAAGCAACTCTTGATCTCAGCACTTCTGGAGTCTCCCCAGGTGCTCTGTTAAAAACATTTAAATGTTGTGATCAAACAAATCCAGACGATGGTGCTTAGGGAAACACCGTTTTGGAGATCACCCACAGCGCACCTAAGCTGACTAACGGCTCCGAGACCCCTGCAGTTAGACAGGAGAGACTATTCCATTTACTGCTCCATCTACTTTTCTTAACTTCTTTGCCCACAAAACCTTCTGCCAAATGTGAAGGCCAATGAACATCCATCCATTAAAAAAGTTGGGAAATGCAGCTGTGTTTTGTTTTGGGCTTGAAGAGAAAATGCAGAGAAACCTTCCATTCTTTTCTAGATGCGTTCATGGATGGGTCCTGATTCTAGAATCCCTGAGTGAGTCTGTTCTCACAGGTCAGACCTGAGTCACCTAGCATGCTGTCATAGAGACACCCCCCCTTCTCCTAAAGCCGAGGCCCCCTGGAGCAGGGAGTCTCTGCAGTTTCAGGCCTCAGAGGACTTCTTTAATCAAGAGAGGCAGCCCCGAGAAGGCTCTTACCATGCCTTTGGACCCTGCCATGGTGCAGTGATTTTAACTCTAACCATGTTGCTGACAGTCTGTGCAGAGAAAATGAACAATGAAAGGCGGGAGTGTCCACACACTGATTTTTTTTCTTTACGCACTTTGGTGAGACCCAGGCTGGCCAGCCCCACGTGACTCTGGACAGCATGCTGTCCAGTAGCAAGTCTTGTAGAATTGTCTATTTCTTGATGCGCATGTTTGTTCAATTTTTGTAGTGTCTTCCCTCATTCTGTTCCTGGTTAGCTCACAATTCTTACTCATAGGGTGGCTTGAGGAAGGCCACATTCCACCCTGTTGCGCCAAAGTCCCCCAGCTCTGCAGAACTTTCCATTTTTGTCTTATTCTTACCAAAATGTGGGAACTGTACTGATGGAAGCACTGCCTTTCTTTTTTTAAAAGAGTATGTTATTGTGTATGCTATTACAGTCATCCCAATTTTCCTCCTCTGCGCCCCCCACTCCCACAGTCAATCCCCATGCCATTGTCCACATCCGCGGGTCCTGTTCTTTGACTAATCCCTTCACCTTCTTTCAGCCAGCCCCCTCCCCTCTGACAGCTGTCAGTCTGTTGCATGTTTCTATACTTCTGATTCTAGTTTTGCTCTTTAGTTTCATATTTTGTTCATTAGGTTCCAGTTATTAGTGAAATGATATGGTATCTGTCTTTCACCAACTGGCTTATTTCACTTAGCATAGTAGTTTCCAGTTCCACGCCACTGTGTAAATGTACCACAGTTTTTTAATTGACTCATCCACTGATCGGCACTTAGGCTGTTTCCAAATCTTGGCTATGGTAAATAATGCTGCTCTGAACATAGGGGTGGATATATTCTTTTGAATTGATATTTTATGATTCTTAGGATATATTCCCAGAAGTAGAATTGCTAGGTCATAAGGCAGTTCCATTTTGAATTTTTGAGGAAACTCCACACTGTTTTCCACAGTGGCTGCACCAATATGCATTCCTACCGACAATGCACTAGGGTTCCCATTTCTCCACATCCTTGCCAGCACTTGTTGATTTATTAATGATGCCATTCTGACAGGTGTGAGATGATACCTCATTGTGGTTTTAATTTGCATCTCTCTGATAGCTAGTGAAGTTGAACGTTTTTTCATATGTCTGTGGGCCATCTGTATGTCCTCCTTGAAGAAGTGTCTATTCAGGTCTTTTGCCCATTTTTAAATTGGATTGTTTGTCTTCCTGGTGTTGAGTCATATAAGTTCTTTATATATTATAGAGAGTAAAACATTGATGTTTTGTTGGCAAATATGTTCTCCCATACAGTGGGTTCCCTTTTCATTTTGATTTTGGTTTCTTTAGCTGTGTAGAAGCTTTTTGATTTGATGTAGTCATATTTATTTATTTTTTCCTTTGTTTCCCTTACTCTAGGAGATATATTGGCAAAAATATTGCTATACAAAATAATCTGAAATTTTACTGCCTCTGCATTCCTCTAGGATTTTTATAATATCACAACTTACATTTAAGTCTTTTATCCATTTTGAGTTTATTCTGGTATATGGTGTAAGCTGGTGGTCTAGTTTCATTTTCTTTTGCATGTAGTTGTCCAGTTCTCCCAACACTGTTTATTAAGAGGCTACTTGTTACTCCACTGTATGCTCATGCCTTCTTTGTCGAATATGAACTGACCACAGAGACATGGGTTTATCTCTGGGCCCTCGGTTGTGTCCCATTGGTCCATGTGTCTGTTCTTATGTTGGTGCCAGGCTGTCTTGATGACAGTGGCCATGTCGTGTAGTTGGACATCAGGTGTTGTGATCCCTCCTACTTGTTCTTCTTTCTCAGGACTTCTGAGGCTATTTGGGGTCTTTTTTGGTTCCATATGAATTTTTGGAGTATTTGTTCTAGATCTGTGAAATATGCCCCTGGTATTTTAATAGGAATTGTGTTGAATCTATAGATTGCTTTGGGTGGTACAGATGTTTTAATGATATTAATTCTTCCTATCCATGAACACAGTATATGCTTCCACTTATTTGCATCTTCCGCAACTTCTTTTTTCAGTGTCCTGTAGTTTTCCAAGTACAGGTTTTTACCTCCTTGGTTAAATTTATTCCTGGGTACCACCTTCTCCTTCTCCTTCTTTCTTCTTCTTCTTTCTTTTTCTTCCTTCTTCTTCTTCTTCTCCTCTTCTTTCTTCCTTCTTCCTTCTTCTTCTTCGCAATGGTAAATGGGTTTGTTTTCTTAGTTTCTCTTTCTGATAGTTCATTAGTAGTGTATAAAAATGTCATCAATTGCTGAGTATTGATTTTGTATCCTGCTACTTGAAAACAACACAGCCTTTCACACCAATAGTCTTCCAAGCTTCTGTCACAGGACATGGTCACCCAGATGCTGGGGAAGGTGGCAGTCACCCTTGCCTTGTGACAGCTTGGCACATGGGGCTGTCTGAGAGTGTCATGGGCCCGGCCTGGGCAGGCCCATGTGCCGGCTGCAGACATGCTCCCTCCTGCCCACGTAAGTGATGCTGAGGACTGCAGCACAGACAGGAGCAAAGCAGCTCCCACAGCTCCGGGCACCTCCCTCCTGCCCTGCAGTGAGGTTTGTTCATGAAAATGCCTTTTTAGACGTGTCCATGCTCAGAGGCCATGAACAATGAATGATCTTTCCCCAAAATTTACTCAGCAGTAAGGGCCCTGCTTCTGCACTTGCAGGTGAGATGTAGCGAGCTGCAACCCCCTAATGTAATAGGCAAAATTCTGGGTGTAGGTGCATGTGGGCCCTTCTTTTGGAGAGCAGTCCTATGCCTTTCACTAGGTCTCAGAGAAGTCGGGGCCAGCGCCTGAAAGGTGGGGACCCAGGGGCTGACCAAATCCACCCCTACAGACCTTCAGATAGGTTTGTTGGTTTGATTTTAATTTTAATTATTGGCTAACCTTTATAAATGGAGCTATTAATTTATTTAAATCCACATCTTTACCTTCCCTTGAAATAATTCAGATTCCTGCACAGCATCATTTGCCTTAGCAGAGTCCCCTCGCCAGGGCACTCGGTCCCAGCCTGGGCTCTCGGGGTGCTGGAATTTGCAGCCGGTGCTCCAGAGTAAGAACTGTTAGCTACAGACTAGCATGTCAGCTAGCTTTGCTTTATAACTCCTAATGCGGCCCTAGTGGAGGTTTCATCTAATGAATCTAACACATTATGCCAGGTACCAAAAACACTGCTTAGATTTTTTTTTTTTTTTAATTCTGGACATCCCATGGGATCTTTTCAGGCCCTGACTGATGAGCGTTGGCTGAACCCACTGACCAAATTAGCGGGAAGTTGTTCAGTTCTCTACTTGGCATCATGTTGGCACTGCCTGGTTACCTGGCTCTGCTGGGGACTGCCCTTGAATACCAGGGACACAGGAGACTTGCTTCCTTTGCCATAGGCTTAGAAAGGCCTGCCTTGAATAAGGGTGCCTAGACCCCCTCCAGCTTGGTTGAAAAGATCCTTAGGGGAGATGGTGGAGGGGTGCTGAGCTGGCACAACGCAAAGGCCCCCTCGCCTTTGGAACTACAAGCATCTTGAATTCTCCAGCTAAGGCTTGGGTTGAAATACCAAGCTCCAGGATTCAGTCAAATCTAGGGCTCTTTTGGTTCTTAGGGAGACTGAATTTCCAACTGATCCCAAATCTTTGGGGGTTTAAGTTGGTCTGCATTTGGCAAGAGATACTTCCTGTTTCTAAGAAAAATGGCTTTTGAGGGCTTAAGAAACAGGCTCCAGGAGCTTTTGGGCTGCAAAACGGCTCTTGCAAAACAGCATTTGGATGATTTACGTGTAAATGAATCAGAAACATGTGGATTAAATTTCCTTGTGAATACAGATGGGTTTAAAAATTAACGGAAAAAGTGTTTGGCAAAATACTTTTTTTAACTTTTTTTAATTGAGTCAAAAATGTCGGGGGGGGAGGGGAAGCACGAGGGGCATGGGGACCACAGGGCTTGGACCCCCCCCCCCACGGTGGCCCTGTGTCTACCATAGGATGTGTCTGTACTGGGGTTCCATTTTTTGTTTTGTTTTGTTTTAGTGGCGCATTCCTCCAGACATGAGATTTGGGAAATGAAAAAGGCCACTTCCTAGATGCAGTCATCACTGACAAGAACATTAATTTAAAATTAGAATTGCCAACAAAAAGAAAGCAATGACTTGTTTCGCCTGACGGCACGGCACGCTAAGCCATCCCTGGGAGCCAAAGGTGGCTGCCATTTGCTTCTAACGTAAACATCTCTCTTATCTCCGTGCATTTCAAAGTTGCCACACTGTTTTCAAGGTCTTTTAGACATCCCTTTGTTCCTCACACCCATCATGTGAAGTGTGCTGTATGGCATGTTGCCTATTTGATGGCAGAGGAAACAGCCCAGAGAAGTTAAACAACAAATGCAAGGTCACACAGCGAGTGTAGTGACAGAAGAGACTGATTAGAAATGATAGCTAGCAGCTAATCTCTGTCACATCTTCCCTATGAGCTGAACCCGGGCCAAGCACCTCTCCTATGTAATTTTACTTAGATCTTCAACTAGCATAGCAGTATCACAGCGTTTGCAAATACCGATGAACTGCATTTTCTAGCTGAGGAGGCAGAGGCTCAGGAGACAAGAAACCACCTCCAGGGGACATGCGCAGTAAGCCAAAGGTGGATGCCTGTCTATTGGATTCCACGCTCTTCTAAATACTACACCCAGCCTCTTGTCTTAGAACCCTTACCCTTACATTTTTGGTTACCCAAACAGCCTTCCCTTCCCCCAGGATCTCACCCCAGCTTTCCTAGGCTACAACTTTCTCGGGCGGGTTCAGGAACTTCTACAGGCATGAAGGAAGCAGTGGTACGGGAGACGTTTTGCAGTTGCATGCAAACCTGCCTGTTCCTCCTCCGTACTTTCTCCCCGCATCGTGGCCTGTGAACAGGCCTGCTGTAGCTGCTGTGGCCACTCCCAGGCATGCGCTCAGGGAGAAGGCCCCCGGACTGAACTCTGGTCAGTGGTCTGTGAGCTACCAGAGCACAGAGACCCACCACGGCGTTTTGTAGAAAGTGCTAGCAGTTGGGATGGACCCATTTTTTAAAAAATACGCGGGAAGTGAAAGGGGGAGGAAAATGTTGGAAGTGAAAGGGGGAGGAAAAGTGACAAATAGAAAATTCTCACTGTTTTGCAAAGTTTTGGGCTGTGACTTTTCCCTGCGGCATTCAAACTATGCAACTTTCCCGTTATGTTTTAAAATTGAAATCAGACTTGGAGGGATGCTTAGCATCTTCAGCGCTGTTACAGACATACACTGGCTGGTCTATGATTATGCTTAATAAAGTATATTAAGCATACATGTGTATTTTATTCAAAAACTCATTCTAGAGAAGATGACAGCACGTTTGTGGCAAATAGTTAACCGACATAGTGGTGTGTGGGTGTTTTCTCCCTCTTTTCTTTTTTTCTCGGTGAGAAAGTTTGGAGGCAGAACCACTGACTTCCGTCTTCTCTCTCCACAGCGATATCTGGCATGATTGTTCCCCCCATGTGAAAGAATTGCCTTGAAGAATTTTATTAATGAAGAGGTTGGATTCTGCTACAGAGAGAGTAATCTGATACAAGTCCCAGAGTGGAACTTTTAACTCAGGCCTTTTTAAGAGGAATCACAATTACTGCAGATTTTTAAAAACAAACAATATCACCGACCTTGCAAATACTGAAATTGGAAGGGATCTGTGAGTGCAGGGTGCTGGTTAGGGTTGTACCTCCCAGATGTTTGGGGGATATATTTATTCTGTGTTGATAAAAGCAAATCCACTTTTTCTTTCCTTTCTTTTAAGCTTCACTCCACAGTCATTTGTCTTTTACGAATCGTAAAGCTGTACACACGGGATACTATAAATAAGACCCCATGTTTTAATTTATGATGTTTTTAAAGCTGTGTAAAGGGAGAATGAAGTGGTGATATTTACAAAAAAGTAAAAAAAAAAAAAAAAGAAAAAAGTAAAAAAAAAAAAAAAGCTTGTATGGGACAGAATAGGAATGCCAGTTAGATTTTGTAGAAAATGAAGAGTTGGCTTTTGCGCCTTAAAGCATATCAAATGGTAGTTAGCTCAGACAGCGCATTTTCAGTATCTAACTTAACAGCCACCCCTTAGCAGTGCAAGCTTATTTATCTCTTTCGTATTGTTGTCTTAAGTAACTGTGTAAATAAATGCAGCCTGCAGAGTTACAAAGTGATGTTAAGTGATCACCTTTTTCCCTTCTACTCAAAAATCCAGTGCCTCTAGACAGATTGTTAAAACTGCATATTTAAACCCGATTATCATTCTCGCTTTTAATTCTGTCGTCAACTTTTTCCGAGGCTGGTGGCCTCTCGAGAGCTTGGTGGCACAGAGTGTGAGAGAGTCTCCTTTGAATCTTCATGGAACAGGGTCCAGGCACAGAATTCCACGTTATGCCCTCCAGTGATCAAGCCAAAATCCCTCTTACACTCCTGCCACCTACATGGTAAAAGTTTACTCATCCTGAATGCTGACTTCACACAGATCCTCCCAAAGCTGACAAAAGCAAGCTGGAGAGAGAGATAGGGCTCCTATCAGTCGACCCTTGTATTTGTAACACAGTAGATCCAAAGGGTAGGTGAAGTGCTTTGGAATCAAGAGTACAAGAAAACTGGGAGAAAGGAAAAGAAGGTTGAGACCTCCAAAACACAGTTTTCTGTTCTACGGAAATGTTTGCTCTCGTTGTCTGGAAAGTGTTCTTAAAAAGAAGGATAGCAAAGATGCAGCAACGCTATGAGGATGCATTTGCCTGACATTTTTTTTTTCTTTGCTGTTGTGTTTTTGTATGTAGTTATAAATACTGTAGATTTTTTGTGATTTTTTGCCAAAGTCGTTGTTCTATTTATACATTTTAATGTCTTAAGACAGTTTTTCAATATCACAAAAAGATTTTACGGCATATTTTGCAAAGGAAAAAAAGCTCACTACGTTTAGCTTGCACATATTTGCAAAGTTAATTAAAAGGCTTTCTGTTTTAAAGAGGATTTTGTAAAATATCCATATAAATAATGTATTTATCTTTGGAATTTGTACATTGCTTTCCCTTTCTTCCTTTTCCTCCCGCCCTCTATTTTATTGTGTATGTTGGCTATGTGAAAAGTGCATATTTGTTTGGTCACCTACAGTTGTATTAGCTGTTTCAATGTGATTTTTAAACATTTCATTTATAGTTATTTTTAGTATTGTTTTAAAACCATGCTTCAATTTTTTTAAAATTTCCACCCAAAAGCCATTGTCTATTTTTGTATTATTTGTAAGTTAAGAAGTTTTTTCCAATATATGGCAAAAAAAAATAGTAGCATATTATTCTTGTAGCATTTAGTTCTGTAGATTTAAAAAAAAAATGTATCCTTTGCTTTGGAAGCTTACAAAAAAAATCCAACCCTAATGCTGTTTTACTCTATTAATATGCATGGAATCTCTCCCTCTGGAGTGACGCATTTTGTGCATTAAATTCGAGGGGGAAACTTCATAGAAATCAATGAACATTCTTTCTTAAGTCTGCTTGTATATTTCCTCTGTCTTTCACATAAATATAAACCAGCAGATTGGATGCCTTAACAATGCAAATCATATTCATTTCACTTGTACATTGTAACTGTGCACCAGAACTGTCAGTCATCACTAACATTGTAAAAAAACAAAAACAACAAAAAAAAACAGAAAAAAAAACAAAAAACAAAGAAAAAAAGAAATCGAAAAGCACAAAAGAACTGTTTTGTTACCTTAAGACAATGTAACTTTTTCTAGTAGACAAGAAATTTACAACAATGCTGCAACTGTGCATGCCCCCGTATGGATTTTGCAATGGTTTTCACTAGACTGTCAAGAGTGCGATTTTTATGGGTTGGGGTGGGTGGGGGAGGGGAGTTGCGGGAGGGAAGGGAAGGGGAGGAAAGCTGATTTTTCATGGTGAGAAATGATGATGATGATGATTAATAAAAAAAAAACTGGAAAATGTAAGCAAGGTGGACGCATTGCTTCTCGGTACTCAGAAAGGTGGTCTGAATTCGTGCGGTAAACGCTGGCCTGGAGATGTGTACGATTTAAAGCCATATTTTGTCTGGTGAGCCCCTTAGCTGTTTGTGAAGGAATGGTCAGCCGGGGCGGTGTCTGGCTCAGACCCTGACAACAAACGCCACCCATCTGTCAGCCATGTGTAATGGTTAGAACTTTTCCTGAAAGTCCAAAGAGCCTTTAAAATACATTTGTGTTTTGTTGCCCCTTATTTACATGGATTAGATGAAAAGATGTGCTTGCCCTCTGACCCTCCTTCTACACGAAACTTTTACAAGTAAAAGATGTTCCCCTGAATACAGAATATGGCTTTAAGAAGAAAAGGAAATAGAGAATTAAATTAAGATTTCGGTTTGGGGGGAAAAATACAGCTTCTGGATGACTGGATTGCATAACATGCCCTGGCCTCAATATTGTAGTAGAATGCAGCTTAACGAAGTCATCTCTAAAATCTACTAACCTTTCACCTTCCTATCCAACTTTTTGAATAGACACACACTGTACAGTTCAATTGTTAGAGAACCTAACTACTGTAGAGATTGTTATAATTTTTTTCTTTTGCAAAAATTCAAGCTGTAAAAACTTTTCAACTTTCACAATATTTAATTAAAGTTACTTCCTGTCTGTGATGGCAGCTCCTAGTTGTGTATTCATTTCGCTATCTCAGATGAGCCAAAGTCCAACATAGTGCAGACGTCTGTGCTTGCAATTACTCAGGCCAGTGTTGACACCCAGAGAAAAGAAATTAGGGTAGTCCTGGGACACCCACTTTCTCTGTGAATCCTTGGGGATTTGCTAATCTGGGATGCAAATTGAACACGCACAGCGTACTGCTGCCCTCTGCTGGCAGCAGCTGGACGCGCAGGTGCCCACACTGGCCCACAGAGCAGCGAGAGCCCCAACAATTTCACCAGCCAAGCAGTGAGATCCCCCACTGTGACAGAATTGCGAATCCAAGACCTGGCCATTCTAGAACACCATCCTCCGCACTACGAGTCTGAACCATACGCTTCACATACAGCTGCTAATTAATCCCTGGGAGCCTTTTGGTCAGTTAATTATGTGCCCTGGCTCATTGATGAGGAGACATGTGTGAACTCAGAATCTTCATGGCTACAGTTTTAAACCCTGTGTGGATGAGACATGTTCCTTGTTCGCTCCAGCCTAATTTACATGGTTTGAAAGTTCCACAAACACCCAATAGGTACATAATCCTGTAAAACTGTCTCACTTTCAGTTTCATCACCATCATAAGTCTTCCCAATTGCACATTCAATGCTTTTCCTACTTTGCGATTGTTGGACATGATAAGGGTAATGACGCTTGTAAAATGTCTCGAGAACTTAGCAAATAGGCCATAGACCAACAGAAACTTGATGGTCAGAGCTAATAGGGTGTCACACAACCGCCATCGTGATCATTTGTGCTGGGCATTGTTGGTACACATTTGCTCTGGAATAGAGCCCAGTTTGAGATAATGACAGAGTGTAATGAATTAAGTTAATAAGTAGAGAAGCTACCATCCTTTACCTAAACATGGAATCTATGTTGATTAGTTTGGCCATTCTGTACACTTCTGGAATTCTGTATTAGATGCAGGTCTCTGTATCAGATGCAGAAGATTTTTAGTGAACAAGAGGCGTCTGCTGTCAGGAACTTCACCATGTCAGATAAGACAAATCTATGCTCAATAAAAGTAGTCTTGAGTAGTTAGACTGAGACAGACATGCCACCATGCTCCACAGAATAACACATCCACACCTTGGCATGCTGGCTCCTACTTTCCTGAAGGCCTATTTCGTGGAAGTATTTATTCATTCATTCATTCACCTCAAAGGCTCACCCTGTGTCTGACCCCAGGCGAGTCTCAGTGGGTCCATAGTGAGCACAGAGACACCGATTCTGTCCTCAGGGAGCTTATAGTTGAGTGGGGCAAGCAGACATTATGCAACCACACAGGTATATCCTAACAGACCGATAATGGCACTGAAGACAAAGTCTCAAGTGCTCTGAAAATACCCAGTTTTGTCATGTATAATGCTCATTGCTTTGCCCAAATTTTTGAGGGGAAAAAATAAGGATGCACATTATACATGGGTATCATGATTACATACCATGGGTATAATAATCCCATGTATAATGCATGCAAAAACATGGGAGCACATTACACATGGCAAAAATGCATATGCTGCAGTAGGATCTGATTTAGCCTGAAGAACTGGGGAAGGTTTCCAGAGAGTGACATGTAAGCTGAGACATGAAGGATGAGGTGACCAGGTGGGATGCACACTGCAGGCAGAGGGAATGAGGGGCAGGTGTGAGGATCTGAGCTCTGGGTATGGATGTGGTGTGTTCAAGAACAGAAAGTCTGTGTGAGTGGTGTACACACAAGTGCAAGATGGCACTACAGAGCTTGGGAAGTCCAATTCCAAACACACACTGAGCACCTACTATGTGCTTGGCACTGTACTGGTTGCAGGGATGCACCTGGCAGACCAGTCATAACTCCTGCCCACAGGGCCTAAGGCACAGCTGGTGCACTCTCGACCCCGAATCTGTCCATGGGGGCTGTGCTGGTTAAATGGGGGGGGGTGAGCTGGGGTAAAAAGAGAACATAGAGCACCCCCCTTACTCCAGGCAGTGGCTCCCACGTGGAAGGGTGGGCCCAGTGATACCCATCTTTTGTTTTTTGAGCATGGCAGAAATATTGTTGGGTTCTGGGGTTTTGCGGGGTGTGTGTGCGAAATTTTCATTTCTTTAAATGTTGTCATCTAATCCAAAAATAGTGCTTTCAAAACACTGTGTCCAGCAAACAAAATCCGTGAGCTCTTGAATATCGGTTTGGGACTTGGGCCTCAGCCCAAGTTACCGAAGGAGATGTTCGAGCAGCCTGGTTTGGAGGTCAGAGTGATGGCCCCTATTCGTGGAGATGGGTCAAGGGGTGCTGCAGAGCAGGGCGGGCCGGGGTGCTGTGAGCAGGTGCTGCTAAGCCGATGAGAAAAAGCGGGGCATGGAAGGCCATGGTCAGTGCCTTTGGAGCCAACTATATGACAAAAAATTACTTAAATCAATGGAAAGGAATAGGAATGCTATGGGAAAATGGACTAGGTACATGAAAAAATCCCCTCTACTCTGCAATAGCCATGTTCAATGTGAAAATCATAGATCGGTTTTCTTTTCAACCCCTTCGCCTCTCAGAAAGGCTCCCACGAACGAGCTCGCTTTTCAGTAGACTGCCAGACACCAACGCTTTCCAACACAGCCAGCTCAGGGCCAGGCCTGCCCTGCAGTGCTCCCAATCACTCACATCCTCAAGAATGTTGCTCCTGGGATTCTTATCCTCCGTCTCCAACATCATCAATTTCTCCTTCCTGAATATTACTTTCTGATTAGTGTACAAATAGGATATCTTCCAAAACATCTATTTTGACCTCACTTTGCTTTCAATCCACCCATCACCTATCTGCTGCCTCTTAGAGCAAGTCCCCTCTAACGAGTTGCCTGTCTCGCTCTCTCCTTCATTTCTCTTCTCTTGTTATCCATATTACAATACATGTTAACTATAATCATGAGTAGTGAGTCTTCGAGATTACAAATAAGGGATTGAACGTACATTGTAGAAGTATCGTCCTGGTTGCTGTGTAGAGGATGAACTGGAGAGAGGCAGAGGGGAGATGGAGGGCAATTAGGAGACTGTTGCAAGGGTCCAGACGAGGGAAGAAGAAAGAGCTTAGACAAGGAAAATGGAAAGCAGGAAGGCAGACAGGATCAGAAGTAGTCAACACTGATTCTAGTCAACCACACTGTACTACACAGTTTGGAGTTGCTGAGGGACTAGGTCTTAAATGTCCTCACCGCAAAATGGAATGATGATTATGTGACCTGATAGAGGTGTTAGCGGAGGCCGTGGTGGCCATGAATATGTAAATTCACATGTTGAACAGCTTAAACTTACACAACGGTGTGTGCCAATTATGTCTCAATTTAAAAAGATATTTGGGGGACAGAGCCGCCAGGATTTGGTGACTGATACAACATGGGGACTGAGGAAAAGAAAAAGAAAAAAAGGCAAGCTAAAACTCAATTTTCTGACGGGGGCCACTGCTCTTGAAGATCGGGTTGATTTCCCAGGGCGGTTTGTCTGCTGTGAAGCTACAAAGTCACGAAGCTCCACGGTGAAGTCCCTTCCTACCGTTCCCTTCGCGTTCCTTCCCTCTCCTCCAAAGGCTTCTATATTTACGTGAGGAATGAAATTCAGTTTCCTGAACTGGAAATATTTTGTTTTTTTTGTTTTTGTTTTTGTTTTTTATCTTGAGCAGCAAGCAGTTTTAGCTCTTCTCTCTGGAGAGTTAGGCTACAGTGGGGCTGATTTTTATCTACTTAGCATACTTTTTCCCACTGATTGTACAATTGCCACATTCTATATTAAGAAAGAGAGTTCTGAGCCCCCGGAGCTCTGAGCCACAGGCCTGAAAGCAGGCTTTGGGCAGGAAATGCCTCGCCCGGGGAGTTATGCTATAAGGAGACTCTGCTGCTCGGTGAGGAGTTGACAAAATGTCAACAAAAAAGAGGGTGGAGCCCTGTTCAAGTCCGTTCTTTTGATCACATGGATTTGGGGGGATTCCACCAGGACAGTTGTGGTAAAAAAAATGAGGGTGCAAGGAGAGATGAATTAGGACCAGCAATTGCGTCTCTCCTCTAATGCATTTGCTTACTTTTACCAAGGACTTCCATAGTGTTGGGCACTGTGCTAAGTGTGTCTTAAATGGACCCATTTCCTCCCCTCACTAGTGCCTGAGGGGGACACAAATATGAATAAAACAATCACACAAATAATTTCACACTGAGATCAATGCTACTATAACCCAGCATCTCTGAGAGTGTATCTCTGCACAAATTCAAGCTTACTTCAACGCCCAAACTGGATTCTTTATTCAAATCCCTTAGAGTAGGGGTGTCAGACTCATTTTCACTGGGGGCCACATCAGCCTTGCGGTTTCCTTCAAAGGGCCGAATGTAATTTTAGGACTGTGTAAATGTAACTATTCCTAGACAGTTAAGCGAGAGCTCAGCACTGCCTCTGGGTAGAAACAAGGTGCTGGGCCAGATAAAACAAGGTGGAGGGTCGGATTCAGCCTGCGGGCCTTGTGTTTGCCACCTGTGCCTTAGAGGCTATTAAAAGAAATCTAAATATAAAGGCCACAGCAACATCCATTGTAATTCTCTTTCCTCCACTCTTTGTCTCACTCCTTACCTTATGGACCCCACTGCCTGAAATCCATCTGGCAAAAAGTCCACTCTGAATTTGCATGATTTTTCTTTCGACCTCCTCCCTTTTCCCATCTCTCTTATTGTATTACTTCCAACTAAGCCATTTCCCCAGCAAAAAAACCTTGCAGAGCTGGGGAAGGAGAGATATTGAGCTGGCCAAATCTGATCCCCCCTGGCAGGTTGTGGGAGGGGAGAGTCCATAAATACCTCCTTGTAAACAATGTTTGACCTGCTGCATTTCGAGGGACAAGAATGGGGAGCTGTGAGCACACAGAAAGATGCATCAATCTGCGTGTGTCTGAGGGAAGACCCGGAGGGGCAGGGCCAGGAGCTGGGTGGAGAGGGCATTACAAACAGGGACAGAGGGTCACCACGCAGTGGACACCTGGTGCCATCCGATGCCCCCCATAGAACGCTCCTCCTCCTCAGTTCATCTTCTCCTCCTGACGTGTCCTTTGTTTCTGCTTTCTACCACCGTCTCTTTCACTGTCTACTTGACCATCCTGGTCATTGTCAGGTTCACAGGTAGCTCTTCGAGCAGAGCCATTACCCTGGTTATTCCAGTATCTGGCTGGGGAGCCCCCCTTCTTCCCCCTCCCCTGTTCCTACCTGCCCCCTGGGTTTATTGCATGGGATTTTAGGGTTTTGCTCAGCTTCTCTTCAATCTAAGAGAAATCACAAAGGCTAGGGATCCCCAATTTCACTCTTCGTTGAGATTTGTTAACTTTTCATAATGGCCATGTAGCGTGAGTGTATGTATCCCCAGCTGAACATGAATTGCTCATCGGCCTTTTATGAGGACAGAGGGTCCCTGCTGGACCTTGAAGACATTGTGAAAACAGCAGTTAGTATCCACATGGGGTGTGTTAACCCAGCAATCAGTATATACTGAAAACAACTTAAAAAAAACTCAAATTTTCTAATTCTCAGCTCCTCATCTATTGAAGAGACAATGACTACATTAAGAGGTATGTAGGAAGATAATGTTATATAAGCCACATAATGAGTTATCATTCAATGCAAGGCACATACTAGCTACTCTGTCGATATTAGAAATTGATTCCGTTAAGTGTGCGTGTGTATGTGTGTAGAGGCATAGATACATAGATACACAGACATGTGATAATGTATTAAACTGATCTAAAACTGACAGATGGCAGGTTGTTTCATGTTTCTTAATGCAACATTAGGACGGACATTCTTGATTTGAAAAATAAAATTCTTTCAAAGTGTTAATTCCAGTATATCCATCCTAAGTGGTTTCATTGTTGATAGGTGGTCTATATAGGGAAAAATAATAATTATTGGACCTAATGATGGCAATTGATGAGGTTGAAACTAGACACCAGACAATAAACTTCAACTATAAGGAAGCTATAAGGAAGCAAACCCAAGCTTTCTGCTCAATAGTCATCAATGTACCTCTGCTTTATCTGTCCATACAGATCTCTCGAGATTGAATTGATTCCTCTAATTGTTCAACAGGTACTATGTGAGGTACTGGAAAACCCAGGGTGAGCAAAGCTGAAGTGGCCTTTGCCTTCGAGGAGATTTCCATCTAGTGGGAGACGCAGACCTTAATCAGACACCTATGTGACTCAATGCAGTCTGTTAGGCTAAACTGTGCTGAGGGCTACGTGGGAAGACAGGGAACCCAGAGAGCGTCCAGTTAGAGGCCTGACTGCGTTTGGGCCGTCAGGACCCCCTGCCCCCAAGGAACTGGTCCCTGCTGAGCGCAGAAGAATCACTGAGGCAAGAAAGAATGTTAGAGAGTGACTATCACGAGCAAAGAACCCAAAAATGATCCGGGTGGTCAGGAAGAGAGGTGATGGAAGACGCCAGGGAGATGGCCCGACCCAGACCGTGCAGAGCCTTGCGTAAGGAGCTTGATTTTTACCTAAAGACCGAAAGGGAGCTGTGAAGATGTTGACTCAGAGATATATTGACCATCTTCCAAGAGACTCAGGCAGATGTGGCTAACATATATTGTGAGTGGTGGGGGAAGATGCTTAGAAGACAGTTCTCAAAAAACTCTCCTTCCACTAGCGAGCCCCTCAGGACTGGGACATGACAAAGAGTCTGCTTCACCGGGCCCAAGACACCATGTGTCAAATTGTAACAGCTGGTTCACCTTTACCTTTCCGTGAAGCCCGCTGTGTTTTAAGCAACACGCCTCAGATCTCACAACGGCTGATATTTATTTTATTTCAACTATCACTCTTTTTTGTCAAGTGCAGTCTCACACACAGCAGGTGAACCTTCATAGTTTAAGGAATAAATAGAAAACTGATGGGCTCACACCCATCAACTAATGGATTACTAAGCAAAAGGGACTACATTCCACCCCAGTGCACTTAGCCCAAGGTTGCTAGGAATTTTAAAGATTCCCAGCTAACACTTCATGGGCCCTGGGGAAAGGAGCTCAAACTTGAATAGGGCTCCTTTGATAGACACGTGAATGGATGTGGCTATCATTATGTAATCACACAACTTAGGCGTTATTTATTTTCGGCTGCACAATGCATTCTAGAAATGTATCGGAGACACTTGGCCTCCAGCTTGGTATGTCTGTGGCTGTAACCTGGCAGACAGAAGGACCCTGATGGGAGAATCAATCACTCAGCCACCTTGCTTTTCCTTACTCCATCGGTGTCCTGATATTTCACGGGGAAAACACACAAAGAAAAGCAGGCTATTTTAGACACCTCTCTTTGAAGCAAGGTGCCTGACATTGTTATTTGGAATGCTCTACATGCCACCTCGCATGTTGCTCTGAGACCTTCTTCCCACATCACTTGCTTCAGATATATGTGTCTCATTAGCATCTGAGCAATGCAATCACTTTTTTTTTTTTTACCCTGAATCTCATGATTTTATTGGGCTATTAAGAGCTTGATTTGTGGGCAATGGAAACAGCAAGAGAACTTGTGCCATGGATCACGTTATCTTGGAGGGACCTAGCAGAACAAAGAAACCAGAAAGTGGAGCCCCCAGATGAAGGGGCAGGGAAGGTGCTGCTGGTGAGCCTGGCACCAGGACCCAGCTCCCACATCTGAAGAAGCGATAACTAATTAATGTCACTGCCCTCAGACACATTTGTTGGGTGAATTTGGGGGTGGGAAGGAAAGCATGGAACGTGAGCTACTTCCAAAGGAGGTTCTTGACATGTCAAACCCCGAAATGGGGTTTCAGAAAAAGGACCAAAAATGTGGTAAGAGAACTATTAAGCTATTTCCTACTGGGCTCTTGCTCAGGAAAAGTCAGTCGCTGATGATTAACGTCTTGGTCTTTACTCTGATCCAAGACCAAAGAATCATGGACACTTATGAGCTAAAAGAATAACCTTAGAGATGATTTTTCGGATGTCCCTTGCTTACAAGATGTGAAGAGATTCAGGGACGGACAGAATCTTATCAAATGTCACACAGCAAGGGCAGAGTTGCTATTGAACCCCCCAACTATCTACACCCCGTGTTGTTCTCACTCCCCCTTCTGTCCTTCCCTGTCTCTTGGGCAGTGAAAAAGAAAAGCTTTGTAAAGGGGATTTTTAAAGCTGAAGAATTGGATAAAAAGGCAAATGTCCTGTTCTTTTTAAAGGGTTCTCATACAATAACATTCAAGAAATATTAAAACATGTCATTTTTAGACAGCCCATGTAATTCCTCATTTTCGAGGTCAATTTTATGACCTGCTTCACGGTGCCTGGACAGAATTCCCTAGCAAGATCAGGAGAAATTAGCAAGCAAACATTTCCTAACGTCCAGGCTCCCCCTTTCCCCGCCCTCAGCCCGTCTGATGGGCGGAGCAGTCCTGCAGGAGTCTGGACCTGAGGAAATCAACCAGCTCAAGAGACAGAGCCCTTCCAACCTGCCTCTCTGTGTCTTCTCTTGCTCTGTTCCTGGTTACCTGCAGCAAGTGTGGACTTCTTGAATCGCAAATCAGACCATGCATCACTCTACCTTAAAGCCCTTCAATAGCTCCCCATCACAATGTAGAAGAAAATATCTGCTTCTCCTGGCCACACGGCCTTGCACAGTAAGAGCCTTCTCTCTCCAAGCTCATCTTCTCCCTCCCGCACCCACTCACTCTAGATGTTCCAGCCACAATGCCACGCTCTTCCTCAGCACAGAACATTTGCACTTACACTGTCCTCTGTCCACAGGGACTTTTCCCCCCTTTCTCTTTGCATGTCTGGGCCTTCTGACCCTTTAGGCTTGGGTCACATGTCACTTTCTCAAATGAACTATCCCTGAATCTCCCAAATCTCAGCCCTTTCCAATTCAGACATTCCCTGCCTTAAGCCCTTGTGGGTTTTTTCTTCTAGTACTTACCCCAACCTCTGATTACTTTATTTGTCTCTTTACTTGTGCCTCCCATTAGAAGGCAGAAGCCATTCCATTCTGCTCACTAGTGCGTATTAGAATGCCTGGTACAACGTAAGTGTTAGGAAGCATTTGGAGATGGGGGACAAAAAAAAGAACCTATCCTGAGAATACAGAAGAGTGGGGATTACTATTTTACATGGAGACACTGAGACACAGCACTGCCCGAGTGCTTTAAGAGCTATAACTTAGCTTCCCAGGACTCGGGGATGCTGTACGATGATTGGCAGGGGATTCCCAGAGGCCACACTTCCAATGCAAAGATGCTGAAGAGGACTGCTGAGGAGGTCATGGAGCAAGCAAGAGCCCTGCAAAGCTTTCAAGACACTCTCTGAGGTTCTGTCCAGCTGATAATTTTTTCCTTTGTCCATACCAAACTCTAGATTTAGGGAGAATCTTTTTGAGTCAGCCTCTATTCATTTCAGAGAGAAACACTTAATTCTCTAATCCATCTTCTATGCTTCTCCCTGTCCAATTTCTTTTAATCTTCCCAGTCCATAGACTGACCATGTAAAAATAAAGTCAAGGTGAAAAAGAAGTTCTCACTTCCTTTATACCATCTGCAACTTTTAAAAACATGCCTCTCCCATTTAATCATGTGAAGTATACGTATAATGTGTTTTCCTTTTTACTTTGGCTTCTAGGGAGCTCAGGAAAAAAATTGAAATTCAACCAGAAATTTTACCAGACAGCTTCCCATGCTCAGTGTAGAGTCTTATCATTCCCAACTTTAAATATATTGGTTATACATTAAAGAAAAAATAACTTCTAAAATCCATCTATTGTTCCCCTTTCAGTTACTCTGCTCATCCAGTGAGATCGCCAACATTTTTCTCTCCTCCACCCTTTCATCTTAGTTATAAATTACCACCTCACTCAGCTCTGCCCAATTTTCTGAGCAGTTATGCTACAGATCTTCTCTCAGAAGAATTCTGATCTAGTGGCAATGCAAGGAAGTATAAGATGAATAAGGAAACAAGAAAAGATAGATGTTTACTATGTGCCAGGTGTTTTGTACACAAATCCATCTATACCTCCTAGCAACACTAATGCAGTTCCTATACAAGGAGCTGGAGCTCAGTGAAGTTTTCAAGAATTTGCATAAGGTCACTGAGCTGTTAGCTGTGCGTAGAACTGGGTCTGAGCCCAAAGCTCACGCATTTAATCACAGTGACAATTCACAGATAGTAAGTGGTCCTGCGCGTGATCTGAAAGACTGTTAGAGGTACCTGCTGAGTGAGAAGGTCCTAGTCACCAGCGTTACCTAGGTTCCCTGCAGACATAGACTCTTGATAGAAAGGCTATTTGGATAATCTCTAGGCAAAGGACAGGTCAATTAGGCTGCACTGAACAGCAGCTGCACATCCTCTTCCTTCCAGATTTCCCCTTCCACATATACTCCCCCTCCCCAACCGTCCAAGTCACAAATTCTGAAAATGGCTGTGACGGGATGTGAAGCAAAGAAAAAAAAGTTTCTTATAGGCTTTTGTGTTCCAAAGCCTTAGAGAACCGGAAGATGCTAGGCATTCAGAGAATGTTTGGGAAAGGCAGAATGAGTAGGACAAGGAGGCTCTGGAAGGACTGGGCTTCCCCTGGAAACCAGAAAGTTCCTTTGGACTCGAGGAAGGGGAGAGGTGGAGGGAATGGGGTGAGGCAGAAATGTTGGGTGCTCCAAGACCCCCCGGAGAGAATGGCCTGTGGGGAATGAGGCAGAGGGGGCTAGATGGCCTGGTGGGCTTCTCCATACCCCAGTGAGAAATTGGGACACAGAGCAACACTCCTGCCCTCAGGTGCCATGAGCAGACAAGTGACCTGCCAGTGCTAGGGGACGAGCCTGACACCACCAGTCTGGATTGAACCCAAGGCCCACACAAGCCCCAGCAGCTCAGAAAAGACATTGAGAAGGAGGTCAGCGAGCAGACCTCCCAAAGGTCTGGGAACCATGCTGGCTCGTCTGGAGCTAAAACTCACCCTTGAGGCAGAGGGGTAAGGAAACCCCAACTTGACTGAGATTGGGTTTCAGCCTCATCAGTGGAATGGTATGTGGAATGAAAACTCTGTTTACACCAAGGGTGAGCTGTTATGCTTGCACATCTGAGAGTATGGGCGTCTATGCCTGTGTCCGTAGGGTCTGCGGCTATCACTGCAAGAGATTCAGCTCCTAAATGAGAACTCTCAGTGGCCGTCTCCTGGGTGGGGGAGGGAAAACCTTGCCTCCTCCCACATTCTCACCGTTTGCAGGGGAGCCGAGTCCATGTAAATACGCACGAGAAATGCCGTCCAGTCCATCTGCAGACACAGAGCCCCCACCCCCATCAGCAGACTGCTGCCCCCACAGCTGCCTGCACTCCGTCGAAAGAGTGGGGACACACCGCTGCTGCCCCCCCCCCACCTCGAAGCCTCTCCATCCAATTTAAACCGAGTTTGAAGTTGATTTCAGAGAAAATTTATACAGTTTGCAGGTTTAAAGCCTTTGCTTCATCCCAAAGGACAAGCAAGGGCGTGAGGAACTGCTAACGCTATTGAGAGGAAAGTGGGGGTCCCCAGGGGACAGGGGGAATGAGACCGGAGATGGGAAGAGGGCAGGTGACAGTCGTCAAATGAGTTTCATCACTCTGCTGTGCCCCTCCCTGCTCCCAACTTCTCTGAAAAACTGTCCTTTGGGGCCCAAACTTTCCCTGTTTAGACTCAGCCTGAAGGTGAGTTGGTAGGAAGTTTGAGCAAAATTGTTTCAGTCATCTTGGAGCTATGCATGCGGGCAATGAAATGGCATTGTTTCTGCTTTTGAAATAAATGGAAGAGGTCTTTGTTCACGGAGAGCTCAGGAATGAGAACTAAGCAAAGGCTGAACCTTCTGACTCCAGGAGTCCCACATCCCTGGTAAGCAAACAAATCTCTGAGACTTGGGATAAAGCAGTCCGGATAAAGAAGATGCGGCAGCTGGACGGGGCTTGGGCCATAGTGCAGATTCTGTTACCTAAGTGAAACTGTTCTCTCCGTTGAGATCGCATAATTACCGGGGGCTGGAAACCGCAGGCCATTTCTTAGACGCTTCTTATTCTTAGACTCCCTGTTCAACCACCAAAGCGAACAAAATTCCCTTTGCTAGGCCTCCGGGTCCTTATAATTTTCCAGATTACCCCACAATATAATTGCATGGTTCCAAATGGACATGGGTTTGGGCTTCTCCTTCCAGCCTCCTTCCTTTTGCAAATGAATGGGTGTTTGAAACACAGCACCTTTAAACACAAACTAATAAACATCTCTGAATCCAGAAACACAATTGCAAAAGAAGAGGCACGGTGTGATTGGCACATTCTATGCCGAGGCTGAGAAATTAGGTCAGGGCCTATTTCCCAGGCAAAATTCTAGCTCTGACATTTCTTAATTGTTAAGTGTCTCGTAGGTCCAAGGTGGCAATGTTCAGTGCCTGTCATGTAGCTGCGGTGATGTCTTTTGTGGTCTCAGTCGTCTGTATCGACTTAGCAAACATGTAACCTGGGAGATGGGCTGTCTGACCCCTACTTCCTGCTCTGTGCCCACGTGGCACTGTCACTGGCTTTAAAGCATGACTTACGCTATCTCGTGCTGCCGTGCAGGCAAGCTAGAAAATGGCAGAGCGGCAGGCGCACACGTACGTGCATGAGAAACGTGCTCTAAACATCTCAATCTATTACCTGTCTGGCCCTGGCACACAGCAGGCATCACGCCTGCTCAGGGGAAGCGGCCTGCCTGCCCTCCTACCCTTTGATATGCAACGAGCTGGGACCAAACCAGCCACTCTATAATTTCAATTGTAGGCGTCTTTGGAGATGAGTACTTTGGTGGAGAGGTGCCAGTGCCCCAAATTGGACTCTGTAATGAAGCCCTCAAAGCTGAGAGAGTTTGCAGAATTTAATAGGCTTTGGGGGACAATTTTACAGGCTGCTTTCCGGGAACACAAATATTCAAATTGCGCAGCCCCTATTTGAAGGCACAACTGAAGGTGTACCCTACAACCTGTGTGAGGCAGGCTCTTTTGAATCTTGTCCTTGAAACAAAAAAAAAAAAAAAGAAAAAAAGAAAAAGGGGAAAAAGAAAGAAAGAAATGCAGTGCCCCCTGGGACTTTGCCAGCGGAGACTCCGGGTAAGTGCAGAGTGACTGCAAAGCCCTGCCAGGAATCCTTGGGGCTGCAGGGAGGAAGTGGATGAGAGAGACCGGAGATGAGAAGGGCCTTCGGCAGCCATTGGGGAGGTGGCGGTGGGGGAGAAGAAAGGGAGACACGCACTAAAAACAACAGAAACACAGGTGGAAATGGCCTTGTGGGAAATCAGCCTGTCAACAAACAAAGCTGGAGCCTAGAAACCGCTGCCTCACCGCCCGGCTCCTGGGCAAGGAGATTGTTCTGTAAATAAATTAGCGGTGGCTTTGACTGCTTGGAAATTAATACTGACACCGTGAAAGCTGCAAATGACTCCCTTTCATCAGGAGCAGAAGCGCTACACTTTGCAAAAAGGCTCCTTTTCGCCGTTCCTCCTCTTATTTTGCTTTGTTTTCTCCAGGAAAGTAAATTAGAGCCACTTACATCAGCAACTCAGGTTAAAGAAAGGGAAGAAGAAAGAAAGGGGGGGGGAAGAGTTTCATTTCATGTACCAGTGGTTCAGAACTTCATTTAGAGCTAATCACACCCCCATCCTCCTCCGACCGCTCCTGACAGCAGCACCGCTTAGACCTCCAGTTGGCGGATGCAGGAAGGCACCCTGAGCTTTGCTGGAAGCACACCAAAGGGCTCGGGTGAGGGTCTTGGGGTGTCTGTCAATAGTCAGGCAAGTTCAGTTTCTGGAAAGGGAAATTAACTCATGGTCAAGGAAGCCAAGAATGAATTGCTAAGACCTGCCCAGCGGGGACTTCCTCCAGAGGACTCAGGCCTGTCTTAGGACTCGAGTTTTTCCTCCAGAAAGATGGCTGCACCTTTCTCCCCTTCAGGACACAGGGTTGGCTCCAAGCTGATTGAGTGAAATAACAGCCTTTATGAATGTCCCCCAACGTGGCCTAGCAGAGGCCCTAAAACTGTAACCACACACATGCGCGCGCGCGCGCACACACACACACACACACACACACACTCTCTCTTTCTCTCTCTCTCTCTCTCTTTCTCTCTCTCTCTCTCTCGTGAGAAATCAGAATTCCTTCCTTCCCTGATTCTGTCCTACTAACCACCCTACTAAACAAAATAGAATCTTAAAGTAGATCTTAAAGAATCTGATTACCTTTAGGAAAACTAGCATGTTACAAATCTCTATACCCTATTACCTATTAGTTAAAGCTCTCTCTTAACAATTTCCATACTTTCATGTTTAAACTCAAAATTGATGAAAGTAAAGGACTTTAAAATCTCAAATTCTTAGAGTACATTCTGGACTATCAAAGGTGCAATTATTTGATCTCATTGTACAGGAAATTACATGATGTCTCTTTATGCCTTGGAAATACGATAATCCATATACGAGGTCCGTCTGGAAGAAGTCCAGCCATTGTTAATATAACAAGAATGGTTTGTGTGATATTGATGTAACCTGGCAGCCAAAGAGAGTGGACTGGAGTGCGCATGCATGAATAATGATGACTTCATTGTACTAGTCAGTGGGGTCGGTAGGTGCCATTGAGTGAGCATGTGTACTGTGTGGTTGTCACATTCAAAATGACTGAGCAAGTAGAGCAACGAATATGCATCAAACTTTGTGTTAAGCTTGAATATTCCTCCATGGAAAGTATTTGGATGATTCAGAAGGCTGCAGCTATGAGCAACTGGTGATTAGCAGCTTCATCATGACAACACACCTGCTCATGCATCATGTCTCATGCACAGTTTTTGGCAAAATGTCAAATCACCCAGGGAACTGTCCCCCTACAGCCCAGATTTAGTGCCCTGTGACCTCTGGCTTTTCCCCAAACTAAAATCACCTTTGATAGGGAAGAGATTTCAGACTATCAGTATAATTCAGGAAAATACAATGGGGCAGCTGATGGCAACTGAGGGAACTGTGTGAGGTCCCAAGGTACCTTACCTACCTTGAAGGGGACTGAGGCATCATCGTCCTATGTACATTATTTCTAGTATCTTATATATTCTTCAATAAATGTCTCTATTTTTCACATTACATGGCTGGACACCTTCTGGACGGACCTCATACAGTGATTTTGGTGACTACATAGTGGCCAGAATTCTAGATGAGTGAGCACGACTCCAAGCCCACCAGGAATCAGAGGCTTTGTGGCACATTCATGCTTGAGCTGGCGGCCTTCAGATAACCTCACTGGCAGTCCTTCGCTACTGCATCACAGCGGCCAACTTCCAGGTAGACAAGAAACAAAAGTCAAAAGAAAGCTCAGCCCTTGCACATCTAGTAATAAAAAAGAATTTTAAAGGATGCAGGAGGACTCCCCCTGAAAGCACCATTACAAATCAGTTCTTTGCTGTGAAATTAAGGCATTCTGACTAGCTGCAAAGGCCCTCCAGACGTTGAGAACTGAGAATTACCCGAACAGTAGCCAGTGCTAGAAGTGACACAGGAAAGCAGAGTGAAGAAGGGGCCTGGTGTCAGAGGTTGGGGCATTAGTGGTGAACTGCAGTGACAACACAGAAAGTGACCATGTTGAAAAAGTGGCACATCCCAATCCTGCCATGTCCCCCAATCCCACACAGCAGACCCCTTGCCAGAAAGGGTCTTATTTTCGCAGGAAGGCACCAGAACATGTGTGTCTTGGGATCCAGGAGCCGGAAAGCTCTCTGGGCAATGGCTTCACGAGAAAAAGGCCTCTGTGCTAAATGCGCAATTCTAAGTAACCAATTTGTCAAATTATAAAGTTTACAAAATTCATATTGCATGAGCTAATTTCTAAAACCTTTGAAGATTTGTTTGTTCAAAGTTTCCTATTTAGCAATTAGGAAAGTTGTCATAGGTTGGTGAAAATTAACATGCATATAAAGCCAGCAGTTGCAGAATAAATCAAGCCCACAAAAACCAAGAAAAAGGATGCAAATTAGCATAGCACAACATTTAAAAGGCACAGATATCCTTTGTGTTTGAATGGTTGAAACCTCTGAAATTTGAATTCCACGCAAAACACACATTTAATCAAGCTTGTTTAACAAATCATTGAATTAAGAGATGATGAAAATGCAGTAGACTACACTTAAAGGCTTTAGGCGAGAACCTCGCCCTATCATGTATATAAACCCAGGCTCACAGCATCACGCTGTCCCTAATTTAGAACGTAAGAGGAGCTTTCATTCTGCAAATTCAGAGGCCCGGAATCACAGCATAGGTGAGGCTGAACTTTAGCTGGTCTCTGCCCAATGCCTATGGCAAGATGGCCTGGCTGGCTCTTCTAGACCTGGTTTAAGTTATTGGTCTGAGAATTTTTAGTAACCTGAGAATTTGTCAGATTGGTTATTCAGTGAATCTGCTTTTGGAAAATGGACCTGGAGCCTGCTCAGTGGTCCTCAAATGCAGAGATGTGCCATGGTGAACACGGCTGGCTGGCATAGGGTAGGGGTGACAAGCACATGCTTATTTAAAGGTATATGAATGACAAAAAATACTGGAGTTTTAGAGCTGCTCTCACTATGAGGTTTCATATCATCTAAACAAAGAACAGAAGAACGCCAAAGTTGTTTTAATTTAAAAGAAGAAGAAATGCACAAGTGGATACAACTTGTGGAGTGTGAAAACAGTTAACACCTAAGATAATACAGAATGCTTGTTCAGCTGTGATATAGATGTTTAGGCACAGATGACTATACAGCATGCTTGGTCTTCCAGGAGTTTTTAGGAACAGCACAGAAGCTGGGAAGCATTCTCAACCTGTGCGTAAAGGCAAAAGGCTGTTCTCCCTTTCCTTCGTGTCCTTGGATGAGCCCGGAGGGTCTGGGCTACTGCTCCTTCCCGAATGTGCCCTTGATTCTGACCACTCAGCAAACCAAAGGTTGCCAGTTGCTCATGGAGTTCCTTTGTGAATATCAGAAAAGGATACCTCCTTCTCAAAGATGCCTTATTCCCCTGAGTCAGAAAATGACTATAATACATTGATTTTGTTCCAAGTGGACACCTGACTGCCATTTGCAGAAGAGTTGTGACAGTAATTTTACCAACTGTGGCGTGAACTGTGTGGCTGGTGTTTCTTTAGGTATGACAAGCTGGTGCAGTGTGCGTGCTGCACAGCTCTGTGGGGCGGGATGCAGACTGGAAGATGGGATGCAGACAGTGGGACCTGAGCTATAATGGAGGAGAAGACTGTACGTAATTGGCCCAAGCTCAGAGGAAGAGCACCAGGCTGGGAGGCTGGGGATGACCTGCGGTACAACGAGGGCTCTCCCGGTGACCACAGCTAGCCTCTGATGTAGTTCAGACCTACCCCATTTCCTTTCAGTCCCCTCCCGGAATATCCTCATTCTGACTTCCTAATTCTACTCATATTTCAGAGTCTATTTGGGCTTCCATTTCTCATTACTTCTGCCCCAAAATGACCACCTCCTTTTCTAAGCTGTCCATAATACTTATCATGCATAAGATATGCATTGGCATGACTGCTGGCATTCATGTGGTTAACATTCTGGGTCAACCATTTGCTAGTCTCCCAAAATGTCCAATTCAAGTTTCATGGACATTGGATCGCAGCAGAGATTTTGGGCTGGAGCTCAGCAGGGGTCCTGTGGAGGAGCCGCCCCCCCTCCACCAGTTATCTGGTGAGTCAAGCCTTTTATTCAACACTCACACGGTGGTGGTGTTCTCACCCCACGCATTTTACGACAAGAGTGTACACACTGGAGGCTCAAGCGTGATGCTGGACTGATCCCTTCCGAGAGCCTACTCTACATTCAGGTTGGTGTGAACAGTGTGCCATCTTACGTTCTGTGTACGCCAAGGCTTCATTTCTTGTAGTCTTACCTTCCCCTTGGGGTCAGGAATCATGTCATATATTTTTGTCTTTTTCCGCAATACCTACCTCAGTTTAGGCCACATAAGAAATTATTCTCAATAAGAAATTACTGAACTAAGAACTCATTCTATGACGATACTCTAAGCATGCCTCACCGCAACATGAAGGGGACAAGTGGCCAATTCTTGGTGGTGGATGTCATAGCTGATTTTGTTCCTCCAGTCAGCCAGGACTTATGGGTGAGACAAAGAAGAGGTGGATCTCATCAAAATTTGCTCCAGTCTGCAAATTTAGATCTAATGGGAGAGGTAGTGAGGGTTCTGTGTCCATAAATCTTTACCCCCCAGACTCTGCCCTCATCATTTCATTCTCTCAGGGGAGTTGAGTGGGATCAAAAGAGGCCCATTCCTGGTGACGAGCTGTGAGGTCAAGAACTGGGGTCTATATTTTTACTCCGTGGATGTCCTATATGATGCCTGTTGAGAAACCCTGGAGGAGCAGCCCTTCCAGGAGGGAGAGAGATCAGCCGGTGAATATGAAATCAAGAGAATGCCAACACTGGGTAGGTAGTCCCAAAAAGGCACCACCCAGGCTGTACTCTGCGGGTCGCTGGTTCCAGGAGATGGTCCTACTTGCCTCACTTTCCCATAAGTGTAGGAAATGCATGGAGTGATCTGAAGCCTTAACAATACCTTTGGCTTAATTTGGTTTCATCCGGTCTTTTCCAAATGGATTGGACAAGGAGCCCCAACCCATTTTTGGTAACACTCATTAGCATCCTCCAGAACAAGGGCTCCATGGAATGAAGCTTTGGAAAAATGGGGAGGAAATGGCACCAGATAATTAGAAGACAGCTAGAGGAGACTTTCATGTATTTAGGTACTAGTGGTGAGAAATTCATATGCTAAGCAATATATACTTATATAGTTGGCTGAGAAGAATTTTCAGTATAGAAGGTATAAGCCACAAATACATAATAAGGCAGCCTGAAGATAGGATTTACAAGCCTAAAGCACAGCATCTCAGCTTCCTCACACTTTGGGTGGTAGGAGGCAAATATCTTTTTAACACACACCATGATCATAGAGGGGTGAGGGGGGTTCTTCAACCTTTTTGCATCTCTGGGCCATGCTGGAAGAAGAAGAGTTGTCTTGGGCCACACATTAAACAAACACTAAAGAAAACTGATGACCAAAAAAAAAAAAAAAGGTTTTAAGTAAGTTTACAGTTTTGTGTTGGGCCACGATCATAGCCATCCTGGGCCACACACACCTGCAGGCTGCGTGTTGGACACCCCTGCAAGCATCCTGCTGTCCACTGCTTCCCTCTTTGACAACGTAAGCAGGATGCCCCGGATGATCTCCATTACTGCCCAGAAGGCAGCCTATAAAAGCAGGCACGTAACTTGGGAGGACAACTGTTTTAAGGATCTGCCTCAAACCTCAACCTCAGATGTGCAATGCACGCATAAATGATGTAACTTCTGTTATAAGCAGGTGGGTGTCTGATGTACGGAAAATAACAAGAGACCTGCAGGCAAAATATGATCGGAATGGTGGCAAACTCTGAAGCACAAGGCCAGCGGCTTCTGTCCAGCTGTTGAATGATTGTACTGACAGAGTGACTTCCAGACAGGATGGGAGCAAGAGAACATTTCTAGGGCAACTTCTAACATGTTTGCAGAGTGAGGAAAAAGGAAAACCTCTGGCTGTGAAAGACAAGGATTTAGGTGAGTCTAGAGACAAGACAAACAGATGAAATCTATTCCACTGAAACTTAGATATGTAATTTCTCTCCAGAGAATACCGAAGACTGACAAAATAAACAAAGAAATATCATGTGCCTTAACTTCTGAAATGTGACAGTCAGTGACATATGGCAAAACAAAATGCAAAGAAACAATGTTACAAGTTTTCCAATGTTAGTAGCTAAGAAGGAAATGGAAGGCATGTCTCTCCCTAAAAGAAAGCGCTAATAAGATACTTTCAAAAATCCCTTTCCAGGAGAGCTCTTCTGACTTCTACTGTAGGTAGCACTCTGCACTTTGGGGACAGGGGGCAAGACTGTCTAACTCAGCTATTCAGAATTTTCTAGGGTACGTGTTTTGCCTTCAAACACCCTCCTCCTCGTAACAGAACTGTCAACAGGACCAATATCACATCCGATCTCAGGCCATGGTGTGGAAACAGGGCACAGACCTGGCTACTGGGAGCACCCTTTCTTCTCCCACCCTAGTGACTGGCTCAGGAATGTGCGTGGGGCCTCTGCTGAGCCAACAAGAACCATACCTGGGGCACTGGCCAGAGTAAGCAGGAGACACACACAGGAAGGGCCCATTTCCCGGGGACATCACTAAACTAGAAGGCTAACACCTGGAGCATGTGGTAGCCACGTTTACTACCGTTTGGGGATATCTTGTCTCAAAGAAAAGCCAAGTGTAAAGAAAAGAGGACTAAAATTACACAGAGATAGATTCCTGGTGTTATTTGAACACGTGAGTCTGACCATATGCTCAAGTTAGTAAATCCCCTTTTATGCATATCTAGCTCGAGGTTTTCTTTTTCCTCTTCTTTTCTCTTCCTCCTCCTTCTCCTTTTGTTTTCCTTTCCCTTTGCCTTCACTTCCTCCTCTGCCTCCTCCTCTCTTTCTTTTTCATTAGCAACCTGACAATAAAGAAGCTGGTTCCAGACCAATACTTACAGTGAATGATTTAGACAAAAAGCTGATGGGTATGATTCTTGAGCAACAAATCAGAAAACTGTGAATATAATAATCCCTTTTAGGGCTGTGCTCAAACAAACATACTATTAAATCTGATGACTACTTGATGGTCAGCATATTCATCATGCTATGTGGTAATTAGGTATGATTTCTAAGTTTGTATACTGTGTTGTACTTCATATATATTATATATGTAAACATAGACACATATATGTACATATATGCACTTCATAGATCTGACCGAATAGCTAGTAACAGCTAAAAATAGAAAGAACTCAATCAGTATGTGCAGAGTGTACATTCAGGAAGGGAAGAATGAAAAGTTCCTTCTTTCCCACTGCATCCGCAGCACCCAGCACAGACCTGGTGCACGGCTGGCATTCCACGGTGAAAGGGAGTAAATAGCAGCACTTCCTGTGTTTGCTCTGGCATGTTCAAGTATATGTGCACTCAGATCCAAGGAATGTTGCCAGTAGTTTACTTTTCCTCAAGCAGAAAGACAGAGATCAGTTGAAAAATAGTTTGACATATATAGGAAGACAAAGAGTTAATGTCCGAAACAGATAGAGTAAGGGGACTGAAGAGTTTGTAACCAACTTGGAATGCTGTTAAGCAAAATTATGTTTCAAGTATGTTGTATATAATATTAAATCTTTACAGAGACCTACTCCTCTGAATTTTAGAGTTTGCTAAGATCTTATCTTTAAACTTTCTTCCTCAGTCCTTCCTAAAATGTGTCAACCTTAGAAAGGGTTATTCAATAACTGAAGAGAAATGGTTATTTATTGGAAAACAAAAAGCAATATTCTTATGTTACCCCATTTCCAAGGTATATTCTAGACAGATGAAGAATTTAAATGTATAAAATAAAGCAATAATTAAGAAATAAAGTTAAATAAATAAATTATTTACAGAAAAATCACAACAGCTTTGGCTGCATGACAAAAATGGTGTAAAGAAATCAACCAACAACAAGCTGGAAAATAATACTTGAACTATGAAGTGGACAAAGGCTTGAGATTCTAAACATATAAAGGACATGAACATGCAATTCACAAACAAGAAACACAAAAGGCTGCTGCACACATGCTAACAATGATCAACTCGCAGCAATAAAAATCACAAAAATAAATTGATATAATTTATTTGGCCCAGTCAAGTGGAAAATATGAACAACAATCATAATCCCCAATCTTGGCAAGGGAAATGGGCCCTTCCATAAAATTTGATTGGAGTACAGTTTCAGTACAACTTTTTTGGAGGATGATTTTAAAACATGCACTACAGGCTTTAAAAAAAAAAAAAACTTCATAATTTTATTCCTCTTCCCCAGCGAGTCTACTCTTAAATTTAAAAAATATAGAGAGATGAGTACGATGATTCGTATTTTAACGATTCACATAAAAGGTCAAGCTAGAAACAACCATCTTGCCCAACAATAGGGGACTGGTTAAGTAAGTTATAGTCACAAAATTGAATATGTTCCTGCCATAATATTATATATTGGCATGGTAAGATGGTTGTAGAATGTTGCTATGGGAAAAAAGCAGGTTATAAAAGAAACTATATAGTACAACACAGTTTTTGTTAGAGAAAGAATACTTATATTCAGATATGCATAGACATTGAATAGAAGTACATAATCTAAAATATTAACCATGGTTCAAGATGGATGCATAGGTAAATATGGTTTGCTTTCCTGTACAACCACAGCAAAAATTACAACTGAACTACAAAATAACTATCACTCAGAATTGTCAGAAAATGGAGCTGATGGAAGTCTCACAAGCAAGGAATTTAAAAAGTCCCATTCATTCAGATGGGTAGAAGGGGTGGAGACATGGCAATGCAGAATAGGCAGTCCCACACCCACATGATGGATAAAAATTGGGAGGGATATCTCAGGAGTAAGGGATCTCAGCCATACACCAGGCCTCCCAGCCCAGGGTTCCAGTGCCAGGAAGGTAAGTCCCTATAACTTTCTGTCCCCTGTAAAAAGCAGTGGGGGGTGGGGAGGTGGAAGAAACCGTAGGATTCTCAGATGTCTCCTCTTAAAGGGCTCACAACAGACTTAGGACTTACAATGACTCATTCCCTCTGGGCTCTAGCACTGGGGTAGCAGCTTGACGGGCACCAGTGGCATATGGGGAGAAATTAAAGTGTCTGACATCAGGGCACATATCGGGGACTGCTCCCTCCTGGACAAAACTCCAGAGGTCAGGCAGCAGCCATTGTCCCTTTTCTGAGCCCTCCCCCACACAGTGACCCCATATCTGAGACTTCATCAACCTGGTTCACAAGGCACCCAGATGATTACTTAAGGCTCCATCCCATCCAACTTAGGGTGCACTTTTCTACAATAGGCCATACTACTAAGACAGGGAGTCAAAGCAGCTCTACATAATACACAGAAACAAGCATAAGGAAGCTGCCAAAGTGAGGAGACAAAAAAATATGGCCCAAATGAAAGAACAGAACAAAACTCTAGGAAAAAAAAAAAAAAAACTAAACAAAATGGAGATAAGCAATCTATCAGATGTGGAGTTCAAAACACAGGTTATCAGGATGCTCAAGGAACTCATTGGGTACTTCAACAGGATAAAAAAGACCCAGGCAGAAATAAAGTTTACACTAAGTAAAATAAAGAAAAATTCATAGGGAACCAACAGTGGAGTGGATGAGGCTGAGAAATCAATGATTTAGAACACAGTAAGAAGAAAATTCAATCAGAACAGCAAGAAGAAAAAAATTTTTTTAAAAATGGCAACAAGGTAGGGAGCCTCTGGGATAACTTCAAATGTATCAACATTCAAATCACAGGGGTGCTGGAAGGAGAAAAGAAAGATCAAGAACTTGAAAACTTACTTGAAAAAATAATGAAAGAAAACTTCCTTAATTTGGTGAAGGAAATAGACATACAAATTCAGGAAGCACAGAGTCCCAAATAAGATGGACATAAAGAGGACCACACCAAGACACATCCTAATTAAAATGCCAACAGTTAAAGCTAAACAGAATCTTAAAAGCAGCAAGGAAAAAAGCAGATAGTCACCTACAAAGGAGTCCCCATAAGACTGTCAGCTGATTTCTCAAAAGAAACTTTGCAGGCCAGAAGAGACTGGCAAGAAGCATTCAAAGTGATGGAAAGCAAGGACCTACAGCATAGATTACTATATCCAGCAAAACTATCATTTAGAATCAAAGGGCAGATAAAGTGCTGCCCAGACAAGGTAAAGCTAAAGAAGTTCATCATCACCATGCCATTATTATATAAAATGTTAAAAGGACTTAGGTGAGAAAGATCAAAACTGTCAAAGAACACGTATAAAGGACCCATGGACAAAGCCAAGTTGGGGGAGGATTGAGGGAGGGAAGTGGGATAGGTGGGGTGGAGCAGAGTGGTGGCAGGAAAATGGAGACGATTGTACTTGAAAAACATTTTTTAAAAAAAGGAAAAAAATCAAGTGAAACTAGCCTTGGCTCAGTGAATCAAGTGCCAGCCTGTGAGCTGAAAGGTTACTAGTTCAATTTCTGGTCAGGACATGCACCTGGATTGCCAACCAGGTCCCCAGGGGCCTATGCCTATGAGGGGCAACTGACTGATGTTTCTCTCCCTCTCTTTCTCCCTCCCTTCCTGTCTTTCTAAAAATAAGTAAGTCTTTCAAAAAAAAACTATGACCATTAAAATAGCAATAAATTCACAACTATCAATGACTGAACCTAAAAAAAAAAAAACCAAACTGAGCAAACAAGCATAACAGGAATAGAATCAGAGATGTGGAGATCATTTAAAGGGTTATCAGTTTTGGGGGAAGAGGTGCAAGGATTAAGAAGTACATATTGGTAGGTACAGAATAGATGGGGGATGTTAAGAACAGTACAGGAAATGCAGAAGCCAAAGAATTTACATGCATGACCCATGGTCATGAACTAAGGGGGACGGTTGCTGGAGGGAGTGGGGGTACTGGGTGAAGGGTAGCAAAGGGGGAAAGTTGGGACAGCTGTAATAGCATAATCAATAAAATATATTTAAAAAATAAAATATTAACTATAATCATTTGGGCCTAATGGGTTAATAGAAGTATAGATATTCTTTTGCCTTTTTCTTTGTATTCAAAGATTTTTTAATGGAGTACGTATACATAAACCCATACATAAAAGAACACACATCATATGTGCATAGCATGATGCATTTTTCTGAAGTTATAAACCTATGTAATCAGCATCCAAGTCAAGAAGCAGCATATTTCTATGCCTCCAAATTTCCCCCTTTCTCCTCTTCCAGTCACTAGCAGGGGAGAAGTCATAACCAGATTTGGTAATTCTTCCAATTACATGATTATGACTTCTAAAAGCATAGAATAATTTTGCTTGTTTTAGTTTTATTTAAATAAAATTTAAATAGTATATATTCTTTTGTGTCTATCTTCTTCTACACAACATGTTTATGATACGCCCCATGCATTGTGTCTAGCTACAGTGTGTTTATTCTCACTGTAGAACATTCCATTGTATAAATACAAGTTTTTATGCATCTACTCTTGATGGGGACTTGTGTAGTTCTCACTTTGTGGCTACTCTAAATAGTGCTGCTGTGAATGTTCTAGAACAAGTCATTTTGGGAACATATGTACACATATTTGTTGGATATATACCTAGGAGTGGAATTGCTGTGTTGTAAAGCATGGTGCATTTGACTTTAATGTATACCATCAAACAGTTTTCTAAAGTGGTTGTACCAATTTATTCCCCCACCATCAGTAGAGGAGAGGCAGGCCCTCTTGTTTAACTGTTTTCCAACTGTTCAGGCAGTCACGGTGTTCCTCAGTTACTTCTATTTGTTTTTGGCCAATGCACTCTAGAAAAGGCTTTTCACAAGGTGAGCACCCACTCAGGTTAAAAAAGACAACCTCCCAAGGGAGGGCTTCCAGGGCACAACCAGACAGACCAAACACTGGGAATGAGGTTTGAAAGCAGCCTGACGCCACACTGCCCTTTCCAGTTGCTACCAAGCCATGGGTTTTCACAGCTATTGTGGGCTGCAGGTTTTCAAGGAGATTCAAGAGCTGGCTGGGTGGGTGTGGTCTGGGAATAGGAAAACCTAAAATGCCACAAAACCCTAGTTCTTGCTGAGATGCTGTCATTTTTTAAAAATTAAATGTTCCTTGGATTACTGTAAACCTTGAGTTAATTTCCAGAATTCTAAAAAATTGACTCTGGTCATGTTTGCCAGTTTTCTCATTGCTTTTGTGGAGGAGGTCATTTTTGGAAGTCTAAAAACTTACTCCATTTTCATTGACGTCACTCAATCTGCCTTTTAAAAATTTAACTGCCACCAAAATCCTATGAGACAGATAGAATGATTGGACCATATTGCAGATTATGGAACTAAGACTGGAGGAGTTTAGGTAACATGCTCAGGGGTGCAGTTAGTAAGTGGAGGGCTGGGGTTCAAAGTCTAGTTTATTGAACTTCCTTCCCTGCTTGGATTCAACACCTCACGCACTGGCAAAGGGAAGACAGCAGCAGACAAGTGCCTCAAGCCCCAGCCTTGTTCCTCTCAAAGGCACTGGCATTATTTTCCTTAAGTTTAAAAAGGAGATTGTATTACCAACTTCTCTTCCTGAAGCCTGGGAATCCAAAGACGCTGCATCCACACAGGCCTAAACCATTCTGTCTTCCTGGGGGACCTTCCTCCACAAGCAGGCATGGCCCCTTGCTGTGTGGGCCGAGTTCCACGTGCAGAGCTTTTCGGTTTACACGACTGTCAACCTGGGGTTTGTGCCATGGGTCCCTCCCCGCTCTGTGATTAAGTGAAAACAATAGCCAGTACTACACCTCCAACATTTTCCAACAACTGGAGGAAAAATGTCCTTTCCCGAGCGTCCACCCCTCGGAAGGGTTGTTTTATTTCTTCTGTCACCAGAATCTGCGGAAACATGGAGCTCCATTTTTCAAGTGAGAGGTGGAGATGGGACTGACCGGCGGTCCCAGATTCAGCCGTATGAAAACAATAACACAGTCTGTGACTTGGAGGTCTGGAGGTTTATGTTGGCACCAACCGGAATGCTAATGTGCAAAGAATCTGGTCTCTCCTCTCAAACACTAACAAACACCAGTCATTTCCTACTGATTGGTTTCAACCTAACACGCATTTTGTTGAGCCCAGAAGAATATTTCATTTTAGAGTATTTAGATTATGTTGATTACTCACTTAGGAGCCATAAGTTGGTCAATGAAGAACAGATTGCTTCAGCCTGGTATCCCCCCCCCACACTCACCACAACTACCACCGCCACCCAGGATTAATACTAAGCAGAACAAGACATCACATGAAAAGGGATCTAGAGTTTTCTTAAATGCTTCGTGAACTTTAGGGTATCAGAGACCCCCCTTTGAGCACATGACGAGGGCTGTGAACATCTTCTTCCGTGAAATGGCCCTACCAATCAAACTGCACATTCATGTTGGGGATCACGGACTCTCCAAAAGCTCCTCCATCATGGAGGATCCCTTTCGTACAGTGGGTCTTCGTCCAGTGCCACTGACGCCTCAGCCATATAGGTTCAGAGAGCATCTCACTGACCAACTCCAAACTTCCCACCTACCAGTTTACATTTGGGCTTTGACTTCCGATTTTGGCATGCACAGATGAGCCTGGGTCGTCCGTCCTGGAAGACTGCTATCCATCATATGAGAAGATTCTTACAGACAGTATAAATGGTCATGGCACAAAATGTGGCACCGGCTATGTCATGGAATGGCACTAATTACTTAGGTATGTGTGTGATAACTATTTCTCAAAAAGGTATATTTTTAATAGGTATGTCTTCATTTCATACTAGTGTGTATGGAAGATATTAATGCAGGTATTAAGAAATAGAAAAACAGGAGGTTGGGTCAAGATGGCAACGTAGGTAAATGCAGTACTTGAAACCTCTCACAACAATCAAAATTACAACTAAATTATAGAAAAACCATCACTCAGAACAGCCTGAAATCTTGTTGAACGGAAGTGCTGTAACTAATGATATACAGAAGAAGCCAGATGAAGACTGGCAGGAAGGGTGGAGATGTGGAAGGGCTGGTCCCACACCCACATGTGTCAGATAAGTGGCCTCCTTTGGCGCCTACTCTGGAGTTTCCTAAAATCCCTCAAACAAGTGGCATCTGGCCTCTGCAACCCCTGTACCTCTTGCTAAGTGGTCCCAGACCTGGCACTACATTGGCCAGCCTCAGTTCCCACCGTGGCCTCTCCTGGGTGCCTCTAAGCCCAGCACAAGTAGCAGCCATCTGCACAGAACTCTGTAGCTCATGCTGGGTGGTCCTGCACAGGGCACAAGCTGTGGTTGACCTTGCACCTCCAAGGAGGCCCCAGAGCCAGAACTTCTGGTAGACAGCTTCAGGCCATGCTGGACTACAAACCAACCACCTCCACAAGCAACACACTCAAGGGGAAGACTCAACAGACACCAAAGTCCTGCTGAAGCGAGTCCTGCTCTGTGGGGTCCCACACAACAGTTCCTCCACTGTAGTCACAACCACTCCTGCTCAGCCTGGGGTCAATCTCTCCCAGTAACACTAACAGCAATCAAGCCTCAACTACGACAGGACAGTGTACCCAGCCCACACAGGGGGTGTGTCTGGACCACCCATCTCGGGTGACAGGGGAGGTTGTACCCCTGTGCCCTACAGGACATCTACTTCATACAGCCACTTTACCAAGTCCAGGGATGTAATAGCTCTACCTAATATATAGAAACAAACACAGGGAGGCAGCCAAAATGAGAAGACAAAGATAAATGTCCCAAATGAAAGACAGGAGAAATCTCCAGAAAAAGAACTAAACAAAATGGAGTCAAGCAATCTACCAGATGCAGAGTTCGAAATAATGGTTATAAAAAGGTTCAAGGAACTGACTGAAAAAATCAGCAGCATAAAAAAGGGCATGGAAACCATAAAAAAGAACCAGTCAGAAATGAAGGATACAGTAACAGAAATGAAGGATAAATTACAGGAAATCAACAGAGTAGATGAAGCAGAGGATCCAATAGATTTAAGTAAGCAGAAAACACCCAAACAGAACAGGGAAAAAAAGAATTTAAAAATATGAGGACAGTATAAAAAGCCTCTGGGACAACTTCAAGTGTACCAATGTTCACATCATGAGGGTGTTGGAAGGAGAAGAGAGCAAGAAATTGAAAACCTATCTGAAAAATAGTAATAGGAAACTTCCCTAAGTTAGAGAAGGAAAGAAACATACAAGTCCAAGAAGTGCAGAGTGCCAACAAGTGAGCCCAAACAGACCCACACCAAAACATATTATAATTAAAATGCCAAAGGTTATAGACAATCTTAAAAGTAGCAGAGGAAAGCAGTTACTTATCTACAAGGGAGGTCCCATAAGACTGTCAGCTGATTTCTCAACCCAAACTTTGCAGGCCAATAGGGAGTGGCACAAAAGATTCAAAGTGATGAAAAACAAGGAGCTACAATCAAGATTACTCTACCCAGCAACACTATCATTTAGAGTAGAAGGATAAATAAAGAACTTTGCAGACAAAAAAAAACCAAAACAAAACAAAACTAACTAAAAACTAAAGGAGTTCCTCACCACCAAACCAGTATTTTAAGAAATGTTAAAGGGTCTTTTTTTAAGGAGAAAAGAGTTCTTCAGTATTAATAATAAAATGGCAATAAATACATAGCTATCAATGATTAGTTTAAATGCAAATGGATTAAATGATCAAATCAAAATACATGTAGTGACTGAATAGATAACAAAATAAAACCCTCATATACACTGCCTACAAAAGACTCACTTCAGACTGAAAGATATGCACAGACTGAAAGTAAAGGGATGGAAAAAGATATTGCATGAAAATGGAAACAAACAAAACAAAACAAAAGCTAGGGTAGGAACATTTATACCAGACAAAATAGACTTTAAAACAAAGGCTGTAGCAAGAGACAAAGATGGACCCAAGAACTCTACTTCTGGGTATTTATTCAAAGAAACTCAAAACACTAAATTGAAAGGACATATATGGCTACATCTATATGTTCACTGCAGCATTATTTATAATAGCCAAGATATGGAAGCAACCTAAGTGTCCATCTATAGATGAGCAGATAAAGAAGTGATGCACATATACAATGAAATATTACTTGGCCATAAAAAAGAATGAAATCTTGCCATCTGCAACAATATGGATGGACCTAGAGGGTATTATCCTAAGTAAAATAATCCAGACAGAGAAAGGCAAATGCAAGATGATTTCAGTTATATGTGGAATCTAAAAGCAAAATAAAATAAACAAGCAAACAGAATAGAAACAGACTCATAGATACAGCACATTTTCACAGTTGCCAGATGGAAGAGGGGTTGAGGGATGGGTGAAAAAAGTGAAGGGATTTAGAAGTACAAATTGGTAGTTACAGAATAGTCACAGGGATGTAAATTACAGCATAAAGTATATAGTCAACAACATTGTAGGAACTATATATGGTGTTAGATGGGTACTAGATTTATTGGGGTAATCACTTCATAAGTTATAGAAATGTCTAATCACAAGTTTCTACCCCTGAAACTAATATAATATTCAACCTCACCTGTAATTTACAAATAAAAAATATCTATGCCATAAAAGAAAAGAAATAGGAAAACAAAAATATGTAACATTTTAAGTATCAGTGCATAAAATAAAATCATAACTAGGCTACTATTTTAGTTTTCACTTTCCTGCATTGCCAAATATGGAAATATAATTACTTCCAAGCACAACTACCTCATTTTTATTTTACTACCTTCAATTCAATAGGCACTACTGAGGGCACTATTTAGGGTAGGCCCTGTGATAGGCAATGGGTTACAAGATGAATGTGGTTCTTCAGGAGCTTACAGTTTCATGAGGCACACAAAAATGCACCGGATAGCTTCATACACTAGGGGTGGGCCAGGTAACACTGCTGCACAAACTGCATGGTCCAACTGGGTAGAGAGAGAGAGGAAGGAGGCAGGTGAGGAGTCAGGGGAAGCTTCTAGGAGATGAATAAACAGACTCTTAAAGGAAGAACAGAGAGTCAGGCATTCTAAGCACAAAGAATGGGATTCTGAAAGGCATGAAGCAGCAGGTGCATAGAGATCACTGTGAGCTGAGCGGTGTGACTGGAGTGTGACACGGGAAGAACAGAGCTGAAGAGGTAAGCAGGAAGGCTGGCCCATGAAGGGGCTTATGCACCTTAGAAATAGGCCTCTGTCCAAGAAGCCACGGGAGTTGTGTGAACAGGGTAGTGATGTGGCCAGGCCTTGTTTTGGATGGCAGAGTCTGCCCTCAACAGGGAAGACAGATTTAGGACTGAGCAGAAAGACTGAGAGGAAGGCTGTTGTACTTGTCAGGGTGAGAGGTGGTAAAGGCCTAACTTGGGGAGATTGTGTTTAGGGCACAGAGAAAGGGACTGGCTCAAGGGAAACTTTAGAGAAAGAATTGCTAGGACTTTGTGATTGATCAGATGCTGGACTGAGGAAGACGGTGGAGAAAGGATGCATAAATGTGGGAGTGCGAACTAAGATTGTATGGGATAAAGAACAGTTGGTACACTAAGGAGAAGATGCTATGTTGAGTTCGTGGTGCATATGGAGACACCTTGTAAGTAAGTAACTGAGAATGAAGCTAAGGATAGTAGTTAAAACCATGTGAGTGAGAGATCACCCAGTGGAAATAGGTAGAAAATTAGTCTTTAATATTTTGGAGTCACAAACTCCCAGAAGGACCTGAAGAAATAGATTGACTTGCTTATGATAAACGTGCCCCTGAGCATACACACAAGGCACACATGATTGTACTTATCACTTGAAAGTGTCACAGAGCTCAAGTTCAAATCTAGGAAGAGAGGAACACTCTATGGTGGAGGTGAGGAGTGTTAAATTCAGGTGTCAGGCTCACATATCAAGCAAGCATCCTCTCCTCTAGATGGCCTTGAAAAGGCCACCTGATCTTGGAATACAGGCAGAGAAATGAGGAAAGCTTAGTGACCACTGGTACCTCTTCAGTTATGGGGCCAACAGTGGCTCTAGAGAGTTGGGAACCACTGACCTTTCCACCCCTATCAGTCTAAATTTTCCATGTCCCTCCTCTCAATGTAAATGTGTATTAATGTCCGTAAAAACTCCATAGGGTTAAGGGGGAGACTAAATTTGTTAAACAACTGCTATACACCAGGGATAGTGCTGTATATACATGGTTTAATTTAATATTCACAATAAACTCTCAAGTGTCATCATCCATTAATTTATAAATGATAAAAGATTAGTGAGTCAAGACCTCATCCATGGTCACATGGCTTACATATGTCACTATGAGAACTTGTATTTGTCCAGTTTCAAAACAAATGCTTTCCCCACTGCATCATCCCATCCACTTTGCAGATGGGAGCAAAGCTGGGGAAGGCTCAGGGTTTGCCATCACCAAATGAGGGTAGATGTTGGCACAGTTGCCTTGAGTGTCGTGGAAGGTGACTGCAGCTGTCTCTCCCTGCACCACAGGAGTGCTTCTCTTCTGTTCCCTTTTCCTTTCTCTCACCACACTCCGCTTCCTCACTCTGAAACTCTATCCTTCACCAACTTGGTCATGGGCATTCTTTATATCCAAATCTCTGCAACCTCCATGGTATCAAGGGGATTGAGCACGGTAGTTCAGGGTGAGCCTGGGAGACATTTAATTTAAATGCCATCTCTGACACTTACTAGCTCTGTGGCCCCATGCCAGGCTGAATCTCTACGCTCTCTCCCTCTCCCCCTCCCTCTCTCTTCCCCACGCCCCATCACCGCCCCCCCACCCCACATGAGGACACAGCAAGAAGGCAGTCATCTGGACCCTGACCTGCTGATACCCTGGATCTTTAACTTCCAGCCTCCAGACCTGTGAAAAACTAAATTTCTGTTGTTTAAGCCACCCAGTTTATGGTATTTTGGTATGACAGCCCAAGATAAAATACACAATTTGAAGACTGTCATTTTGGACCAGTTAGTCTGGGAAGGCCTCTCTAAAAGGCTGACATTTGAGCTAAGACCTGAATGCTGACAGTAAGGCAGTTAAGTGAAGGTCTGGGGTAAGGGAATTCATTTCTGAGTACGACGGGTGGGTAAGGAAGACTAGCCCTTTTACAATTACGACACAGACAAACTCGGACATCACTTTCCCCTCCTCCATCTCCCTCCCACCAGGGCCTACAGTAATGCCTCATACCCCCAAACTCAGTGCCCTTCACTGGTGCCTTCAGTTTCCATGGACCCATTCACATGGTGCCACCTTTATCAGAAAGGTTTTTTATTCTCCTGATTTTCTTTCTCCATCAAATCTTGCCTTTCCTGTGCCTCATTTCCTCAGTAACTCACATTTGTTGACATACCTAAGGGGCATGAGTTACTCCTCTCAGATGACATTGGCATTTCACAGGGACCTACTAGAGGGGACTTGCTTCTAGACAACGGCAGAGATAAGGGAATCCAGGCATTACAGGGCCACTGAGGAGTCATTTTAGAGCAGATGGTTTTTATAATACCCACAATGCCCAGCACAGGAAGTTACATATTCACTTTCTGGGCTGTCTTCTCCTGTGTGCAGAAATTACTGACTGTCAAGAATACACTCCAAACTGACACTTTAGAATAAAGATTTCTACTTTAATTCCAAACACAACTGAAAATGGAGCTAGATTGTGATTTTGCGCAAATATTGACAATATCTCCGATAGATCATATCCCGGTATATTTATATAAGCTCTAGGTTGAGTAATTCCTTGTGAAAGGATTTTAGATCAGTATCTGAGTCTTAAATGTTGAACCACAAAGGAATTGCTAAAACCTCCTTAAAGCAACTAAAATCTAGTTCCCAATTCACAAGAAATTTGGCCAAGGAAGATATTAAATAGAGTGGTGTGACTAGTCAGAGTTGATGATATGTGGGCATGGAGATGGTAACTATCAAAAGGGAAATTAGAATAAATGAATATTAAAATATTTAAATGTGTAATAATGTGTTCAAAACATAGTTCTGAAGAACATTATCATTGGAAGTGAGAAACCAGTATAAGTCACTTACAGTCTTTTCTAAGCAACTTCTTCCCCCATTTCAACTCATTAGGATAATACCAGCTTCAAGTGTGATGGTGTAATTTTAACTGTGCTGTACGCAAATTACTCTGGTTTTCGCTCTGACAGGATTTAGCGCTAATTCCTCCTGGTAGACCTTTAGCAGTTGTTACAATGCTAGAAAAACAAAAAGGAACAAGTCATTTAGAAAAAAATATATATATATGTATATATTCAGGACAGCTGTTAGATTAGATTTACATAGAAGATGCTTCTAAGGTTCAAGAGTTAAAAAGAGAGAGAGATGCCATCACTATGAAGTGGCCAGGCAATACGGTATGTTACAGAGTACAATGTCAGGAGACACAGCACTGATCTACACATCTTTGTTTTTTACTGTAAATTATCTAAAATATAGACTTCTAATACTAAAAGTATTCACACACAGGCACACCTACAAACACATGCTTCTTTAAAGTTCTAAAGGTCAAATTACTTTCTGCCAAAAAGTATAGAGTTAATACATCTTTTTAATGCTCAATGAGCACTATTCGGTTTTCCTGGTTAGAAAAATGGAGAGGGTGGCAGCAACCTCGAAGGCCTGATGAGGGTTAAATGAGGGAGTAGCTGGACAAGCACTTAGCACGGGGCCTGCCACACGGTAAGGACTTGGGAGGAGGCAGCTGCCACTGTTGCTTTTACTGTTATCAGCCACAAGGCAAACAAAATGACTCATGTTGGAATGAGAATCCAGGATCCCAAAGCACTTCTGCATACATCATTAGATTTGAACCTCAAAACCATCTAGCAAGATCGGCAGACAAGAACCTCATTCTTGCGGATGAGGAAGGTAAGAATCAGCAGGAATAACTGATCACAGAACTGGAAATACAACCTAGATCTCCTAAATCCTAGTGGCTCATAGGGCCTCTCTGTGTTGCTCTTAACTCTCAATGCCCTGGATTTGCATCCATCCATTCAACAAACATTCATCAAGTGCCTACTTAGTATCAGGTATTTTTCCCAACACATGGCAGGGAACAAGGCATACAAGATGCTTGTGGTCATGAGACTACTTTCCCTGAGAGAGTCAGGGTCAAGAAGTTGAGACAAAGAATAATTAATTAACATAACAAGTTAGCTATCTAGTGTTATAGGCTGAACTGTGTCCCCACCCACAAATTCATATACTGATGCCCTAATACCCAGTAGATTCAGAGGACAATGACAGTTTTGGCAAGATAGAGCCTTTAAAGCGGTGATTAAGTTAATCAAGGCTTTTTGGGGGTCAATCTAATCCAATCTGCCTGGTGTCCTTATGAGGAGAGGAAATTGGGACAGCGGGAGAGACAGCAGGGACATGAGTACAAAGAAAAGACCATGTGAGAAGACAGAGAGAAGGTGGCCATTTACAAGCCAAGGAGACCGGAAAAGAAACCAAACCTGGGAACACCTTATTTTGAACTCCTAGCCTTCAGAATTGTTAAAACATGACTTTTTGTTGTTAAGCCATCTAGTCTCTGGCATTTTTCATGGCAGCGCTGGGAGAGTAATACTCATACACCTCATAAGAGAAATTGATAAGTACTGTGAGGAAGAAGTCCAAGAAAAGCATGCCGACAGTGCTCAGGAACTGTGGAGGGGAACATCACAATGTTTAGTAGGGCCTCAGTGGGAAGAGAGGGTCCGAGCAAAGATGTGATGAATGTGATTACAGGAATTAGCTATGGAGAAGGGTTTTCCAGGTGGAGGGGACCGTTGATGCAAAGGCCCTGGGGTGAGAGTGCATCAGGAATGTTGAGGAGCAACTGTGGAGAAGAACTGACTGGAGATGAAGCAAGAGGGAGCAGAAGCCAGAGAGATCTTGGGAGGGACAGTCAAGTAAGGCCTTGTACATTATTGCAAGAATTTCAGTTTCTTAACAGAAGGTTTGTATTCCTATAAGATTGATCTAGTAGAGAGGAGGAGAGTTAATAAAAGGAGACAGAGGTGAGTGGGGTGGCATCTAGAACATCAGACTGGCTCTCCGTTGGAAGGAGCAGTTAGTTCATGCCCCTGTATATACCTCTGAGTTTATGGGGGCAGGGGCTCCTGACTGCTTCTATTTTTCCCAGTGAAGGATGAAGCAGAGTCGTCAGTTGAGAGGGAGGACGAGGAAGAGATGTTGAAGATTTGAAATAGAGAAGGTATGATAGGGTGACATGTTTATTTGGGTGACCCACAAACAGGGTGATGTAGACAACAAAATTTATTGTTTGACACTTGTGAAAGCAGGAAGTCTGAGGAGATCAAGGTGTCAGGAGGTTTGGCTACAAGGGCTATGAGGGAGAGCATGCCCCATGCCTCTCCCCTGGTCTCTGGAGGTTTGCTGGCAAGCTTTGCTGTTCAATGGCTGGTAGAAGCATCACTCCAGTCTCTAAACATCATCTTCACGTGGAGTCCTCCCGGAGTGCATGTCTCCATCTAAACATCCCCTTTTTACAGGAACACCTGTCCTATCGGAGTAAGGCTCATCCTCATGACCTGATCACAGCATAACTTATTAAACTATAACAACCCTATTCCCAAAGAAAGTCACTGAGCTGAGGTCCTGGGGGCTAGGTCTCCAACATGGGAATTTTGAGAGGGACACAATTCAACCCATAGTAAGTTGTAGAAGAGACTGGCAGCCAAAGGGGCTGGAAGTATAGTGGGCTTGCCTGGCAGCAAAAGGACTCATTTAACATTTGTGGTCACGACAAATGTTCAGCCACAGGGGTGCAACTGCAGAGCAGAAAGAGAATGAGATTAAGCCAAAGTTGTGGTTTTACCTGGTAAGTTCCACAAGGGAAGGAAGGACATATGCCACTCGGTGATTACTATTGTACCAAGGAAGTGTAGCTGGGGAGGGAGGAAAGAGAGGACTTGCAGTACTAGGGAACAGAGAAAATGTGACAGGGCCAATGGATCAGGGGTCCTGGTATGGGGGGGCAGATAGTTGAAGTTGAGACACTTGAGAAAGGAAGCTAGAGAACTACAAGTGGTGATAAGAGAGTAAGGTGTTGTGGCACTGGAATACAATGGTGTTTGGCTATTGCTATTACGAAGTTCAGAGAATGAGTAGGGAGTGAGTGGGCAAGGTCAGGGAACGGACACGATCGTTGGAAGGGCGGAGGCCACAGTATTGAGAAGCCACTGTCTTGGAAGGGCCATCTACATTGTATGAACAAAGCTTTCATTCATTCATTCATCTCTTCATCCAAAATATTTAGCTGCTGGTCAAAAGAGAGAATGGAGCTTTGGGGAGAGCAAGGTTCCTGAAACCCAGCAAGAGAGCCACTGCTGGGCCCAGCCATACCTGCCTGGGTTTAGAAGATGGTCTTTGGCCTATGCTATGAGTATGGGAGCAGAAAAAAAGAAAAAAAACTTACTGAAGTTAACCTTAAAACTCCTTTTATACCCAAATAAACAACTAACCCAGAGGAAAATAAAAATCTCCTACTCTAAACATCCTTCACTGCTTGTTTTAAAAATTATTATTATTATTTGGCCTCCTCGGTGGCTTACATTCATTGCGTTGATCTATGTGTTTCCTGGGGATTCTATACACTCCAAAATCTGAAGAGTAAGCAAAAATAGTGCTTCTGCTTAAACCCTTCACAGTTTATAGCCACATTTACATAACATTAAATAAGTCAACAAAGGCATCATTAGCTCCCATTAAAATATGAGCAAAGAAATTTAAACGAACAAGACAGGCTAATTGGTAAGTAATGTTGTGTATCAAAAATTATGGCTGTGAGATATCCCAGTTAATGAGAGGCCCTGCGATCATGTTTACTACGTATTTAAAAATTAAATGAAGGTGAATAAAAGTTAACCGAAGAGAAGATTTCCCCCTTCACAGACGCTATTATATCTGTTTTTCGAAGTTAAAAATAATAGAGATTATTTTAGCTATCTACCTCGACCAAACACCTCCATATAACTGATGTGATGTTTACCTTTACTGTTCTCGAGTCGTGCACAGGGAAGCCACGGCCCCAGTGGAGGGAGAGGCAGAACGCTCCGGTTACAGCAGTGACTGGGCCCCGGGCTGATCCCAGGCCTTGGTTGTTAGAGAAGCTCCCTACCACCCCTGCCCGTTCCTTTCTCTCTGGGGGCTTGGGCCCAGCCCTGGGCAGAGGGTGGCCTTCGTGTCAGCCACAGGAGGAAGGCAAAGGGGTCCAGGACTGCATGCCAGAGAGATGATGGTTCCTGACGGGATCACCGAAGGAGACACTGGAACACGCTGATGCCTGGGCCCCTTCCAGACCCACCGAATCAGACCTGGGGGAGGGAGCCCAGGCACCTGCACTTTAGAAAAGTGTCCTCATCGATTCTAAAGAGCAGCCAAGGTTACAGCCCACTCTGCTAGCCCTCTCATTAACCGAATACCACCTGCCATCTGAGTGACCACCGCCATGAGGCTCTGTGATGGGAACTTGGACAGGTTATGATTTTTCTATTCCCCATTGACATTCCACCCTGACATTTTTCATACAGCAAAGTTGAAATGATTTTACAGTGAACATTATTTACAGACCACCTAGATTATGCCATTAATGTTTTACTTTGTCAGGTTTTATCATATACTTATCCTTCTATCTATCCATCAATTCATCTATTTTTTTACACATTTCTAAGTAAATTACAGACATTTGTACAATTTCCCTTGAATACTTCAACATGCTATCATTAACTAGAGTACAATTGTGTACTTTTTCTTTTGATGTAAACTTTCCAAAAAATAAAATATTAAAATCTTAAGTGTATATTCACTGTGTTTGGAGAAATGAATATGTCCATGTAACTCAGACTTTTATCAGATATAGCGTATTAGGCAGGTTATTTTACACTTAATTAGAAGTCATGTTAAACATTTGCTATTTAAAGAGACCGCACAGAAAGGGCAGCACTTTATCCCAAAGACCACCTAATGGTAGAATTTCAGACACCAGGGCATTAAGTAGGAAATATTTGGGAGGACAGAACAAAAGGGCGTCCCTAGCATCCCTTGGGCGATTCAGACCTGGCTATGTGTTGAACCCAGACCACGCTATGTAACATAGGCATGGGGGGGGCGTGGCTGGGGTGGAAGTGATCTTGCAGCACAGAGTGCTGTGCCCTGCGTGCGCATGCGTGAACATGTCGCAAGAAGATGCGGTTTTGAAACTTTGAGCGAAAGCTCAAGACACTAATATTTCTCCGAAGGTAGATGTCTGTCTGGATATGTGTGTCCTTCTGGCTGGCACAAGTCTCCTATACTAGATAAGACTAAAGACCCAAGAGAAGCCAGGTCACAGGCGGTATCAAGTGCCCCAGCCTCTCGACCTAAACCCAGAAGTTACCCAGGTGCTCAGAGCCTACATACTTGGGGTCATACATGGAGAGCAGATTCTAAAGAGCATAATATGACTGGAATCAATGTCTTTAAATGTTAATGGCAAGAAGAAATGTCCTTGCTTCTAAACCCTGGAAACAGGGATTGATTTAATAAGCTATAAAGAGTTTCCAACCACGCACCCAACACTGAGTAACATTCCTGCACTCGGAACTTCTTCCCTCCCGTGTGGAAAGCTGAGCTCGTGGGCCATGACTCCAGCAGAGCCTATGTATGGATCCTCTCAGAGGATGACTTCACATCTTGCGGCCTCTGAGTTGTAAGTCCTCTACCTAAAAACTTGCCTGACTGTAACCTTTTGCTATGGTGAAAAGGTCTTTATTCTAGGTCTAATACATCTCTCTTTTCATGTAAATTGCTCCAGAAATCCCAAATCCTTATGAAGATTTAGTTCGTTCATTGCATCATTCAATGTCCACAGAGAACGGTGATCGTCGCTGACAACCTACTGTAGGCTGCACACTGCGCCAGGCACTGGGGATGCAGCAGTGGACAGAGCAGGGGGTGTCGTTGCTCTTATGGAGCTGTATCCCACGAAGAAGATATTGCACAGCCAAGTAAACAATTACTTTCTTGCAGTGCTGATAATGGCTACATAGAACTCATCGGGAATGTTTTGCATGGTTACAGAAGGGCTTGACCTTGTCTATGAGACCTGGTAGGGTTGAGGAAAGGGTTCCCTGAGGATGTGCAGCTTGGTGAGACCTCAAGAATGAACTGAATACACCTGGGTGCAAAGCAGAAGTGAGAGAGGCCATAGGTGGTACAAAGGCCCTGGGGTGGCAAAGAATAAGACAATTATCATGAATTAAAAAGAAGCAGGGAGGACATTGTGGCTGTTGTGGAATGAGCCACAGTGTAGGAAAGTCACATGCAAGGCTGGTGGCCATAATAAGGAGCGTACGTTTTATTCTAATTACAGTGGGAAGATATACTCGTAAGAATACAAGTGAAGATATAGGGAAGATATTCTTGAAAGCATGTGGTTAACAATCAGATATGCTTTTTTAGAAAAAGAACTTACTCTGGCTGGGTGTGGAGGTCAGATCAAAGAGGACTAACGGTGATACCCAGGACAACTGTTTTAGAGATCTGCAGTCACCCACTGGTGCAGAGGGATGGCCTGTGCTGGGGGCCTTGGAGGCGAGAAGGAGTGTCTGAGGGTCAGAGCAGCTCATTTGCCCCCACAGGCTCTCGTCTACTATGCCCACTGGACAGCGGGATTCCTAACGCTCTGACTCACAGAGCAGATACAGACCTTACCAATAAATAAAATACAAGTTGGCATGCTTGGGAATGGTGTATGGCCTAAAAGACCAAGGAAAAGATTCTTTTACACTAGCCAGCTGCACTTCAGAATAACACAGAGACAGACCTCTGTGAATCATTTCATGGTGTATTGAGCAAAGTTCTGTTTGCAATTGGCAAGTTAGGAAAATAAACGCCTGTGTTTGTTTTCACTTTCTATTTCCTTGGTTTGTCCAGAGACTCACAGACCAAACCTCAGGGTTGCCCTTGGAGACTCAGCAAGCAGATATGGGCCCCCACTTTTTGAATGTCCCATGGAAATCAGCCACAGATTGCCATTAACCCCTATGAGGACAAGGGCAGTGCCCACCATCATTCCAGCATCAGAGAGGGCCGGCAGGTATGGACCTCTTCTTGTGTGTTACTATTCAGATGTTGACCCCGTAGAGCCCTTGCCCATCTAGAACTGGGTGAATGTTTTGAGGGATACATGAGCAGAAGAGCTTTGCCTGTTCTGGGACATGGTACTCTACCAGTGTTTACCTACTGTCTCAGTCAAGGGGTGTGTGTGTATGTTTGTGTGTGTACGATGTTCTCGGCCTAATCCTATTTGGGTGCCTGGTTTCCAGAGAGGATACAACCTGGCTGTGCATGAGAATTACTCAGAGGTCTTGTTAACACCAGAGTTGGGCCCCACCCCCTGACTCAGAGTTTCTGGGTCAGGCCTGGGGTGGGGCTTGGGAATTTGCTTTTCTAACAAGTTCCCAGATGATGCCGAAGCTCCTGGACTAGGGACCACACTCGAAAACTGCTGGTCTATGCGACATAGCCTGCAGATCAGCGGTATTTAGTGAGCACCCTAGTCACCAAATGCCTCCTGTCGGCATGCAGTTAAAGTTAACTTAAGCAAAATCATCAACTTTTGGTAAATGAATGAATGAGCGACCCATGACATCTTGGCAGCATCTGGAATATTCACCTGGAACTGAATCGTATTTCTAGTGCTACCATTTAAACATGGTAAGGCATTATCCCTGTGGGCAATGATTTTAAAGTCCAATTATAGCAAAGAAAATAGTCAAATATAAAATGACAACCTGGGGATAACCTTTATTGTCAACTGACATATTTAAAGTCACTAAGCGCTTGAGGCATCTGGAAGAATAGGTCATTTTTGCTTTGTACATGTTAAGTAAGTCTTTGATATGAAATGTTCATGGAGTCAGTGAACCCATTCAGTTGCTCATTTACTGACACTCTTATTAAACAACTATAAAGTGCTGAGTTGGCACACTGAGTTGGAGAGTCAGTGTTGTAAGAGGACTTATGGTTTATTTAGTGAAAACTTTTTCCACATACTAGAATCCCCTCAAAGCTTTCCCATCACGGATGGCTATCCAACAACTACTTGAATACTTCTAGTAACAGAAGACTTGCTACCTCATGTGACAGCCAGTCTTTGAATTACTGCTGACTTCCTTCCATTGGGATGAAATCTTGCTCCCTGACTTTTCTACTGCTGGTCCTGTGTGACCACCTGTACTAACAGAGGATGTTTCGTTCTCCTCCCTTGACAACCTCGTTAGATAATGGAAATGGATATGGCACAAAGGGGCAGAACATGGACACAGGACAGGTTGCTCGGCTTTGAATCTCAGTCCCCAGATTTACTAGCTATGTGACTGGGCAAATTCCTTAGCTTTGCTGTGATCCAATTTACTTATCTGCAAAATGGGCATAATGTTATTCCTCAAAAAGATGTTTTGAAGGTTAAAAAATTACTTGCCATGAATTTAGAACAGGGTCTGCCATACAATTAATGATGAACAATACTGTTACTCTCTCTTATTCTTCTTCTTGCTAAAGAGGTCTCTTGTCCTCTCAATTTTAGACTAAGCATCCCTATCTCAGACCCAGCATCGCTGCTCTTACCTCCTCAGTCTTTTCCAGAACCAAGCGGGTTAGACCCCTCTCACTTTGAGATCCGAGTAGAGCCCAACACTAGAAGCTATTTGTCCAGCACACGATAGAGAAGGACTATCATCCCCACTGTTCCCAATTCAGCTTTATGATAGGAGTGGTATTAATAATAACAAAAACACATTGTCTATTATATGTAAATACTATATGACACTCTATAAATATATCATTTCTCATTCTTACGATAGCTGAGAGGTTGCACAGGGACATGTCACTAAGAGACAAAGGAGCCGGCATCCGAACAGATCTTCGAGCTTCAGAGGGGAACCTCCTGGCATCTTCTTGCTTCCTCCCTGTATTCAGGGAATCACCTAGGAATGCGGGGCCCCTGATTTTGGCAGGCAGGGCAAAGCTATAAAATGAGTTGCAAGCCCTGCAGCCCTGGGTGGAAAGAGTGTTCAGATTACAGCCTTATTTATTCATTGCTGCAATAGTTGTACTTTCTCTGATCTTTCTCTCCAAGTCTCTTGGGTTGAGCAAAGAAAACACTCTTGGGAAGAACATAATAAAGCCCTGAAACCATTCAGAGTATCAAGCCTGTTGCATTTCAAACCAAAAAGATGGGAAAGTTCACATAAAGAATGTAGCCCATTGGGTGTTACCCTCTCATGCCATCCAGGCATTAATGGGTTCACATTGTAACTATTCTTACTGTTATTGAATAGTTGGTAAAAATAACCGTCACCTCCAATCAGCACTGCCTGTCATTAGCAGGGACTGTTGGGTGGGTTCACAGGGCAGCAGCTGGCATTTACTGAGCCCTGGCTCGGTGCCAGACGCTCTGCTACGTGCAGTGCGTCATCCTCCCACCTCGGCGGGAGCGAACCCAGAGAGGGCGCAACTCTGACAGTTCCCTTCCTCAGGTGAGGGAGCCAGGATTCAGACTGGTTATGAGCCTTGACTCACAGGTGGTTAAACTCTGGGATGTCTGATCTTGGTGGCGGCCAGTGTTGTATCTTGGTGCTGTTGGCACACCGTTCCATTTTTCTCTGACTAGCTGCCCGGGAGTCCCCCCAGCTCCAGCACATCCCACAGCCACCATGACAAAGGAAGCACCAGACAGAAGGCAGAAGATTCTCAGGGGCTCTGGGCGGGGGGGGGGGGGGGGGCGGCTTCCTGTGGGGAGCACTCGACCACCACCCCTTAGGCTACATATGAGGCTCACAGAAAATACTTAAGGAAGGACTTGGCTTTCCCAGAAGAGGAGGGGGCCAAATAGTAGTAAGCACAACTCCATGCTCATGGAAAGTGCACACTGTACCCAGCACTGTCATGAGGAGCGCACCATCAAATTCTCATGACCACCCTGTGGGGAGGGTCCAGGCCTCTCCACCGATAAGTGGGAACCGGAGGGTGTGAGGTTGGCCCAGGGGTGCTTACAGGTTTCTCAGCCAGAACGAGGCAGGGGCGGGACTTGTGCTTTAGAACCTTTGCTTATTTATTTTTCCTTTGTTATCTTACTATTTAGTTTTTAATTTAAAATAAAAATATACATAACTAAAAGCTTGAACATGGTAGGAAAAAAAGAGAAACTATAAACAAGCCAAGAGAAAAAAAATGTCAAACCACCCAAATCTCCTATTCCAAGACCACCTTTGTTAACATTTTGGTCTATTTCATTCCAGACTTTTTTTTTAAAGTACTTATGTATATACTTCTTTCAAAGAAAGAGATATCATACACAATAGTTCATGGCCTGTTTCTTATTTCCTGCTCGATTATTATGTCTGTGTTTCCATGTTAGCATTTACGATGCTGTATATATAAACCTGTTTCATGGCCCATCCCATCCCACTATTCCAATGTCTTAAAATTAAATAAGCGGGCCGTTTCCTTCCACTTCCTGCTCTCTCCAAGGCCATTCAGGGAGTGATGGGCCAAATAAAACAAAAACAAAATAAAAAGTAAAACTTTTCCTTTCCAACAGTCTTAGCAGGAACCTTAAATCTTCCCCCACCCCTGCCCCAAATTCCACTCAAACACGAGACAGGCTCGGGTGTAGGATAGCTCCAAGCTGGAATGTACTATGAATTCAGAGAAGCATCTTAAACTCAATCCAAGCCTGGAAATCACAAAGGGTTTCCTATTGCCTTCTTTGGACAGGGTTTCATGTTTGGTAGGACAAAGAAAGGGCTAGCGTTACTGTGTTCTGACCGTGCCGATAAGGGGAGGTCTACAATCTTAACTAACATCCCCAAGCCTTTGCAGTGGGCGAGGAGAGAATCCCACCTGCTGACTCAGACTCGCCCCAGCAGAGAAAACCACCCAGCCACCAGCCACTGGCGAAGACCTTTCCCAAGCTCTCCCCTTACCGGGCATTGTCCCAGCTATAACTGGATCGCTCTCCCCGTGCACGTCCAGGCCCTGCTGGCTGCCCCAGGATAACACTTGTCATTAGAATACAAAATGCCCACTTTGGAGGTTTGTCATTCTCTGCCAGATCAGATGAAGCTCTCTTTAGAGAAGGGAAAAAAGAAAAGAAGAGAAGAACCGGGGGTCGGGGTGTGGGGGAATGGTGAGGAGAGAAGAGATCCATGGGGTTAAGTGTGTATGGGGAATGTGGTAAGTGAACTGGCCACAGATACTTGCTTACTGGTGTCTCGCAGCTTCCATTTCAGGGCCACGTATTCGTTTGTCCCCACCTTCCTTGCATGTGTGAGAGAATTTCCAAGGGAAGCACCCTTGTGTGCCCTGAACCCATGCCCGCAGTCACGGGTAGATGACAGCAGGGCTGAAAGCCGGAGAAGGGCTGATTGATGGGCTCTGAATAGCTCCGGGAACCCACCCAACTCACTCAGACCTCAGGTGATTTGATTCTCTTTTCCTTAACTGCTATGTTGATCCCTTTGCCATCTTCAAACTATATTTCCTGTGGTAATTATTACATTTCCTTTATTTTCAATGTCAGCTTATTTTCCAAGCATGGGGAAAAACCATACAGCACAACTAAAAGGAGCCCAAATGGAACAACTTGTTATATTAAGCAAATACGTATTTGCATAATGGTGACGCCCATTTCTATGTCAGCACAGTGGCAAAAGTAACAGCATTCCTTTCAGAAGGACGTAGTAATGCTGGATCTTTTGTCTTATTGGGGATCAGCCAGGGGGTAAACCAGAACCAGCTTACCCTGCAAGGCCAACGTCCAACTGCCAGTGAAGACCTGTACCTTCCTTCCCACAGTCCCTCACCTTACTCTTCCAGGGAAAAATTTTAGACAGGTTTTATAGATTAATTTTTATCCTGATGTTACATTTAAGATTTTTAAAAATTAGTATAAGGTTAAAAATAAACTGGAAACCAGAATGTGAGGACTTTGATTCTCTGAAAAATGGGTCTCCAAAAATAGGCTCAATTTATTCTAAATAAATATTTCTCCTAATAATTCTCCAAAGAAAAGCAGGTAAATCTAAAGAACTTGTGTTTGCTTAGAGGGACTCTTGTTACAATATTGCTTGAGCCTTGCTTGCACACAGAATTACACAGGAGATAGGTCTGCCCTAGGTCCCTTGAAATAGGAGTTTATAAGAGCTTCAGAATGTGAAGTTAAAGGCATGTATATTAATTTATATAAAATTGAATATCTTTCTTAGTAAAAACTTATAAAACATTTATTACATGTGAACTCAATGTGATGCCGTAGATAATGCTATAAGAGGGGATTTTGCTTTTATGGAGAAAAAAACAATCTCAAGATCATGTCATGTTAGTGGACACATGAAAAATTATACTACCTCAATTATAGTAGTATAAATATACTACCAAAATTATACTACTGGTATTTTCTTAATTAGAGAATCTACAGCTTTCTGATCCAGGTTCCTGGTCATTAATAGGAAAATATCTGATAGCAGAGGTGACCCTGAGATCGACTCGTTCAAGACTCGAGCACACAACTGTAATTTGAAGAGCTTCATTATTTACAACTTGGGCCATGCAGTCCGACCTGGGGGGACACCGCAGCTCTGTCTCTCACAGCTGTGTGACTTGGACCCGTAACCTGACCTCTGGGAGCATTGCCTTCCTCATCTGTAAAAGAGAGATCAGGAAAATGCCCGTACACCAGGGGTTGCTGGGACTCTTAAATAGACAAAATAGGAAGCACTTAGTGCGGTTCCTGGCACATACTAAGTGTCAACCAACAGCATTCATTGTTAATGTGTGGCTAAATTGCAAGAAGACTTCCCAATATGTGGGAAGGCCACATCATGAATGAGAAATCCGGGGACCGGGATGGAAGAGGGAAGTGCTGGTTACAGGATGGGAAGGGTTGGCAATGCAGAAATCCATTTTAATTGCAACTTGATACTAGAACCGTGACCTACCGAAGAGGCAGCGTGATCTTTTGTCACCAGAGCCTCCATTAGTCAAGAGTGGGACTTGAAAGTAAGGTAGTTCCTTTCATATTATCCGCTGGCATGCCATGGGGATCTTTTTCTTCTCCTCTAGAATCTTCTGCTAAAGTTACAGAGTTTATGGTTCCCATCATGCACATGTACAGTATCTATTTCATTTAATTTGCTATTAACACTTACAGTTTCACTTACTTCAACACAGCTGGAAGGATTGAAATCAACCATCTCTGGTAGAATTGGAATGTAGCTATTAGCACTTTTCTTTGCAAACCCACCCTATTCTCACCTATCTTGTGTCATGGCACAAATTCCATTCGATACACAATTATTAAATGTAGACTTATGGCATGCAGGGTCTCCGTGCTTTGCCCTGCAAATCTGGTACTTAGAACGGCTTTGCTGCACCCCAAGTATCACACAAGGTTCTAAGAGACTTTTGTAAAAATAAGCCAAGTAAGCAACAATAAGAAAACAAATTACTCATCTCTGTAAGTAAAATTTAAACTTTAAATTTTCTTAAATGTGAATATGTGAAGTAATTGCCATTTTTTTTTTCTAGTGTTGGCTTTTATGGTGCTGGAACTTCCTGTTTCAATCAAAGTGTTTTTTGAGACCATATTTATGTAAGAAAGAGCCATTTTAGTTCTAGTTGCAGAAAGACAAAAGACAGTGATCTATTCTGGGGCCTCACATGGCTGGAAATGGAAAACCATGCATTTGACAGGCATCTGCAGTTACCATATTTCTCTTTCTGGGATCATGTCATCTTACATCCTTTTCTCTAGGTGGGTAAATTGATGAAAATTTTCACTTCTCTATGCAGATTGGCTTTCTCTGCTAATCCTCCTGTTTGCAACTGGCTAAAAAAAGGACCACCCCATTGCCACCTGCACATGACCTTTCAATTCAGAGACCTGCCATTGTCTGCTCTTAGTTCAGATTTTCAAGAGAAGGGGAGAGTTGGATTAGTCATCGCGGAGTCCATGGACCAGCTCTTGTGGGTCAACAGTCTACTCTGATCTACGCAGCTGTAAAGGAAGAAAGGTAACAAGGCACGAACTCAGTGACCTGGACTCAGCACTCATGAATATGTCATAATGAAGCCACCAGATCAACAGAAAGAATAGCCATTGGCTGTGAACACGTGTAATGGAACTTGTCAAACTACTTTTCAAAGTCAAAGCCAAAATAACCTGATGCTTTTTCAGAGTGTGTGTATCCCAAATGCATTTTAAATCCTCCTCTCTCTTCCAATTCTGACTCTTTCCAAACTAAATTCTGTTAAGACAGGTATCTTCTACTGGTTTCTCCAGGCTGCTCATCTGTGTCAGAGCCCACACGTTGTGAAATCATGTCAATAGCCATTCAGAGAAAAATATTTCCTTGCACATGCCCCAAAATTCTCATTTGAATCTAGTTTTATTATATACACTCGAGAATTTAGAACAAGCTAATAATGAACATACAATTTATGTAACTGTTTAACCACTCATACTGAATAAAAATTGCCAAGACATATAGCATCTCCTTGTTTAGTACTAATTCTGAAAATTGTTCCAGAAATAATATTTTCAGGACTGTCCCTCTGAGATTGGAAAAAAAAAATGCCTTGAAATCCCTGTCTTTTAATGTATAGCTAACAGCCCAGGGCTGTATGAAGCTCACTGTCGATTTGGACAAAGACGTCGACTTCTATGACTTTCTCCTTTCCCTGTGCAGGAGGGAGAAAGTGGGGGCGAGGGGTGAGGGTGCGATGGGGTGGGACATGAGGCCCGTTTTGAAGTGTATGAGTTGGATACTCCCAAAATTCCAGCAAGATTACACACATGCACAAAAACACTCATCTGGTAAATATTACATTCTGTTTTTGTCTTTACTTTAGTTCTTACACAACTCGACAGTTTGTGGTATTGTGCCACAGCGCGGAGTGAAGGGTTACAAACATCTGGCTCACGGGCCACATTCCATTCCCTGCGGCCCCCCAGTGTCTCTGGGATAAAGTGTTTCCAACATACCAACTGAGGTGGAAAACAAGAGTTTTCCTAGAGAACAATGGGGGCAAGCAAGGCATCCTGCTTCACAAGATTCCTCTGAATAGGCTGGGCCTCGGAAAGTTAACCCACTGCCTGCCACTGAGATGAACTTGGAAGAGTCAGAAATCCTTGGATGCCTTTAGTGAGTGGCCGGTTACGTGGATCCCTTTAAGTCCCCAGCGACTGGAGAACTTGCTCAATAATAACAATGAGGTGATGCAAACTCTTCAGTCATTTTAATGTTTTAAATCCCCCTCCCATCCTGGATTCTGTCCATCGAGGAATAAAAAATATTTTCCCTTTCTTGCAGTTTTCATGGAGGAAAGGGCAACAAGATCATACATATTAGTTAAAGCATTTGGACTAATTCTTGGCACTTTGTAAGAGCTTCTTACGTTTTTCCTTTCATCGCTGTTACTATTTCTATGTTGTGCACCGATATATAGAGGAAAGTTATTTTTAAATGGTCAGATATTTTATGTTCATTTATAATAGCTGATATACTATCTCTCATCTCTTTTTGTTATCTTTTCTTATTTAAATGCTATAGTAAAATATTAGCATATTGTCTAAAACAAGACATTCTAGTGTTCTTGTAACTCTTTCTTAACAAAAGTCTTGATTTGGAGTGCTTCCTAACAATTAACACCCTAAAAAACAAATGCCAAATTTTCTGTATCATATAAGACATCTCCAAAAAGACTTATCTTTTCCTGGGGGGATTACCTCACCAAGTCTTCATAACTCATGGAGTTAGTGACCTGGATAGAGGAAGGTCCAGAGGTTCTTAGGAGGATCCATTTAGTCTCTGCAGCTGTGTGCAAATTTGTGTGCATGCATGGGCATGCATTTTCCTAGGAAGAGGGCCAATAGCTTGCAATGAGATCAATCATAAAATGTAAGAGGTTAATAACGAGTCGTATCAAGTGAATGAAGGCAGCCAGAGTAAGGAAGAGATCTATGTGAAATTATGAAGGAAGCAAGGTCTCCTTCCTCTAGGCATACTCTTCCCTTACCTCAATATCGGCCTCTATCCTTCCCCAGAAACCAGGTACCCAAATGCAATCTTTCCTCACTTCCTGGTGAAAGCTTAATCTCGATTCCTAATTCACTCAGAAAATGTGCACAATGAGAAACGTCTGCAAAAGACTTCTGTTTGGAGATTGAAGTCTTCAGCTAATGGGAAAAACTAGGAAACTACACTTTCAGATCCCATCAGCTGGTGACTGCTTCAGGCTTGTGTAGTTTCTGCTTACAACCAGCCTGTCCCAGAGTTACTGGAGAGATGAGAAAATCATCTTCCTTAAGGGAAATGTGACAGGTGATTCCACTGCGATCCTAGAGCCTTCAGTTAAGTCATCCACAAGGAGCTGTTAGTGTGAGCTCTGTGTAACGCAGTACTGGGTGTCGTGGCCATCAAGAATCCAGCACCCACACTGGAACAACCTGAGTTGGTCTCTCCAAAGGGAAAGGAGTATATGGTCATTGAGTACTTGCTGGTGCCAAGCACACCAATGGTGTGGAGGTCAGGAGCATGGGCCATGTAGTTGGGCAGGACAGGGGTCAAATTCTCACTCTACCACTTGATAAAGGAGGAACTGAGGGCATGTTACATTATAGTCCAAAGCCTTAGAGCCCTCATTTATAAAATAGATGGGATTACAGTACTTTCCTCATTGGATTATTGTCAATATTAAATAGAAAAACATGGACATCAAGGGCATGGTATGGCTGCTGGTACTCAGTAGGAGCTCAATAAATTTTACTGTAACTGATTCTCTCACTGAATCCTCATAATCACTCTAGGTGGTGCATAGCAGCCTTCCCATTTTGCAGATGGGAAAACTGATGTTAGGGGGAAACAACATGACTGTAGCCACCTGGCCTACAAATGGTAGAGTTAGTCTCTTTTCACCCTATAAGAAATTTCTCTAATACAGTACATACATCACTCATCCAGTGGGAGGTTAATTTAGATGGTAAATTGGAAGAATAGTTATGCATTTATACTAATGTGTATAGAAAAATAAACTACCACCAATCTCATGTCTCATATGTTTAGAATAAAACCAAGAACAATTAATTTGATTGAAAAATAATATTAAATCACAATAATGCAGATGAGAGAGCTAAATGGCTAAAATTGTGGATGCGATTTATAGAAGCAAAGGAGGAGGAAAGTATCTCCTCTTTAGTGTAAGAGCATGAAAAAGATAAAAAGAAAAGGGTACAGGGTTGAAATTCAGACCCGAGCACTGAAATACATATATTTTTAATTCATTCTAGAATTTCAGTATCACTTGCCAACACGCCCTTGCTGCAGCTGTTAGAGATCTGATTATGGCATCTGCCTGTGAGTGAAGCACTTAGTTCCTTCCAGAGAACGTTGGCACTCCGCAAATCCAGCTAATGCCCCAGTGAGGACACCACTGCTAATGATTCTGATGAGGAGAAGATTACCAAAATGAGGCTAGGCCCAGGGGGACACATGGGAAAGACCACAAAGGAAGAAAAGGGACCATGCACCCCATTTTGCACAATGTTCCCCTTAGTTAATCCATCAGCCCCCCGGTAAAGTAGCACCTGGTACCAATTTCAGTGCTATGAAATATTACCTATACATGATGTTTCCAACCCATTTTACTGTTGCTTTCTGATAAAATACCCTTATATCTCTCTTTTAGTATTTTTGTCATGCAGCCTTAAGCTCTGGTGCTGGAGAAACAAAAAGGTAGCAGTGTTATTGATTTCCCCCTCCTACTTGCCACCTTGCTTTCTCATTAACTCCCCAAAGGAGCTATTTCCACTTCCAAGAGAGGGATGAGGAGGAAGGTCCTTATAGAGAAGCCCAGTTAAGCCGGTAAGACTAGGCCAACAATGTCACAACCATAGAGGTAGTGAAAAGAGGGGGAAAAGAGGGGTAGTGAAAAGGGAGTGAGTTTGAGACCAGACAGCAATAGGTTCAAATCATATCTGCCTTTCCAGGCTTAGCCACCTTGAATAAGTCCTTTAACTTTCCCGAGCTTACATTTTTTTTTTCATTTGAAAAGTAAGGACAGCACCAAACATCTCAATGTCATCATGAATATTAAATGAGCACCAGGTAGGTAAAGAAGCCAATGTACAAGAGTGCTCAACAGGATTTAAGCTATTTATCCTGTTACCGCTTGTCATTCGAGTGTCTTATAGCAGAAGAGCTGTTATCCTGTCTTCATTTCCTGGTAGTAAATGGGAAGATTCTCATCTAATGCCAAATGTTCTTCCTGCATCAGACACTCTGGCTAAGGCCCATATTCCAAACCCCTGTCTGTGAAAGTTTCCTATCTGAAAACTGTCAACACGGGCCTGTGAAACATTAGCTAAGATCTGCTTTCGTGTAAGAACAAAGTCTCTCCACATCCAGAAAGAAGAGCTTTTCCACTGGAGGTGCCAAAGAGCTGTGCACCTCCCATAACACTCATCCGTCCTTGGAAAAGCCATGGCTAACACTCTTTGTTGGAATCCATTTTTCTTTATTTCGTGACAACAGAATTTCTAATTCTTTCAACATTTCCTTCCCTCTCCTCCCTGACCATGTACCTACTTTTTGGCTTCTTGGCACTATCAGAAGATCCCATGCATTTAGCAAGTAATTTCTGAACATTTTAACATCAGTTGGCGGCCTGTGCCTCCCATTAGGATATCTGGTAATATTTAGAGTCTAGGACAGGGTTTACAAAAATAAAATGCTCCATCACCTTGGGCAACTGGTATTCCAAGGGTAGGAGATACCAGGTTACATAAGAAGAATCTAGTCAACTTACCCCCATCTCTACCTACACCATTGTAACTCAAGCTACCTTCACCTTTTGTCTGCACCATTAAAATGGTCGCTGAAGCAGTCTCATCATATCTATTTTTTGGTACCTAATTAATTTTATAAGATGCAGCCAGACTACTCGTTTCAAACACAAATCAAATAGCAGATCCTCACCTGTTTAAAATCTCTCAATCAATTCCTATTTCCAAATGGATCAAGACTAAAATCTTTAACATGGCTTGACAGACCATTTATAGCTCTTCTGCTCCACTCTCTCCCGGCCCACCATCCCCTACCTCCACCCATGCAACCTCATTATATGCTTCCAGATTATGGAGGGGATAGACCTAATGCTCAAGTTCAGGACAGGGTTTTGTTTTGTAGTTATGCCTTCACATTCCTTTTCTGCATTCATTTCTGATATATGCTTACCTTAACTTGTAATTACTGTATACAATCAAATGCATAATTATTTTACTAAATTTCTCTCATTAGACTCTAAGCAAGAACTTCAACAAGTTTGTTCATCATTGTACCATTGTATCTCCAGAGCCCTGTTCAGGGCCAGGGAGAGTAGTAATACTAACAATTGCCATTATCAACCAATTCTAAGCACTTTAGATGTTAACTCAATTTTCACAACAACTCATGAAGAAGATAACTATTATCCTCCTTTGGGTAATAAAAATACTGAGGTACAGAAAGTTTAAGTAAGCTGCTCCAAAGTTCCGCAGCTAATAACTGCAACATCTGGGTCTTGAACCCAGGTAATTCAGTTTCAGAATTTGTGTTCTTTAACCATTATACCAATCTACTTCTGAAATAATAGCAAGTGCTCAAGTCATAGTAAATACCCAATAAAATAAATATTTGTTAATTTAATAATGAATAATGAACAGGTTGTTGTGTAAGCGACCCACCAAGGAAAGCCAAGGCCCTTAAGTTTATTGAGGATTGGGGAAAAAGTTACTGAAATGGCAACTCCGATGGTGCAGAAGGTCAGCATCATCTGGCAATCCAACGCAGTAGTGAGTACCAAAGAAGCGGCCCTCGGGAGCTGTGCTTGTTATACTGGAAGCTGCTGTGTTTCTCTTACTGTTTGGAAATGCTGGCAGGCAACATCTTGGCTCCTGACTAAGCAAGACGAGTTTAAATATAGATGAGGGCTCTAAAAATGCTGCTGTTGAGGCTGTACCAGGTGACTGTATACATTTTTTTTTGGGAAGGTAAGCACATTAAAAAGTCTTTGAAAGTTGAGTCTGAACCACAGCTACCCTTGAGTGTTTATCCCCAAGAGTTTTTAATGTGATGCTGGGGACCATTGTCATTTACTGAAGGATTCGTCTATTTGCTACGAATGTCAAGAGACTGAGAACTTGTCTATTTACCATGAATGTCAAGAGACTGACATTCATAAAGATGAACAAATACCTTTTACCTACAGAGGCTGTGCCTTCAAGGAGGTCATCTGGGGCTGATGGCAAGAGAACAGCATGGAAGAAAGTCTAGGGGGATTCTTTTGTCCTCAAAGAACAAGGAAAATGGCAAAATAGAGATTTTGCTGACCTCCTCAAAGGATTTAACATTTGGAGAGTTACTTGCTCAACACTTTGTCAACAATATGGACAGGGGACATTTACACAGACCAGAGCAGAGCACAGGTCAGCAGGAGTGAAAAACAAGGAGGAGAAAATGGGGACCCTGTCCTGGGAGAGCTGAGACATTAGGAAGGTTGAACACTCAAATAATGTCTCAGCAATGCTTCCAGAACAGCTAACATACCAGCACAAATGAGGAGCGAGCAAACTGATTGGGGCAATGTAAAAAGAAACGCGAGAAAATTTCACTGGAACCAGTTTAGACACTGGCCACTGTGTGTGCTATGTTAGAGATGGGAGCTAGAAACACAAATACGATTTTTTTTAATTCCTCAAGGAGCTTAAAAATTGGGTGTGGAAACAGACGTGTAATCCCAGGTATGTTAAATGCTAAAACCAAGATAACCTGGTTGTAGAAGACCAGAGAAGCACTAACTTGGAGTGGAATGGGTCAGGGGAGGCATCCCAGAGCTGAACCTTAGAGCATAAGAAAGGTGTCGGTGGTGCTGGCGGGAGAGAGACAAAGTAGAGGAGCTGTATTTCAGGTCACACAAGTCACTGTGGTTTAAACCCAGGTCTACCCAGCTCCATACCTCCTATACTTTCTATTACACAGGCAGTCTTCCAAGTCATTAAATATCTTTTGAGTGTTTGTTATATGTAGGTACTAAGCCTAAGGCTTGGCTCCTACCCTTTAAATGTACAGATCTTGACCACTATTTACATAAGAGCTTGTTTGTTGCTGAAGCCTAAAATCCAGCATAAAGTAAGCATTCAATAAATATTTGATGAGTATATTCAAAGTACACGTAAATGAGTGTATGCCTCCATGAATAGGTGATGAGAATGTAGAGACAGACTAGAGCATAGGATAAAGGACATGGAAGAGTTAGTCTGAAATAAAGTTTTGAGGGGAAGGAAGACCATGAAATGGCAACTATAAATCAAGAAGAGCAAATGCAAGGGCAAAGAGGAGAAAGGACTAGGTTAGACAGTACTCCGCTAGCTTCAGTCAGTGACAGCCATGTGAGTACCACTGCCACACCCAGTGTGGCTTACTGAACACCTGACACATGCCAGGTTTTATAGTATGCCTTTTTGTATATATGGCTAATTCATCCTACCTTCCTGCAGGTCACATGGTCTAATCTCCATCATATAGTTAATGATAAGGCACAAGCAAGGTTTAAAAATTGGCATAACAAAAATTGGAGATTGCATTAAAATCCAGGTCCCTTGACTAAAGAACCCATGTTTCTTTTCTATACCCTCCCTTGCAGTAAACTACTAACTTTATAGCCACATGCTGTACACTCAACCCTTCCCTGGGTTTATAGTATAGGTATGGCCCTAGGCCTGGAAACTACCTAGTTTTTCATATTCTGCAATCCAGATATGATACAGACATTCATCCGTCCACTTGTCTAGGAATGTAATGTATTGGGCCTTGATTGTAACATTGGGCCTTGATTGTAACATTTTAAGTACCAAAAATTCAATCCTTCCCTCAACTCCCAATTATTTATCAACTACCTATTCTGTGCCAGGTAGTTTTCTAGGTGTTGGAGTTACTAGTTATACCAAGTGTCTGCCTTCAGGAATCTTACATTCTAGGGGACAAATGGCAGAGAAAAAAAAAACACGGAAAATAGAAGAATTTCTAATTGTGATAAACCTACAAAGAGAGTGAGAACAAGCCCTGGGACAGTGCTTGATTGTGAGGAGAGAAAGGCCACCAAAGGTAGGACCTTCTTCCCTGAGCAGTGGCTTGAGTGGTGAGAAGAGGCAGGCATCAGCTCTCTGGGGGAACTGCATTCCTTGCAAGGGAAGAAGGTGTGAGGACCTTTAAATGGGAAGAAGCCCAATAAGTTTAATGAACAGAAAGACATTAGGGTCTGGATCCTATGGGTGAGAAAATGAAGAGGATGAATTAAGAGCTGTAGGCAGGTACTCAGGGGACAAACCAAATATGATCTTGTAGACGATGGCAAGAATTTTATTTTGGTTGACATAGGAATTCATGAGAGAGTTATATGATGGATTGAGAATCTTCTGACTCCTTCAGGGAATGTAGGTTTTGAAGGGCAAGGCAGAAGCAGGGAGGCCAGGGAAGGGCTTTGCCTCTGCCTAGATACAAGGAGATGGGGGCATAGATTAAGATGGGAGAAGCAGAGAGAGTGAGAAGTGGTGAAGTTTTGGAATGTATTTTAGATGTCAAGTTGATGAGAGTTGCTGACAGAGTAACTGTTGAGTCAGAAAGAAAAAAAAAAAAAAAGAAATCAAGTCTACCTCCTAGGTTTATGACCCAAACAAGTATACGTATGAAGTGCCATTTTCTGACATGGGGGAGGTAGGAGAGGAAGAGGCTGGGCTTGGAGGGAAATGAAAAGTTATGTTTACTTCATGCTATGTATGAGGTGATGTGTATTAGACATGTAAGTATAGATGTCACATAGGCAGTAGGGCTCAAGAATGTGGGGCTCAGAGGAGAAGTCAGGGCTGGATATAATACTGTGATTCAAAGCCTTGGGGTCTACAGAAGGTCACCAAGGGAGTGTGCGAGTAAAAAGGAGAGGGGAACTAAAGGCCAGACCTTGGGACATACCGTCCAGTGGAGGGCAGCTGAGAAGGAAGGACTCCTGGAAGTAAAAGGAAGGTAATGAAGTGCAGGGTCATGGAAACCTGGGGAAGAATGTGTTTCAAGAAGAAGGCAGTGGTTAATGGCTATGAAACAAAATTGAGAGATCAAATAAAAGGAGAGAAATGAATTCTCCATCATATGCAGCACCCAGGTTACTGTGTAGGTATATAGATTGCATCCTGCCCAAGGATCCCTAGCTGTGTGGGTTGATTGAGATTTGAAACCCAGCCTCTGTATCCATTCACCCACACCCTCTTACTCATACCTGCTGTTTCCTCTATCCCGAACACTCTCCCATTATTTTCCTCTTCCCTCCAGCCCTCTCCTCTATAACTAATTTCTTCTCATTCCTTTAACCCTCTGCTTACACAGCTTTGCTTCCTCCAGAATCCTACCCTGACTCTCCAAACTACTGTATTTTTCTAATAACAGCAGAAATAGAACTAAAACATGAACCAGATGATTAATCCTTCCTGGCATGTCTTCCCTGCCCCTGTGTAAGTTCTGGATAGGCAGTGACATGTCTGGCTTGTTCATCTCATGATCTCCAGTGCCCAGCACAGTGCCTGACACACAGGTGACTCTCAATACCTCTTTGTTGAATGAATGAATGAGTGAATGAATGAATGAATAGAACTTACTGCAGCCTTTGTTGCTCCCTTTAGAACTGGGTTGATTGCTGCATCTAGAATATGGTTTCACATGCTCTTTGGCATCAGTCTCATTGATGTGGATATTGACAAATTCCAATTCAGAGTCCTGACTCTTCATCTCCCTAACCTCACTCTTAACTTCCAGCTCCCAGGTCTACCATCTCTTTGACAAGGTGATGGCTCTAGATGGCAGGACTTGGGACTCCATCTACTCCCATGTCTTTTATCATCTGTGATAAGACCCATTACTTGTATTTTCATACTGTCCAGCAACCTGGTCATGCCCATGATGGAGACATCCTGATCACCGGGAATAAGTGATGATTCCTATTAATAGCTGGTGAAATCCAAGGGAAGAGAAGTGACAATGGGCCCTGTTAGGCAGTGAATCTCAGCCTTTCTTCTTCTATCACACCATGATGTCCACACACGTATTGCCAAGGGCAAGCCACACTTTGACCCCCAGAGCCCTTCTTCACCCCACAAAATAAAGAATATGAGGAAATACAAGTATTTAAGTAGATACAATTCAATAGTGGATTAGTAAAGGTTATACATGTAGTAGGTTGAGGGTTAGTGAAATTCCTGGTAAACTGGAAGCAGCTTCATACTTTTCTTTCTGATTTAAGAAAATACAGTATTCCATGTGAAGAACAGTGACATGATCCTAATAACAGCCTTGAATTGATTGTAATCAACATAAAAATGTCTGCAATAAACACAAAAAAGTCTTGGTTTTATCATGACAAAAACATGCAGGTCTTCATTTTTCCTCAATATGGAGCTTCCTATTTGGTAACTACCTTATTTATTTTTCATGAACTTTAATTTGTAAAATATCAAATGCTACACATAGGAAGTACTGTTGAAAATAAATCATGCACTTCTGGCTTTAGTTAATACTCAAATAAGTAAAAACAATGGTTCCTGTGATGGTGAATTTTATGTGTCAACTTGACTAGGCCATGGGGTACCTAGACATTTGGCCCAACATTGTTCTGGATGAGTCTGTAAGAGCATTTGGAAGAGATTAACATTTGAATTGGTAGCCTGAGTAAAGTAGATTGTCCCCTTCAATGTGGGTGGGCTTCATCCAACCAACTGAACACTTGAATAGAACAAAAAGGTCAAGTAAGAGAGAACTATTATACTTTTGCCTGAGTGCTTGAACTGGGGCATTGGTTTCCTCTTGCACTTGGACTGGAACTCAGGCCATTGGCTCTTCTGGTTCTCAGGCCATTTGATTCAGATTAGAACTATACTCTTGACTCTCCCGGGTCTCACGCTTGCCAACTGCAGATTTCAGGACTCCTCAGCCTTCATAATCACAGGAGCCAATTCCTTATAAGACAGATGTGTGTGTGTGTGTGTGTGTGTGTGTGTGTGTGTGTAATTTCCATCCTAATGGTTGTTTCTCCAGAAAACCCTAACTAATCCTTGATCTGCACCATGGTAATTCCAAGGATTTTCAATAAAATTTAGCCAGGTGGACTTTGCATAATTATACCAGTAGTTTTGTGGTTGAAGAGGATCAAAAGTTGGTAACACATGAAGAAAGCCGAGAGCATCTCCTTTCATGCTCTATTACGGTGCTTCTCAAAGTGTAGTCCCTCCTGGCAGTAACAGAATCACTTTGGAACAGATTAGAAACACAAGTTATTCAGATCTACCCGATATCAGAAAGTCTGGGGTGGGATCCAGGAATCTGTGTTTTAAGAAGGTCTTCAGGTGATTTTGATGCATTCTACACTTTAATAACTAAATCTAAAAAATAGATTTATTTTGTTAAAATTGTATTTATTTATTTTTTAGACAGAGGGGAAGGGAGGGAGAAAGAGAGGGAGAGAAACATGCAAGTAGGGGGCCTCTTTCATGCCTCCTACTGGGTACCTGGTCCACAACCCAGGAATGTGCCCTGACTGGGAATTGAACCAGTGACCCTTTGGTTCATGGGTTGGCACTCAATCCACTAAGCCATACCAGTTAGGGCAAGAGCTACTAATCTAGATGTTACACATGACTGCTCAATAAAGAGGAAATGAATGGCTTTAAAATATAGAACCTAGTTTAAAAAAGTCAGAATCTGTAAGTCCCAACCCACCAAGACACTGAAGAAAATGTAGCCATCACAGTGGGAACAGCAGTCAAAAGTTGGTGGGTGGCAGCAGGGATGAGAGGGTTGCAAGACTTTTTTTTCTAAAGCCAAAGGTGCAACTTCCCCAAATACCAAGATTGAAGCAAATCAAAAGTCAAATTCTAAAATATGAACTATAATAAGGAAAGTTGGCTTCTACACATAGTGTAACTAAATCCATTCAAAACAAAGCTTCAATAATTGGCAGCTGGCACACAAGTCATAAGAAGATAACTGCCAGAAGATTCCCACCAATGTCCTGGTTAAAAATTATATATAATATGTTCATATACAAACTTGTTATTGAGAAGCGTGAGAACGTCAAGTAGAGCATAGTTTTTGAATCCTCCCCCAAGAAAGCTGGAAAGCTCAGAAGAGCTGAGATGGTTCCCAGAGAGATTCGGACACAGGGAGAAATCTCTTAGTCTTAACCCTAATTCCATCCCTCCACATGACAGTTCACAGCACAGGCTGAAGAGAGATCCCTGAACCAGGCTATGGGAGCATCCAAAAGCAGCAGGAGGCTCAGTGACTGGTCCAAGAAAAACATGCAGTCAAATGGGGGAGATCAGGCCAGTATTTTCTAAACCTCCCAAAGATACATCACCTGAATTCACTGGGACACTAAGGTGGCAAGTAACAAAAAACTACTTCCTGGCCAGGTTAAGGTAAAAAGAAAAAGTATTATTATGAGACACAGAGGTGTCTCATAGGAATTAAGGGCAGGAACTGATTGGATGTACTGTTAGAATGAGGCAGTTGAAGGGAACTCACTCCATCTCTTCCAGTCTCCTAACTTTTGTCCCTGTGAGCCTGTTTCATTCTTCATTTCCTCTGCATCTCTGGTACCCATGGCTGACTTGGGCCTCTCCCAACATGAGTCTACACATTGACTTCTGTGTCTACACAGACCTCCCGACTCTCTTTTCTCTTGGTGTTAGTTACAGATTTCTGGAAAAGAGAATTGCTGACCTTGTTTGTGTTGTGCCTAGCTTCAGCCCAATCTGGCAGTGAGAGTATAGTCATTCGTTACAGAATGGCTGCTGGGTCCATGTCCATGGAAATAGAAAGCAGCAGGCAGTTTCTAGAATAATATGGGAGTAGATGGCTCTGTGGTTATGAAGGCACTTCAGGATGACTACTGCTCTACTAGAGAAGTATACTACCAAAGATAAACCAGTCAGTTTTCTCTCTCTGAAGACTGCCCAGGGAAGCCTGGTTAATGGGTTTAATCTGGAAAGGCTTCATGGAGGAACTGTTTACAACATCTCTCATAGCAATGGTTCCCAGTACAATGGTATAAAGGGATGAACTGAGAAGCGAATAAGTGGTCACTCACCAAAGTTTGTAATCTTTGACTTATCTTAACTACTAAACTAGTATCATCATACACAACCCACATAATGAAATTTTATAGAAAATCTTTGAAAGTATTAAAGGTGCAACTCAAGAAAATATAACACCATTATTTTCATTTATTTGAGTATTAAAGCCAGAACTACACAATTCATTTCAATATTTGATATCCTTAAAAGTTAAAGTTTATGAAAAACATAACAGGACAGCTATCAAAATAGAAATTTTCTTACTGAGGAAAAGAAAAGGTCTTTTTTTCCCCTGTCATGATGAAACCAAGATTTTTGATAGATTGATGGGATTCAATATGCACACGACTGAGGACCACTAATATGGAGTACATTGCATAGATAACAAAGATTTGTCTGGATTTTTTCACTATTATCAGAAAGAGAGAAAAAATGTGAATGTAGTTTTCTTGGGGGCAAAAAAGTATTTGTATATATTTTAAGACTCTTCCGTATCTCTTTAAATAATGTGTCATGTCTATTATCTGTTATTGAGAAAAAAATAGTATTTTAAAGTATGTATATAGAATTCACTTTCCTTTAAAATCTCACAAAAGATCTTCTGGATAAGTAAGTACCTTTCATAATATATTTTCCTAATCATACACATGACTTCAGTAACTCTAGATTTTTCTCTCATGTCTCATTTCATTTTTTGTTCTATGACTTTATGAATATGTCTATACAGAAGGAGTTAAAATTGCTTCACCGTATAACATAACCAATCACTCCCACAAACTATCTTATAAAATAGCTCCTTGAAATGAGATTAGAAACAAATCCCCGCTTTCAAGGTTCAGGGTCAAAGGAAGCAATCGATTGGCCTGCAGCCTCGCAGAGGTTCTTCTACTCGCAGCACAGTCCCCCTTTGACTCTGGGACAGGCCCGCAGACTTCTGACTATAATCAGGCTGGTAAAGAGCAAATTATCTGGATCGGATGGCAATTTAAAACATTCTAAGTATAGCCTCTTAGTCTCAATTACTTTGTTAGATTTTAATGTAGTCAAAACCAGAGTTTCAAAGGAATGAGATGCAGATCTTGTAAGCTAGTATTTGGTGAATACAGAAGACTTGAAAAGCTCACATAATTGAGTATTGAGGAGCTTGTCTGCTTTATAAAATCCTAGGGCTCATTCTATTGTACATTTGCTCATCAAGTTTATTCAAAAAATATTGATTAAGCATGTACTGTAGTTGGCAACACTATTCCAGGCAGCAGACAAGAGAAAAAAGTCTCAGCTTTTTCTGGAAGTAACACACATTTCCTAATATGAAATCCAGAATATCCCCAATAGGCTAAGTTGCCTCTTGGTCCAGGAAAGATGATGTCATAAAACAAAGCAAAAGCACCTCTTTAGCAAAAACCCCATCGCTATCAAGGATGCTCTGAACTTGTACAGGCTCATCAGCAAGTGCTCGGCATTCAGGTGCTATTTATTTTGGATTGTAATTGGGGTGGGGTTTTTTGAGGCAATATGTCTTGGATCCCAGCTGTTGGGATTGAATCCACAGAGGTAAGATGAGTAAATTTCCCTCTTCCTTCTCTCTTTCTGATTGCAGAACATCATGTGAACTTGGCTGGGGGTGGGGGAAGCTGGGGGAGACAGGATACCACGGGGGCTCAGCAAACTCAGCGGCTGCCTCCAATGCTTTTCTTGTTTGTTGGTCTGAAAACTGTGACTCAGATTACCATGGTTTGGGAATTGAAATCCTGACATGAACAATTAAATTCTGTATTTATATTCCTAGCAATTTCATCTTGTCATTTGTGGTTTTCTTCAAATTACAAAACAATTAAATGAAGAATTTGGCAAAGAAATTGAACCAGATGCAAGTTTCTTGTCTCCCCTCCTCCCCCCCTCCCCTTTTAATGGCAGGAAAAAGAATGTAATTTAAGTCTTCCCAGCTCTTCAGCTGTGGAACAGCTGAACAGGCATCTTGAAGGAGAAAGTGTCTCTTTCACTAAAGAGTGTGATGTAGTGTTTTATCTGCAATGTTGAAGAGGAAAGCCCTTGAAGTCCAGAAATCCCTAAGAGAAATGAAGCACACACGTACTCCAACCACAGCATTTATTATCCTGACACTGCAATTTAATAAACAAAAGGCACACAGAGTGTCATCCTGGCCTAACATATATGAGAGTTTCCTTGGAAATGCAATCGAGCTGAAAGTTTATTCTTAAACACAAACTGAGATCTAATATCTGAACTGGTCTAATACACTATTGGTCTAATAAAGCTCCAAATTTTGATTCTTTTCTCAAGCTGGGTGATGCAGAAGAGCAAATGCATTTTATATACCCCTCACAGCCTCTACGTCCGCTTAGTCAGAGAGGTAAAGAACTCATTTTTGATGGATTTAGATTTACCACCTGCATAAACTCATCGCACCTCTTTAAAGATCCTTCCGCTTGTAGCTCTAGCAAAGTATCTGAGAAACAGGCCTGGAACACTCTTACAGAAATGTGGGGGATCAACTCAGGGCCATTTGGGAGCCAAGCATCTCCGATCAGGGAACCGAGTGCAGATGATGTGGAAGACAATCTGTATCAACAAACCCAGAAAATGTGGCTGTACACTTCTAAAAGTTAAACCCGAAGTGTCACATTACATTTGATTCTGAAAGAGGCAACAGAGCCTCAGCATAATGATTTCCTATGCTGAATTAGACGGAGAAAGAACTTTTCCATTTTTCCTGACTCGTAACTTAATATCAGGCAAAAAGGCTATTAGGTGGAGGAAGTGCTATTTGCCTGAGTGGTTCCATTTTTGTCACCACCACCTTCCCCCACCCCCAAACACACACACTGGCTGAGAACAAAGAAAAGGAACCTTTCTGAATTTTGCTCCTACTTCCAAGGAAGAAGGCCCGGTGGGGAGAGCAGAGTCCTCAGAATCAGACAAGTGTGGGTTCTGCTAATACTGGTCGTGAGGCTGGACACAGGACCTAGGACAAGTTATTTTCTCTGTGCCAAAAGGTTCTCATCTAAAGAAGAACGGAGAAATGCCATCACCTACACATCAGGAGACTACTGGGGGCAGCTGTGGAATACTCTAATGAAGCAGTCTGAATGCCGGTCGGCTGGCAAGCCTGAATGCCATGGTCGTTGATGTTCCGGTTCCAGCTCGGCTCATGTCCCAGCCCCTCTGATGACTAGTCAGTATGTGCTCCCTCTTTGTGTCCCCAAGATTTAATGTCAGTACTTACATATTCCCTGGAAAAGTGAATTACTCTTTTTGTATTTGTATTATGTTTTCCTTTCCTAGACTAAAGGACCATTATTTTTTTCAAAGACAATTTTTTCTTTACTACCAAACCCCGCCCCCCAAAAAAACCATGACCCAGATTAAACATTTAGCAAATTCACATAAGAAAGTAAATACAAATTATCCATGGCCTCATGTCTAGATAATAACACTTCAGTGCACATTCTTCCAGGTTTTCTGTTTTTGTTTTTTGCTAACAGTTGACCCTGTATAGCAAACAACATGGGGGTTAGGGGTACCACCTCAGCCCCCTCAGTCCAAAATCCACATATAACTTTTGACTCCCCCCAAAGTTAAGTTGTCTCTCAGTGTTGGGGGATTGTTTCCAGGAACCCCTGCAGATATCAAAATCCACAGATGCCCATGTGCCCTGTATAAAATGATATAGGTTAACACACACAGGCAGCCTTCCACAATTATGGACGCCCACCCCCGGATCCAAACAGTACAGGTATTTATTGAAAAATCCACATTTATTCCATCATGTAAATGTACCACAGTTTTTTGATCCACTCTTTTACTGATGGGCACCTGGGTTGCTTCCAGCACTTGGCTATTGTAAATTGTGCTGCTATGAACATTGGGGTGCATAGGTTCTTTTGAATTCATGTTTCAGGATTCTAAGGTATGATCCCAGCAGTGGAATTCAGAGCTCAAAATGCAGTTCCATTTTTCGTATTTTGAGGAAATCCCATACTGTTTTCCACAGTGGCTGTGGCACATCTACACAATGGAGTGCTACGCAGCAAAAAAAGGAGCTCCTACCCCTCGTGATGGGATGGATGGAACTGGAGAGCATTATGCTAAGTGAAGTAAGCCAGGTGGTGAGGGACAAATACCATATGATCTCACCTATAAATGGAACCTAATCAGCAAAACAAATAAGTAAGCAAAATATAACCAAAGACATTGAAATAAAGAACAAATGGACAGTAACCAGAAGGGAGGGAGGGGGATAACGAGGAAAAAAGGGGAAGGGTCGTCAAGGAACATGCATAAAGGACACATGGACAAAGCCAAAGGAGGGAGGGCTGAGGGTGGGGGTGGGTGAGTTGGGGGAAAGTGGTGGCGGGAAAATGGAGACAACTGTTCTTGAACAACAATGACAACAACAACAACAAAAGAAAGGAAACACTGATGCATTGGAAGAATATTAAAAACTAGCTCTGAGAAAGGCAGTTCCAGACTTAGGGAGAAAAGGAGATATGGACAAAATATACTTCAAATAAAGAAAAAAGAAAAGAACAAATATAAATGGACCCACACAGTTCCAACCAGCATTATTCAAGAGTTAGCTGCACCAGACTCTCATGTTGTAAAACATTTTCTCACCTGCTCTCTCTCCACTCATACTGGGAATATTCTACATATTAAAATGTTGTTATGAAATATTATTTCTAATGTCTCTTAGTATATCATTGCATGAATCTAAGCTAATTTAATTAAACATTCCCATACTGTTGGACATTTAGGCTATTTCCCAAATTGTTGCTTTAATAAACCAGAATTTTTAATGCAAGATTTTTAAGTGGAGGTTTATGTTTTTTATCTATGTGAATGCCTTATTTGCCTAGCACATAACCAAGGATTAAGACATGTTTGTTGAACATCTTCTGTGGGTCTTAAAGACATGTGTTTGGGATTCAAAAGTAAGAATGAGAATGGACCTCAGAGACTGGGGCATGTCAGAGGCTCAGTGCAGAGGGCAAACATGGTGGTCCCATCCATGAACACACCTGAGGGTCATGCGTGTTGTAAAGACCACCACACCTCTACACTTCTCTCTCTAACTCCTCATCTCAGCAGACTTCGAGAAACCAGGACAACCCTACCTTCTTAGCAGTCGATCTTCGGCTGTGTGTGCACGTTTACATTTTTGATTGAAGTGAAATATACATATGACAAGTACACATGTAAGTGTCGCTCAATCATGTTTCATAAAGTGAACACACCTGTGTAACCAGGACCGCAATCGAGGGGTGGAACATTTCCAGACCCCAGAAGCACTGGGCCTCATTGCTCCCTTCTAATCACCATACCCAAGCGTCCACAGCCATGACCTTAACCTCTAACAACACACACTTGGTTTGCCTGATTCTGTACTTTCTGTAAGTGGAACTGTACAAAGATGCATTTGTGTTGTCGTCTGTAGTTCTGAATTGTTCATCTCACAGTCTACTTATTGTTTCATTGTATAACTTCAAAGTGGTTTTTCAACTTCTACGTTTTTCAGCAACAGGAACTTTCCTGCCATGAACTCTCACTTGAGACTCCAGCACATGAAACATCACATAGGAGAGAAACTGTGCTGGGAGAAGCAGGGCTGGAAGGCCTAGGTCACCACCTACCCGCTTCCTTCGTACACTCTGTGTGCTAATATACACCCAGTGCTATGATTATGACTGATTTTATTTCTGCTCTATACTTTCTCTATGTTCCAAATAAAGTTTTATATGTTACACGTGTGTGTGTCTGCTGGTGCACATCCATATCAGCTTTATTACATGAATAGGCAATTGATTAAATGCTACTATGTACAAGTCTTTCAAAACCATGTATGAGGAGGGATCCAAAAAATGAAAATTTATAAATAATTGTGTATTTATTGTTACAGGTTTAAACTTTGGTCACCTTCAAAGTACTCTCCATTTGATGCAATATACCTATCAAGACATTTTTTTCCACTGCTCAAAACAGTTTTTGAACTTGATTTTGAAGCCTTTTTAGTGCTTCTGCCATTTTTTTGTTTCATCTCTTTCACATGGGCAAAATGTTTCCCTTTGAGGCCTTTTTTCATCTGGAGGAACAACAAAAGTCACTCAGGGTGAGATCAGGTGAATAGGGAGGGTGGGGCATGGGGTAATGCCATGGTTTGGTCAAAAACTGCTGAACACTCAGCACAGTGTGGGCAGGTGTGCTTGTAAATCATCCATCATGAAATAGACAAACATGTTGAGTCTTTGAAAAAATTCACTGAAGCCAAACACAGCCTCTCACAACAACGCCAGCTGGTACCACTGAATAGATGGGTTCCCAGAACACTCACCTAGCAGGGAAGCCTTTACTACGAGAGGCCCACCCTCTAGAAGATAATTCCATTTTTAGGGTCCCCCCTCATATTTCTCACTTTAACCAGTCAAGTCACCATGGCTGTGACAAAACCAGATCTGTACCTGGGATTGGAAAAAGTCTTGGGTGAAATGTTTAAAGAGAGGAAGTGCCAGCTAAGATGTCCATTATCCTGGTCCTGAGTGTCTATGGGCCAATTTGAGATGCCTCCTAAAAGGAGAAAGAGAGCATCCAAAGATAATCATGGTTGACAGCCTGTTTCACCTGGAATCTGCCCTTGTAGAAAGAGTTCTTTCACTGGGAGATGAAGAAAATAACCAACTTGCAGGGACTGTCATCCCTCATAACCAAGTCAGCATTTACAATGGTCAAACTGGATGTGTTTTTCTTGGCATGGCCAAGCTAAACTTTGTCATTCACTGAGCAGACATCTACCAAATTAGAAACACTGGGACAGGCAATTTCTCTGATGTTTTGGTTTCAACAGCACTGATCTATAATTATTTCTCCAAACAAAAAGAAAGTGTTTGACAGAGACATTTAAAGACCTAAAACAACTTTCTTATAGGAAACACATGCTGCTTCTTCAAATTAAAACGCACCACTATGTTAATAGGAGAACGCTCAACAAGTGGAATTTGCTAGGGATTTGTTGTGAGGGGGACAGCGGGGGCAATCAGAAGGTAAGAGACAAATGACTTTTGTTAGCTGTCCTGAGTAGATGCCAGGAGAGAGAAGTCCAACTCATGTGTCCTTAAAATGACCCTATTATGCATACTGGGGAAGTATCTGTGTGTTTTTCATGGGACTGCATGAAGTTGAGCTTTAGAAAACACATTGAGAATGAGTTTCTGGTTTGTATTAGTGCCTTCTCACCTAGTGCCTATATTGGATTATATAGCTCTTTGGGCTTGAAGGCAAACAGATTTGTCTACAGGTAAAGTGAGTCTTTTGTAACTTCAGTGGTTACCCCTTGAAGGAAGAACATCAATGCCAGCCCTTTCTCAAAGAGCAGTTTGTCTTCTCTCTCATTTTCTTTCCATCGTCAAAACCCTCCATAATCTCACCAACAAAGGAACAAAAAACAAGTTCACATGAACACACAATGTACTTGAGAGATACATGGATTTGCAAATGGGGCATTTATAAAGCACAGTAGGAGACAGGAGACTTTTACAATTAAACACTTTGAGTGACTAAGCACTAAGCTTGATAAACACAATGAATTTAGTAAACTATAAATTATTGTCCACTTAAGGGGCAGTTTCATTTACGTGAGAGTGAGTAGTCAGGAATACGAAGCGGAAAGTGCAGGGAGGAAAGTTTTGCCAAAGTCACGTTTCCTTGATTTATTTTTTAATAAAAATTAGGAGGAATACTGCCAAAAAATTTTTCATCTATCATTAACTCATACAACTCCTCTCATCGCCATTAGTCTTAGAAATCTCCCTCCAAATCTTGTTTGGCTCTATCCAAGTTCCTTCTGCTCCAGTGCTGGCCATGGCAAAAATCCCCAAGGTCCTCAGGGACCCACAACTCTTTTTTGTTCGTTTCGTTTAGTTTGGTTTTAATGTGTGTTTTTCTTTATTAAAGGGAACATTCCCTGCCTTGCTTGTCCCTCCCATAGCTTTCAGTTTATTTACAGAGAATGTTCAGGTTCCACTTCTACAAGTGTCTTCCCCGTATTACTCCCGCGTTTCCACCTAGCACGTTAAGTCCCCACCTTAAAATGTGAATGCTGTCAGGAAGGGACATCACTTTAACCTCGTATCAATTACCACTGCACTGCTTCAGTACGAACTGGGTTATCTGCCTATTTCTAGAAAAATTAATCAGTCCTTCCTCTGACTGTTGCTATATATTCTAGTTTTTCTAAGTATTTTCTAATTTATGCTTTTCAAAAGGATGATTCATTAAACTTTTACCTACTTACCACTTTATTGGTATATATTCATAACATTTTACATAAATCCCATACCCCCACAAAAAATAATGTGTCAAAGAGTGTGTCTTCCATTTTCATCCCCAAAGTATATTATAGGCCTGGGGTTGTGTAGGCTTTCAAATAAATCACTGGGATGCGTCTAGTGGTTTGCATGTAAGACACCCCTTAGCCAGCAAGGGCAAAAGCCATAGCTGGTGCTCTATAAATGTTTACTCCTTGGTCAGTGAAGAACAGGATTCTAAGCGAGCCACTAAGTGTGTGTTTAAGGAGTAAAAGAACCCAACAGCATGTGTGTTGGTCTGAGTCAATGTGATCAGACCCAGAGAATTCCCCAGGAAAAGAGGCTCCCTACCAACCAACGACAGCAGGAGGCCCTGCAGACAGGGGTGCTCAGCTGGGGGTGTCGTTGCCCCCGTGGAACCTTTGGTGGTGGCTGAGGAGGTTTTGCTGTTTCCACAATGGAGGTGGTGCTATTGGCTTCTCGTCAGTAGAGCCCGGGGGTGCTGCTAAACATCCCATAATATACAGGACAACCTCCATGGCAAAGAATCGTCTGCCCCAAACTGTCAGTAGTGTGGAGGTTGAGAGACTGTCCTGTAGAGCACAGAGGCAGTGCACCAGCTAGGAGGGGTGGGTGTGGCGGAAGGGAAAAAGGGGTAAGATGGTGTGTACTGTGTACCTGGGGCTCTGGGGTAGGTGTTTCCATAGATTGTTTCCTTGAATCTGGCAACAATTCCTTGAAGTAGAAATTATTATACCATTTTATAGATGAAGAAACTGAGGTTAAGTAACTTCAGATCACAGAACTAGTAGGGAGTAGAGCTAGGGCTGGGGTTTGAACCAGGGTCTTTTAACCTCTTAACCACCCCCCACAAACTGCACCTCTGCTGGAGTGATTAGATTCTCATTTCCAATGAACAAGATTAAAGATGGCGTGTAACACATAACAGCATAACAAAATGCAGTTAAGAGTAAAAAATAAAAGCATAAGAAAAGAAAAGCTGAATTTTAAAGTGCCAGAAGTAAAAAGCACACATCGACACACAGTGATTAACATTGGCCTTCAAAGCTGGCTTTGGCTTTCCAGGTGGGCAAAGCAAAAAGGGAGCTGCAAGCAGCTGCACCAGGTGCACTGGCCATAGATGGAAAGCCCACCAGTCCTACAAAACTGAACCTACTCTTAGAGGATGCAGCAACCACACTGCTCGGGATTCATCCAAGGGGGTTGAAGACTTTTATGTCCACCCAAACACCTGCACGCACATATGAACATCAGCTTTACTCATAATTGCCAAAACTTGGAAGTGACCAAGATGTCCAAATAGGGGTGGATGGATAAATAAAGTGTGGTGCATTCAGTACCAAGAAAGAAAAAAAAAAGATTTACAAAGCCATAAAAAGACATGAAGGAAATTCAAATGTGTATTACTAAATGAAAGAAGCTAATTTGAAGAGGCTACACTCAGTATGGCATTATGGGAATAAACAGAACTGTGGAGACAGTACCAAGACCAGTGGTACTCTGGTGGTGTGGAGTGGGGGGGTGAGAAGAACAGATGGAGAACAAGGGATTTTTAGGGCAGTGAAACTCTGAACCATGATATAATGGTGGATACATGTCATTGCACGTTTGTCCAAACTGGTACAATACACGCCACCAAGCATGAACCCTCACATAAACATGGGCTCTGAACCCTAATGACTTGTCAATGCAGAACCATCTAGTGCACTACTCTGGTGAGAGGTGAAGGTAACAGGGGGTGGGGCACTGTGCGTGTGTGTGGACAGTAGCTAGTATGGGAAGTCTCTATACCTTCCGCTCAATTTTGCTGTGAACCTGAAGTTTTTCTAAAAAGTAAAGTCCACCTAAAAATAAAAACAAAACAACCCCCCTAAAAAACAAACAAAACACAAACCCAACAAAATCCCAGCAGTTAGTCAGAATTAGTTAGTGGTTTCCAGCTCTGAGGACTGAGAAATCTTTCAGTCTTTATAAGCAGGCTACCACTTGTCTACTCCAGAATATTGCTATAATAAATAAAATGGTGAGTTTTGCTTGGCCATTTCTCTCAGCATCCCTTACTGCAGGACTCCAAAACAATTTGTTGAAAGTGATGGATTATACCTGGACCAAAAGAGAGGTGTCCAAGAGCGTAAGCTTCTCATGGTCTGACTGAGGTTAGGTACCCAGGTCAGAAGGGTAGTTAGGTCAGTCCTCTTGGGCCCCTCTCTTTCCCTCTTTAGAACTCTGTTTCCAAATACGAAAAATGGGAGTGTTAATGGTGTGTCCCTTGTTAAACAATGGCTTACAGTTTTTGAATTCATTCAGCAATCATTAATTGGATATTATTCGGTGTTAGCCACTGCCACTGAACTCATTCAGCAATCATTAATTGGATATTATTCAGTGTTAGCAAGCCCCTAGGTTCCAGAGATGATAGATATGATCCCAATGTCACAGTACAGCTTAGTGTGGAGAAAGAGATTTCACTGACACCGACAACATAAAATCATACATCCAACAAGCTTTGACCAAGCACCTACACTGGGTTGGGCATTGCCATGCAGTGGGCGTACCTGTTGGTTCGTTGTTGCTTTAAAACTGATTACTGTAAATAGTTTTCTCCTTTTGGATTCTCATACTGAGAGCAGCTGAGTAAAATGGCTATGCGACAAGTAGAACAGATCCAAATGAGTTTATAGTTCAGGGCTACTCTTGGAAAGGTCTTGCACTTGTCCTTGAGGAGGTACCATTCGTTTTGCAGTCTAAGGGACTGATGTCATCCTGAAAGTGAGAACCCACCCTGCACTGCTGGGCTCCCTAGCACTTGGGTCCATCTAGCCACCCATTAAAATCCAGGTTACAAAAATCATTCTGGTGGATCCTGAGAAAATCAAGTTTTTACAATATGGGATCAGACAAACATGTACTTGGTGGAGTCATGGCATCCCTTGAATGTGCAGTGTTGGATCTACCAAACTCTCAGACAGGATCTGCTCTGTCAGTATTGCTAACATCCACTGCCATTCAGTCCTGGCAGAGGTTGTCTCTCCTCCCTGATCCCTGGGACCTAACAGAGACTTGTTTCCCTTCTGAATGGAAGTTCTACCAAGAGAGAAAGAGAATATGTTTTGTCACCTCTGAGCCCAAACTGTCATATTTCTCTAAAAGCCACCATCTTTTGACATTACATTGGTACGTGCAGGGCACCACATGGTATTTGTTTAAATTGGTGTGATTTGTCAATTCCACCCCAAATTCAATTCATTCTTCCCCATAAATCTCACCAAATTGAGTTTGATTTTTTTCCTATGAAATGACATTTGGCTGCACAAACAATCTCAATTGTATTTAAGGACACAGTTGAGAATACCAGCATCTCAGGGATACAAGCCCAGCTTGGATGAGAAACATCAGAAGCCTTCAAACTCCCTACACTTTCCCCCCAATGAGTTCAAAAGGTCTAATTCTTTCCAACTTAGTCTTGTCCATTCCCAGATCTTAGCTGGGAAAGGAGGATGCAAGAGTTTATTTTAAATTATATTTGGCTTTAAAAACCCACTGTGTTTTCAATTCTGAGAATGAACAAAAGAAAAGTGTAGTTATCTGAAAGGACAGAAAAGGCTGTGCTCTCTAAATCATGCTATAATCTGTAGTTGTTTTGTTGCTAGTACTTCCTATATTGCCCAGTGTACCATTAGACAAGATACATTATTCAGATAGCCTATTTGACCAAGGGACTTTCTATTCTAAAACAGCAAATATTGATGTGGATCTAACAGATGTTCAAATGAAGTTCAAAGAGTTTCACAGATAAGATGTTTAAAGATATAAAACTATCCTGTTAAGGTAGATATAGTTGATAATATGCTAAAAGAGTCATGAACTTTATTGGTAACACACATTTTCAAAATAAAACAAATGTAGAGCCTGTACTTTGATCAAAGGCTAATAAATACAAATGTTTCTAGTTTTTATAATAAGCTTAAACTTAAAGAGATTGTATGTTTCACACCCAGAAAATGACTTTTGTTAACACTTTCAAGAAGCAATTTTTCTGATCAACAGAGGCAAGACTTTGATTAAAACCCTTAAAAAATGGAAAAGCCAATAATTGCACAATTAACTGATTATTCTTTCTGTGCCATTATGAACAAATACTAGTTGTAACATTAATTATGATAATGTTATGACAGTTACTGCCTAAAATATAAGATTACTTAGACCAAATATTGTATTTTTTTTCTAAAAAGTCACACAATGAATATGATAAGCAGCTATTATTAATTACTATGCACCCCATCAAAGAAAGAGACATGAAGAAGGAAAACAGGAGTTCAGACTGTGTCTGTCCCTGCCTACCTACTTTAGAAACTACCAGGAAAGGAATGAAATGCAGTCTTTTGTTCTGGTTGCACAGTCACTTGCATCATCAGAACGTGTAATGGGCAGGACGACCTTTCCCTGTGCTGTGCCTTCCAGAACAGGACTAGCAAAGAACTGAGGTTTGAAGACGAAACTGATGCTTCACCCTTCTAAATTATTATTTTTTCAACATTTGCACTGAAATAACATGTGTAGAGATTTCTCCCCGTATTTTAATAAGGGTACATTTTTAATTGTATAAAAAGCTTAATTGTATAATAAGAGTAGTACCTGAAAATAGAATACCCCTAAGATGCTAGGGTCTAATTCATACCAAATGATAGTTGTTTATTTATGACATCAATTTATTTTTCACTTTGCAATTACATAAAAATAGCAATAACATGGCAAGTGAGATGATGCGATTGATCCAATTGCTAAATTATTCATTTGATTTCAGCTGTTGACTTCACATCAGACATTTCACAATGTACAGTGCATAAATCATGAGAGCTCTTTTGCCACAACCACTTAAAGAACCTATCTGATGCTTTTTGTATCCATTTATGCATACATCCTGGAATTCCTGGTATCCCCTAACTAGGTCCAAAGCGATACCATACATCAAATGCTGAAGGGAGGGGCTCCAGCAAATGGTCTCCCGGAAGTGGCATTCATTCTCTTCGGAGGAAGGATCAGTTAGAAAGCTGACTGACCACATATCTAATTTTAGTATCTAATTTTCCAGATTCACTATATAATCATACTCCTAGCACCAAAATCTCAGTGAGGTACAAAATGGCCCTGGTGCAGGGTGCATACTTTGAATGGTTGGAATATGAGTCCTAACCTGATTTGTTTTCTGGAACGGTCTCTGCCACAGGCCAGCCCGAGACCCTCTTGCCTTCACATTGCATGCTTATGCATTGACTTCTTTCATTATCGAGAATAAGCAGGGGCCCTTGCTATGTGGTCTCACAGCATCTACACTTCCCTTTAAGCAGGCACCCGTGATACTCAACTGAGTATTCCTGCTGACTTAAGGTCATTTGCTCCCAAATGAAACATCTCCATACTGCTACGTCATAGTCTCCCCATCTAATTATTGGCATATAAAGGACACTTGATTAAAATATTGACTAAATGAGTAAAAACCATTCTCACTGCCCAGCTATAGCTCTCTTAGACACCAGAATTCTCTTCATGAGCATAAAGGCATTTGTCAACCTTGAAACAAATATGCTTATGAAACATCAAATAAACATCCTCTATCATTTTCTAATCTGGTCATACCCTACTGGTTTGGCAATAATATTAAATCAACTTAGAAGATTTCACTTAGAGAAGAAACCACCATTTCCTATATGAATCCTTCCATTAGGGTTCTGGCTGAGATGGAGGTGCAGGTAAACACGGTACTTGACTCTTCCCACAACCACATCAAAATTACAACTGAACTACAGGTCAACCATCACTCAGAACCTCCTGAAATCTAACTGAACAGAAGCCCCACAACTAACACTATGAAGAAGAAGCCATATCAAGACTGGCAGGAGGGACGCAGATGAAGTACTCGTCCCACGCCCATGCGTGGTGGATGAAAACCAGAAGGGATATCTGGTCTTGGGAAGCCCCCTATGAGAAGCAAGGGGTCCCAGCCCCACACCAGGCCCCCAGCCTAGGGTCCCAGTGCTGGGAACAGAAGCCCCGAGAACTTCTGGCTGTGAAAACTAGCAGAGACTGTAGCTGAGGAAACAGAGTCCCAGGTGTCCCTCTTACAGGGCCTGCCTCCAGGACTTACCAGGTACAGGATTCACTGCTCCCTCTGAGCTCCATTGTAGAGACAGCAGCTCAAAAGGCACCAGGGACACATGGTGAGGAATTGTCTGGCATCAGGACAAGGGCTGGAAAGGCAACTTTCTGCCAGAGAGAAGTGCTGGCAGAAGCCACCGCTCCTTTGCTTGAACACTTTCCCCACAGAGCCGCCAGGCAGGCACCACATATGAGCCTCCATCAGCCTGGCTAACACTGTTCACCTGCCCCCACTGATTCCCTGAGATGCGGCCTGACCCAACAAGCAGCACCTGTCCTCAGCACGCCCTGTATCTTTCGCTAAGTGGCGCCAGGCCTGGCACTAGTGGCAGCAGTTTGCAGCTTGGCCTCTTCTGAGCACCTCCAAGTCCAGCACAGGTAGCAGCCATCTGCAGATCACTTTGTAGCTTGTGCTACGTGGCCCTGGCCATAACACAGGTGGTGTCTGACCTTGGTCTGCATCGCCCAGGAGGTCCCTGAACCAGTGCACTGAGTGGACAGCTTCAGACCATGTTGAAGCACAACCCAATCACCTTCACAAGCAACACCCTCCAGGGGCGGACTCAGCGGGAACCAGAGCCTTGCTGCAGGAATCTCATTCCTTGGGGTTGGCCCCTGCACAGCTGATCCTCAACAGCAATCACAGCCAGCCCTCAGAGCTGATCAGCCTGGGGGTAAATCCCTCCCAACAGCAATCAAGGCTCAACTGTAACAGGAGAGTGTACACAGCCCACACGGGGGTGGCGCACCTGGAGGGTCCAGCTCAGGTATTCCGCGAGCTGTGCCACTGGGCCCCACAGGACCCTTAGTATATAAGGACACTCTGCCAAGCACGAGACATGTAACAGTCTACCCAATACGTAGAAACAAACACAGGGAGGCAGCCAAAATGAGAAGACAAAGAAACACATCCAAAATAAAGGAATAGAATGAGACTCCATAAAAAAAACTAAACAAAATGGAGAGAAGCCATCTACCAGATGCAGAATTCAAAACGCTGGTCATAAGGATACGCAATGAAGTTAGGGGAAGAGTAGATTCACATAGTGAGAACTTCAACAAGAGACAGGAAACATGAAAGTGGAGATATTGGTTGGCAAAAACACCTGTATGGTTTTTTCTGTAAAATAAAGGACACATTTTTCATTTTCACCAATAATCTTATTGATTTGGATATTTTGAGTATGTCAGCTGCTCCCACATGGTATAATGTTGATTGTTCCCAATTAATGTCTCAATTTGATCGCTATCAACTTCAACTGGTCTATCTGACCATGGAGCTTCTATTGTCCAGCAAGAAATCTCCAGCACAAAAGTTTGCAAACCACTTTTGACACATTTGATCAGTCACAGCACCTTCTCTATACACTGCACAAATATTTCTTTGCATTTCAGTTGATTTTTACCTTTCTTGAAATAATAAAGCATGATATGCTGAAAATGTTGCATATTTTCTTTTATCTTCAATATTAAAATGTCTCCACAATAATTCACTTATTTTGATAAATTTTTTAAATGCATGTTTATATGATAGCACAATACATTTTAACAAAACTGTTTCTAATTAAATTAAAGAGAACTAAGTGCTACTAGAGCCATCTTATGGAAACAAACAAACAAACTCTTTGGTGAACCTATAGAAAACATAAAAAAGAAAAATAAAGAATACATGAATTGAAATGAAAAATACATTATAGGGAATCAACAATGAAGAAAATAAAGCAGATCATGTCAGAGATTTGAAAGATAAGGAAGCAGAAGATACCCAATCAGAACAGAACAAAGGAGAAAGAATTTAAAAAGTGGGGATAGCATAAGGAGCCCCTAGGACAACTTTAAGTGTACCAACATTTGCATAATGGGAGTGCCAGAGGAGAAGACAGAGAACAAGGAATTGAAACCTATGTAAGAAAATAAAGATGGAAAACTTCCCTACTTCTCTAACTTGGTGAAGGAAACAGATATATGAGCCCAGGAAGCACAGAGAGTCCCAAACATGATGAACCCAAAGAGATCCACATCAAGACACATCATAAATAAAATGCCAAAGGTTAACAAAGAGAGAACCTTAAAAGCAGCAAGAGAAAAGCAATTAGTTAATCAAAAGGGATCTCTCAGACTGTCAGCTGATTTCTCAGCCAAAACTCTGCAAGCCAGAAGATATTGGCAAGAAATATTCAAAATAATAAGAAGCAAGGCCCTACAACCAAGATTACTCTACCCAGCAGAGCTAACATTTAGAATTGAAGGGCAGATGAAGAGCTTCCCATATGAGAAAAAGCTAAAGGAGTTCATCATCAAAGGTCTTTAAGAATAAGAATTAAAAAAGATAAAAAATATGTATAATAAAATGGCAGTAAATACTTATCTATTGCAAATGAATTAAATGCTCCAATCAAAAGATGTAGGATGGCTCAATTAATAAGAAAACAAGACCTTTATACATGTAGTCTACAAAAGACACTTCAAATGGAAAGACACAAACTGAAAGTAAAGGGATGGAAAAAAATATTTTGTGAATATGGAAACACGCAAACAAAAGCTGGGATAGCCACACTTATACCAGACAAGGTATACTTTAAAATAAAGACTATAAAACGAAAGACAAAGAAGAGCCCAGCAATTCCACTTCTGGGTATTTATTCAAAGAAATCCAAAACACTAAATTGAAAAGACATATATTGATATATCCATATGTTCACTGCAACATTATTTACAATAGCTACGGTATGGAAGCAACCTAAGTGTTCACCAATAGATGGGTGGATAAAGAAGTGATGCACACATACAATGGAAGATGACTCGGCCATAAAAAGAATGAAATCTTGCCACCTGCAACAACGTGGGTGGAACTAGAGGGTATTTTGCTGAGCAAAATAAGTCAGAGGAAGACAAATGCCATATGATTTCACTTATACATAGAATTTAAAAAGCAAAATAAACAAACAAACAGAACAGAAACAGACTCATTGATACAGAGAACATTTTGACAGTTGCCCGATGGGAGAAGGGTTTGGGGGGAAGGGTAAAAAAAGTGAAGGGATTTGGAAGTAGAAATTGGTATTACAGAAGAGTAGGAGTGTAAAGTACAGTGTAGGGAATATAGTCAATAACACTGTAATAACTATGTAGGGGGCCAGGTGGGTACTAGATTAATCTTGGTGATCACTCAGTGAGTTATACAATGTCTAATCACCGGGTTGAACACCTAAAACTAATATAATATTATATGTCAACTGTAATTTAAAAATAGAAAGTATATAATTTAAAGTAAAAAAAAAAAGAATCCTTCCATTAGGATACAGTGCCTCTGTCTTTGTTTTAGGCAGCTGAGTTTGCATTGTACTAAGCAGATCTACTAGGCTAAGATTAATATATGTATATTTTTTCATGGTCTAAAATCCCCCATTCTATGCCCGAAAGCTAAGAATGGTTGCTTTGGGGTGGTATGATAATGGATGATTTTTAAAATTTTAAACTATATTTTCCAAATGAATTTAAGAATAGGAATTTTTTACTCTTGGAAGGATAGATGAAAAATTAACCATTAAAAGCCATATTTCCAGATAAAGGAAGTACGATATTGTCAAAGTCAGCAATAATTAGGCTCCAGGCTTGGCAAGAAATGATGTAATCCTTTCTATGGAGTAAGATGAACCTCGGTCTAGGAGCTTCTCCCAAGTGCCCACAGCAACAATGGCAGTTACAAAGTTGCTGATTTAGATGTAGATAAATTTTTACCATTTGTGTGAATAGTGAATTTTAACACTCTTGTTCATCTACCGCCTTACTTCTAAGGAGCTGGCACACAGTAGGCACTCAATAAATATTTGTCCAATTACTACAAATGAATAAATACTTTCATCAGAAAACCTGAGTTCCGGGAGGTTAAATTACTCAAAGAGGTATCATCACAACTTTAAATACATTGTTGGATAGTCCCCCAGCCCCTTGCCTTTGTGCCCAAGTGTGCCCATGTCCTTATTCACTGAAGCTCTTTATTTTCTATCGTGTGTTAGGCGGATATATGACATCAGAGCACTGTTGTTGGATGTAGCACACTCTTATTCCCTCAGCCTGCTTCACCTTGCCTGCTGGCCAAGCCCTGGGCTGCAGAGACCGGGCAAAGGGACGGGGAATCTGGCCAAGTGCTAAGGGAAGCCTGCCTTGCCTGGCTGCCAATGCCTGGGATTTGGCTGGTAGAGGCATCTGTTGTGGTTGTGGATTTGGGCTGAGTGATTCCTGATGAAAACGCTGTGAGTAATTCTAACAATGTCACTGCATGCTGTTGCCCTGGTCTTTCTCCTCTCTGGGTCATGTTTCCAGGCACAGATGACTGGGAATAAACACTAATCAGTAAACTGGTCAGAAAAACAATGCCAAAGTCAAGGTCTGCCAAAAGTGCACTAACAGGATACTGGGTCTGAGTTTGTTTTTAAGTCGGTGTGGGGGAGTTGGGGGAATTAAAAGAGCAACAGCAGGGAACTGATCTTCTGGCAGATTAAGCATCATCAATCTTTCTCATTTTCTGGAGTTAGAAAATAAAGTCTTAGAAAGTTTGTGCCACATTATTTTTTCCACATGTAGTTATGTCATAGAGGCTGAATCTCCCAGAAGGCTCAAATTATCTTGCTTTCTCAGGCTTGGTGGCTTTCCATGTCAGTTTGATTATCTGTCTAACTAATCTATCTATCTATCTATCTATCTATCCATCCATCCATCCACCCATCTATATTTTTAATCACTGCCAGTCTAAAAACACACCCACACCTAATGGAGGGCTCTCTCAGACACCTCCCCATCTTCCCCAGACATTGGGAGTAGAAACTGTCTTTTTGGGTTAACAGTCAGTGTGCATAAATATTAAGCATGGTATTTTTGTTTAGTCCCATCTAAATATCAACTTATAATAGAAACATTAAAGTAAAAAAAAAAAAAAACTTTAGCTCTTTATTTTTTTAATCCTATAGTATTCAAGTAAGATTTCTTACTGCCACTGACTTGCTCACCCTGCAGTCTTTGTCCACAAAGCTCACTACATATGAACTTGATCCATGTTTTGGCCATATTCATGACATGAAATATGCAGCCCTCAAACATCCAAATTTTTATATCTTATCCTTGCAGAAGAATCATCATGGTCACTGTCATTGTAGTTGTAATCGTCATCATTATCTTTAATATTGAGTTCTTACTATATGCCAGGAACTAGATTAAATAGTTTACAGATATTTAATCCTCATGAAAGCTCTATGAGTTAGGTGCAATCATTTCTGCCATTTTACAGATGAGGAAATCAAGGCTCAGTAAGGTTAAGTAGCTCACTCAATGTCACACAGCTTATGAAAAGCAGAGCTGAATGCCAACGCAGGTATCTGATCCAGAGCTTGGGCTCTTATGCACTAAGAATTAGAAGCTTGAGAAATCAGAATCTCAAAGAAAGAGGGGAACTTAAATTTACTCTGTTCCTGAGATTCTTAACCTTAAGGGGAGTATTAAACACATGTGCGAAACTTTAAAATCTGGTACTCTAGTCTTGGTTGAATCAGAATCTCAGGTGGTAGGACATGGGTTTTTGAATCTAATGAAAGAAACTCAGATATTTCTAACTGAAGCTGGGGTTGCGATCTGGTCCCCAAAGTTCGACAAAGGCAGTATCATCTGGGTTACTTTTATTTTTAATATAATAGGTTTATTGAGATGTAATTCACATATCATACAGTTCATCCATTTAAAGTCTTCAATTTTATGGTTTTGAACATATTCACAGAGTTGTGTAACTGTTACCACAATCAATTTAGAACATTTTCATAATCCCCAAAAGAAATCCTGTATCTACTGGCAATCATTCCCATTTCCCCCCAATACTCCCACCCCTAGGCAACCACTAATCTACTTTCTGTCTCTTTAGATTTGCCTATTTTGAGCATTTCTTATAAATGGAATCATACAGTATGTAGTGTTTGTGACTGATTATTTCACTTAGCATAATGTCTCCAGGGTTCATAAATTTTGTAGCATGTACTTCATTCTTTCCTATGACTAATATTACATTGTATTGATTTATTTATCTTGCATTGCATTTTGAAGACACATATCCCTTAGACCTACTTTATTAGAATCTCTGGGGTGGGACACAGGTACAATGGTCATTCAAATTTGAGAATTACTGAATTCATATTCATCCACTCACCACATTTTTGCATTCCCTCAAGCTATTTTGCTTGAATATGCTCCCCTAAAGAACCTATTGTTGATTGTTGACTCATCCATCTTTCAGGACAGTCAGGAAGTTGTTCCCTTAGCATATATCTAGACTCTGTCCTCCTTAGATAGGAGATCTTTCTACAACTGGTCCTGGTTTCCCTTGTTGAACTGCACACATATCTATCTATCTATCTCTATCATCTCTCATCAGATCTTTTAAGAGAGCTCTGAAGATAATCTCAAGATATCTTTTCTGTAAGCTAAACACTTCTGATTCCTTTGAATGATTCTAAGATGAGGTGGCTTTGAGTTCTTTCATCTTCCTGGTTGCATTCAAGTTGAGCTGCAAGTCTCTTGAAACACAGTCCTATTAATTAATTATAACATCTGAATATGACCCAGGCTCACTTATCGGCTGAATGAAACCTACCTTATGTGACACAAAAATAAAGGGCTTGTAACTTCAAGTCCGTGTGCCACATCACATGCCAAGCAACACAGTCCAGCAACAAATCCATTTCAACGATTCAAATCTCTAACAACTCTCAAAGCATAGGAAGAGAAATATATTTTTATGCAAAACATATTAAAACTGTTTTTCCTCATCTATGTCCTGCACAGTGATGACCTCTAATCTCTCAAAGCTCTCTCGCACTCTTAGCTCCCAACCAAGTACTGTTTTGATACCCAGCTGTGGGTGCATTTCACTTTTTTCCGGTTTCCCTTGATTGGATTTTGCCCCTGCCCACACCAAGCTTCCATTTCCAGCTTTTTCGTTTTTCCTCTCTCTCCTCTGCCCTGTTTCAGCATGACAAAAGCTCCAGCTAATAAACTAGGAGTTCTCTGTAGATGGCAAGGTGATAGAGATGCTGAGGTTACAAAGGCAGGATGCTCCTTAATGAGTAAGAATAGAGGAAGAGTATAAACAGATACTATTTTGTTCCTGTCACTCAAAAGTGGGAAGTAGTCTGATGTAAGCTGAAATATACCAGGACATGTCTATCCTCTCAGAATCTCCTAAATCCCAGAAGCCTTCATACCGAAGCCCTGTGTCCTGTGCCTCCAATGATGTTCTAAGAATTTTTCTCTTCCAGACTCTCTACTCTCATTAATATTGTTTTATTGTCATCCGAGATGGCTTCATTTCATACCCATTTGAAAACACTTTTCCTTTGGAATCCAAGCCCATACCTAATGGTGGAAGCTACTAATGATAGAGTTGGGTGCCTCCAAGACATTGAAAAGAGTCCCCTATATGTGTATTAAAAGAAACCTAAACAAGTTCCCAGAAAGTATACGATGTAGAAGTTTTTGAAGTTTGTTTGCTGAAATAAAGAGATAAGAAGGAGACTCACTACCTTACACAAATTCTGAGCCCACCAGAGGGATTGTTGAATCATTTGTCTTAAATTAATCTGGCAAGGGTGTGACACTTGAAAATTCAGAGGGCTTCTCAAAATGGCAGTTTGCAATATTTTATAAAACCTTGGGTCTCTTGAACATCCTCTATGTATAAGGTGTGTTTAACTCAATTTAGAGAGCTGAGTGTTAGCATTTGTCTTTAGTAAAGCATGCTGGATTAAAGTAACTGCTCTGATCATTTTTAATCAACAAGCAGATAATTAATGTGCTTACTTTCCTTACTAGGAAGGCAAAGATGACTCAGACAAACTCCAAATGACTGCTTGATTTGGGGACAAACAGAAGTCTATGAATGAATGAGTTAAGGCAAAATATCCTTGATATACACAGCAATATTTACTTAGACTTCATGCTGTAGAAGGACTACAAAAGGAAGGTTTTTCCCAAGGAAAACAGGGATTCAAAACCAGGATAAACACCAGAAACTCCTTTGGTAGCACCATGTTAAATGTTTTACCTGCATTAGCTCATTAGTCCTCATAACAACCTTATTAGGAAGATACATTTGTATATTTTTCAATCCTGATTCTGCCACTTATTGTGGAAATGTGAGCACAATGTGTAACTTTCCTGTGGCTCTGTGTCCTCCATGTAAAGTGCACATCATAATAGCACCTGCTTCAAAGGTTGTTGTCCAGACTTAATAAATCAATTTATGGCTATCTATGGGAATAGCACAATTTCAATTAAGGAGGGGAAGGAGGGAGGGAGGAAGAAAGGAAGGAAGAGAGGAAAGAAGGGAGGAAGGAGGAAGGAAGGGAGGGAGGAAGGAAGACTAGACTGAAGGTAAAGCCGTAATAGGTAAAGAGCAGTTGTCACTCACCCTAGCTGAGGTTGTCTGGTATTTTTAGACAAAATCATGAAGGGGTCTTTTTTTATATCTCACTTTCTCATGGGCCCAGAGTAACCCTGTCCAATGTCGTGTTCAGTGAGATGGTTGCCTGACTTCATCTGATCGTGACACCACAGAAACTCCTGACGCCAGGGGCTGCGGAAGAGAGCACTCCTCCCTGCGTGCATGCTAGAGTCATCTGGTGAACTCCCAGAAGGAGGCATGTGTTCTAGTCTCACTCACCGTGACTGGATTGGTCAGCCTGGGGCCTGAGCATCAGTATGGGTTAAACCCATCTGAGGTGATTCTAATGTGCAACAGATTTGGGGTTTGGTGCAACAGGGCAAAGGATCTAAACTCTACCTGGAGTTAACAATGGCAATCGGTAACCTGGTGAATGTCCTAATAGGGTGCAGGGGGAAAGCTGAAGTGTTATTTTGCAATCTCATAGATTCTCTCACGAGAAAAAACAGCAACATGCCAAGTCTTTCCCTCAAGAAGGCACACTCGCGTTCAGTGTCCCCAGTCTCCATGAGCATCATGGCAGCCAAGAACAGCTCTGAGGACAGACTTCCTTAATTTCATTGTTAAAGGGTAAAACGAATGAGCCACCTTTAAGAGCTTGAATTTTTGTGAAGAAATGTGCTCAGTCACAATGGGTCTTTTATCTTCCTCCTATTCTCTGTGTTCAAACAGAGAAGTATTAGGTCATTTACCTAATCCTTCCTTCCAAGTAACTGGGAATAAAAATGCACTTCAGGATCTGAATTTCATCCTTAAGTGGCTTATGAGCTTATCAGAACTTCAGAAATCAGTAGGGAAATTTATGGGGAGCGACATGTAATTGTAACAAAATGAATTGAAGGTGGCTGGAACTTCATTGTTGAAGTCTCTTTCCAAAACAGAGATTTCTCAATTTGAACAATAATGCATCTTGAGAGACACCAAAGAAATACACCTCACAAGCTCATGCAAGGTGCAAAACAATAAAAGCATCACATATTTGTGGGGCTTGAAAAGTTGGGTTAGCCTTTAAATAGCATGTATATCTCACCCACAAGCAAAGACAGGAAGTGAGCAGAGCTTGCGGACGTGACTGGGAAGGTCAACGCTTGACCTGGACGGGAAGGAACTGAAAATGACCACATCCCCATTCAGCTGATACACGTGTGTCTCTTCCTGGAACGAAAAAAAAGAAACCCACTTCCCATGGAAATTGCCTGTTGCCTGCCTGTAAGCCTAAGCTTCGGTCCTGAAACTAGGACCAGCTAACTAGTGAGGCGATTCCACAGCATGGACTGTGCTCCTCAATGTCAAATGCTGCTGCTGCTGGGGTGTGAGAAAGTTTTAGGGGACTCATGTATGGAGTTTTAAACTTTGAGTAGTTTTATGTTTATTGAAATGTGCCTTAGAAAAATATACACTCAGTAACACTGACAAGTGTTGTTACTTAGAATGAGACTAGAGGAGATATTTAAATAAAGTTGACAATTGTGTGATCAAAAACTCATGAAGGATGAGAGCAGTTTGGGAAACACTACTGTAGCAGTAGAAAGAATAGGTGGTTGAAGCTCCTCCTCAGCTTTTTACTAGCTGAGCGACTTTGGACAAGTCAATGAACCTCTCTGAACTTCAGGTTCCTCATGTGGAGTATAAGGTAGCCTGCTGATGTCTCAGAAGCCAGAGAGGACTGAAAATGCTGAACTTGCCAAAGGAGCTGCAAAGATGCTCTCACGGGACCAAATATCTGAGAGCAAACTGGTTTTGTTTATAAAGCATTGAAAAGACTTAATGTTAAGTGAAAGCATATTCACAAAAGTTAGTTGGTCAGTTCGTGGTCACTTATTAAGAAGCCAGAAGAATTTAATACTGACTTATCAGTAGGGGGTGGGATGGGAGGATGCATGTTCCTTGGATCTTTTATATTCTGTCCCTCTCCTCTTTATCATGAAATAATCCTCATGGTGGAGTTGGAGCAATGGTCACAGGTAAACATACACTAGTTTGGTACAGGCTATACCCCAAAGCAAGGCAATTGAGACCAGTGTAGTGGTTAAAGGTATGGGCTATAGAAAGTGAGGTTGGGGTTCAGATCTCTATTTCTTCATGCTAAGGGTTTTATTTTATTTTTTTAAAAATATTTATGGATTGATTCTAGGGAGAGACAGACAGACATCGATTTGTTGTTCCACTTATTTATGCACTCATTGGTTGATTCTTCTAAGTGCCCCAACCAAAGATGGAATGCACAACCTTGGCATACCTGGATGACGTTCTAACCAACTCTGGATCTCTATTTCTCTCTTAGTCATTAATGGTGCTGAAGGAAACTGAAGTAGTCTAGGAAGCCTCAGTAGTCCCATCTGTAAAACGTACATGGTAATACCTACCTCATAATACATTCCTTTCTAAACTGCAAGTGGTAACCATATGTTTTTGGTCATCACAGTAGGATCTCAGCAAATGTTTTCTGAATGAATGAATGTATGAATGAGAGGCTGTAGGGAGAATATTAGGTAATGTCTAATATATACCTAATGCACGGCAGTAGTACTGGGTGGACATTTATCATGGATATGTTTTAGTAACTCCTAACTCATGAACTTCTGGGGCAAAGCACATGCATATGTTAGGCATAAGTCATCGCCATGTTACATCTCCAGGCCTGACCATAGTGATTGGTTTGGATGTGAGCCAATGACTCCATCAGAGCAGTGAGTCTTTGGCTAGGAGTCCTGGAAAGAGACCATCAATTTTTCCTTCTGGGAAGCGAATCAGAGAGAATGCAGGATCTGGGGCTGCTGTGGCCATTCTGTGAGTATGTGGAGCCTGACAAAGGACCTGGACCAAGGGAAGCAGAGAGGGAGCAATGATTTGGTGACATCATTTGAGCCCTGCACCAAGCACCAGGTAAAGCCGTATGCACGCCGGCCTACTCGATTACATCAGCTTTACCGAAAGCTTCTTGTTCGTTTTACTGCTTATGGCAATTTGAGTTCTGTCAGTGCAACAAAAAGAATACAGATACAGCAATGTTATTATCATCATCATAAATAAAATAACAAATTAGGAACAAATGTCTGCAGTTAACAACTTAACATTTTTGGTTTTGCTTGGGCAAAATTTGAAGGAGAACTTAACTTCAAGTTTTTCCTAGCTAAGACAAAACATAGCCACTTCCTTCTTGAGTGGCTCATCTTTATTCCTTCCCGATATCCTGAGAGGTGAGGATCTGGCTAACACAGATGTTTACAGAGGGAAGTGCACAAAGCATGCTTTTCTTTTACACCCTGTAAAGCATCCTGCCTACCTGATGGAAACAGTTCAATCACCTCCATCCCTGGCAGTGATCATTTTTAACTCATCGCCGTAATTTGCGTCTTCTCATTTGATCTGTGTGGGACCACTTCCTCAAATCAGAGACAAATTACTCCTGAAACTAGCATCTGGGCCCTCAATTAAATTTGCTCACACATCAGAGGCTGCCCATTACTGGACATCGGACACATGGTATGATTTGAGAGTTAATCAACTGCTACTTTGGAAATGAAGTCTGAGGCATCAAGAGGAAAGACAACTCCAAATTTTCCTTTGCAGCACTTGAGGGGTTTCAGCACAGATAATGTTCTATGATGTAGGAACTTGGGAACTATGAATATGGTCTCCATTTACATCTCCTGAAAGAATAGCAGTAACTTGCTCATTAGGGCCACAAGGATGGGATACAATGTCTAGTATAATGCTCCTCAGTCTTTTAAAATCACTTTTTACATGCTACTTTTGACCACCACTCTCAGGCGTATGCAGGCACAATGGTTGAACCTCATCCTAGAAGCACATTAGAATATACATGACAGTGACTTGTCCCTAGAGGGGCTTGATTCCACTCCAGTTATAAAGACAAAATCACTCAGCAGTGCTGTCCTTGTGCTAAGCAACATATGACTCGTAGCACCACATACAAACGTGTGTTGTGACTCATGGCTGACAGTGCTAGGCCAACCAAACTGAGCACTAAAGGGCATCCCTCATAGGACAGTCAGGCTGCGTCTCACTGATGCACTATCCTGCCACCTCCATCCAGCTGCCTCCTTTAGGGACCACACCCCTTGCTGAGTAGAGTCATTCTTCCTAACCAGTAGTAGAATGAGATTAGTATGCTAAGTCCTCCTTGAGGATGTGGCAATAAGGAGTGAGGGGGGAATTCAATGAAACATGGTAGAATGATGGACAATACTATCAAGAAAAGATAAAACAGGAATCCCACTAGAGGATGGGAAGCTTAAGATTCAGTGTCAGCTCCATGGATGCCTGGGGTCATGGCTCTTCTCCCGATCTTCACGTGAGAAAAAAACCTGCCTTTGGAGAATCACTCATCTATGAAAATCGGGCACTTTGGGGAAGGGAGAAAATACAAGTTGAACCACATGCACTCTACCCGGCCCGCTCTTTACTTCACGGCTGCACCTTAGTGGGACCCAAGCAAGCAGCCCAGGATGGGAAGCCCTCATCTCATTCCTCGACTCCCTCCTTTCCGCTCCGCCTCCCATTACTCTCAGAGTTTCGCTATTTTCAGAGTTGAACATTCACCTGTTGAAACTGGGAAGACTGGGCAACCGACTCAGCATAATGCTTTTATCATTTCAGTCACAAAGGGACATGACGACTGAAAGGGATATGACGTGTTTCAGATTCCTAGGATTGTGATTCCCCCCAAACAATTTTATTAATAAAATACCAGAGGAGTAGGTTGCATGTAGAGTCACCATAGGAGTCCTTCTGTCCGCAGTCAACTCAAGTGCTCAGGAGTTTGTCAGGGGCCCATCCCTAGTGCATAGCAAGCAACAATCTGAAGATGAAAAGACCTACATTTTTAAATAACAAGATGTAGGAAATTATTTTCCCATGTCCTGGTTAAGGCTTTGATATTAATCCTATGCAAACTATATCATACATATTCAATCAACATTTGTCTATTGACTGTTAATAGAATACTGCCAGGCACTTGGGGGGAATTCAAAAGAAATGGAAAGCATAGCTCATTTCCTCAAAGAATGTTTGCTCTAATTGGAGAGGAGAGACAGGAGACGGCACTCATTAGGCAGGTGAGTTTCAAAGCAAGCTGCTTGCAGTTAAGTAGCAATTAGGTACAAGAGACAAGTCAGAAAAGGGAGCCATCCAGGAGGGCTGGTGGAGGGAGACAATGCCTACTGGAAGGAAAGGGGGCAGGAATTCGAAAGAGACAAAGGATGATCACCAAGGAGCCTTCCGGTCAAAAATAAACTCGAAGGAACAGTATCATATTATCAAGTAACACTTTTTAAAGCACTCATTACTCTTCTCCGACCTGTCCAGCAGGGGTTGTGCGGAGTCAGGGAAGAGCCATTTTGCCCACTGTACAGAGAGGGCTGGCAAATCAAGCACTTTCTGGAACCTCATACTAAACGAAACACATTCCCTGGAGCTTGGCTGCCCTGCAATTTCCTCTGAAGCCACCAGTTTAAACACATAGAAGGAAGTAGGCCTCTTTTCACGCCTCTGGGCAGAACATATGCTGAGAATGGGTAAATGCCAGAAATTGAAGATATCATGTTTAATGAAAAATCATAGTACATTTTAATGAGCACTTCTAATTATTATTGCCTTGATTTTACAAATGAGAACACTGAGGCTCAAAGAGATTAAGTCATTTGTCTGATGCAGTAAAGCAGAAGCTCAAACACAGAGTCATCTAGTTTTCAAGTCCAAGTTCTAAATCGCGCTCTATCAGGCTCTCCAAGTGAGGCTGGACCAGCAGTATCATCTAGGAATGCGAAGTCCCAGGCCCACCTCACACATGGAATCAGACACCCTGGGGGTGGGGCCCAACAGTCTGTGCTTTAAAAAAAAGTTTTTCTAGTTGATTCTGACGTAGGTTCCAGTTGGGAAACCACTGCCTATACCATTTCTCCATTGAGCTTAATTAGGGTTTAGTGTAAGCAGGGGGATCCAGGAAGAAAAGTCTTTTAAACTAAGAATCCTGGGGAAGAGCAGAAGCTTTTAAATATCTCGGGATAGCTGATGAATCTGCACCTGCCAACCAGATTGTAAATGGAGCTGATCTGTGAATGAAGGCACAGGCTGGACACAGGGACACACTCCTGGGACGATGCACTCCAGGGTAACAGGTGCCAGACTGTTACAGGCACAGCCCTGCTATCAACCAGGACTGTGACCTTGAACGAGTGTGTTAACCTCTCTGAGCCCTACTTTCCTCACCTGCTCCAGAAGGCTGCTGGGTTGCACAATCTGCATTGTCTCTTCCTGCTCTAGAACCCCCCGCCTCTAAGGCAATCAGTGCGGGGCCAGGGCAGAATTAGGTGCTATATTGAGAAGTAGACTAAGAAGTTGGGAAGAGAAGGTGACTTAGAAGGCTTATAGGATTCAGGAATGTTCATCATTGGCCGAGGTGAAGGGCTGAAGCTAGGAAGGGTCCAGATAGGAGGAGAAGTAGGGAAGACAGTGCATTGTCTGTCTTCCCTGTGGGAGATGGAGATCAGGGGTGGGGTGAAGTGGGCCAGATGTGCTTGTGGGATCGACCTGAGCAGGTGGGTTTGAGTACCATACAGACAAGTGAGCAAAACACTCAGAAAGAGAGCCTTCTCCTTGACCATGAAGTAGAGCACTGATTAGTGTTTTTTCTTTAACCTAGCACAATGGTTCTCAACCAACAGCAATTTTTGTCCCTCAAGAGACATTTGGCAATGTCTAGAGATGTTTGTGGTTGTTACAACTGAGTGGTGTGTAGAGGGTGGGTGGGAGGGTGGGGTGCTACTGGCATCTAGTGGGGAAAGACCAGGGGTTCTGGGACACTCTTACAATTCATAGGACACCCCACCCCCACAACTCAGGATTAAGTGGCCCTGTCAATAGCGGCTAAATTGAAAATCCCTCAGCCAACAGAAGAGCCCCAGCTTGATACCTGATAACCAGTTTGCTAGCTAACTAGCAGCAGCAGATAATGACCACTAGGTCACGTAGGGTCCTAAGCACGTTCCAGGCCTGTTCTCACAGCAATACTCTGTGCTTATTTTTTTAAAGCAGACATTATATTCCAGAGCAGTTTTAGGTTCACAGTGAAACTGATTGTACAGTTAGTTTTCCCATACACCCTGACCCCATATACACGTAGCCTGCCCCATGACCCATGCTTGGTTTTAGTAGCTGCTTCTTACCTATAAGGACCAGAGGCTCATAGAACCTCCAGTCCTGAGCTCACAGGTGCAGCACCGGCATTGGACTGGGGTCAGCAGAAAGGGAAAGCCAAGGCTTGTGCATTCGCTACTTCTTCCCACCGCCCGCTGCCTCCCCTGTTGAGTCCACATGTCAGCTCTGTTGTAAGCACACGAGGCGGGAAGGGGCAGGCCAAACCTGCTCCTGAGGACCCAGGACCCTGTCATCCAGAGCCCCTCAGACGCTATTATTTTATAGGATGACTGGAGAAGAAGCTAAGGCACTGGAAATAGACCACAAAATGATGACCGCGCGAGAAGAGGCGACATGAATGTATTGTTCCCCAGGCATTTAAATGCCTCTGCAGCCTTTCCTCACTCTTTCCAGAGGAGTCCTGGGTATCAGCTGATAGAGGAGGTGAACCATGAAAAATGCTGGGTTCCACTCAAAGTAATTCCATTAGGGGCAGAAATGGCTTGCTGAAACACGAGGAAGGGAAATCATTTGCAGCATACCAACAGCTGGGCCCCAATGACATCACTTGCCAAAATCAAAGGAAATGAGCTAATCAGATATGCATAAAAGCCCTTTTTGTTTGCTTGCTTAAAATGTTACTATTTTCTTTCAAGCTGGAGGTGGAAAAGAAAATCTCTTTGAAAAATTTTGGCCCTGACATTTTGCTTCTTTGAATTGTTTTCATTTATTGGAGCAGACATAAAAATAAAATGCTTGAAATGTTCTTAGGTCACTGCACATTAGGAAGAATTACATAGGAATGTTATTTTTACAGGTTCCCGCCAGACATTTGATGGGCCTCAGCCCCATACTCTCGTCCTCAATGGAAACGAGAAAGGGGACGAAAGTCACCCGTTGGTCATTGTATCTGACCACATGCTGCCCCACAGAGAGTCCATCCACTAAGCTCCTAAAGTACGCATTGCCGTCCTCCTCAAATGAGGAAACTGAGGCTTGGAGAAGTTACATGGGTGGCAGCTCGAGGAAGAGCAGAGCCAGGAGGCAAACGCAGGTTTGACTGATTCTAAAACCCCATTCTTGGTCCACCGCCTAACACCCCACCGATGGTGTTTACTTTGGAAACAAACTGATATCTTTCCATATGAGGGTATGGAAGAGAATAATGATGGAAGTCTTAATATGTGCCAGGCACTGATCTACGTAATTTACCTGAATTCACTAATGTACTCACCACAACAACCTCGGGAGGTGAATTCCATTATTGTCCCCATTCTAGAGATGGGGCAACTAATGCACAGAGAGTGTAAGTGAACTTGCCCAAGGACACAGAGCTAGGGGTTGGCAGGCTGCAGAGTCAAAGCCAGGCGGGTCAGCTCTGGCTCTGGCATCACTCAGCCACATTTTGTAACAAGAATTAATGCCGAGGATTTGATGGAAATCCACACTGAAGAACTTTGATTAAATAAAATATTTAGTGATGGAATGGGCTGAAGCTCAAGAAGGCGCTGTCTTTCAGACACAGAAAGTCTATCTGCTGTTTATTTAGTTGGATTTGTTTGCAGAGAGTTCAACTGAATTTATTTATATTTCTTTTGTAAAGTTGTAAAATACTCAGGCCGCTGTGTGCAATGGCTCCAGAAACCATGTGAGTCATTCACAGTAAAAGTAACATTTTGAAAAAAGATGCTACTCTGTGTGGCCCAGAAACTATGCTTGGGGGAAGTTTTGAAGCTCTCCTTAGAGAGCCCAGCACACTCGCACATAAGTTGAGGCTTTTCTGTGCAGAGGCAGACGATTCCTCCCCAGGCTAGGCCCTGGGCTGGCCACCGCCCAGAGCTGGTGTGAAGGACCCCAGTCAAAGGGGGAGGCCCAGACACTTCGAAGGCCTTCCGGTGCTGTGTCACTGAACTGGCTCTCACCTGAGGTCATCTCAAGTGTGCAGGGAGGCAGGGCCCTTGGTGCCCACCATGTCCAGGAGAAACCCTTCGGTTTGGTGCATTTGCCTCTCTACAGAAATTCCCGTGCATGCTGGCGACTGACTGCTCTAGATTAAAGGAAGGAACAAAAGGGAAGTATGTATGCAGATGTCTGGGTGTTCAAACTTTTGACCTTGAGGCAACCAAATCCCTGGCTAGAATGGTGAATAGATGGAGAATTCTGGTCTTCTTGACTGCTTAAAGGGTTTAATTTTATTCCACTGTTTTAATATTCAGCACATTTAACCTTAATATACAGTAGTAGATTTGTTTGTGCTATGAGTTGTAGCTCATAAATGTGCATGTGCATATGTGTGGTGGGGAGGAGGGTCTGGACTCAGGATGCAAATTCTGCTCCTAAGAAGTGTGTTTCTATCCCACTCTGCTTGGACAACTCTACTGAGTTTTTCAAGCAAGGGCTCCAGTGAAGGCCAACTAAATGCAATCCAGCCCTGGCTGGTATGGCTCAGTGGATTGAGTGCCGGCCTGTGAACCAAAGGGTCGCTGGTCCGATTCCCAGTCAGGGCACATGCCTAGGTTGCAGGCCAGGTTCCCACTTGGGGGCGCACGAGAGGCAACCACACATTGATATTTCTGTCCCTCCCTTCCCCTCTGTCTTAGAATGTTAAATAAAATCTTTTAAAAAATTATAAATACAACTTAGCAAACATCAACCTAAAAGTAACATGAATTCCTTACTTGCATTCCTCAGCGTGAAGGGACTACTTAATATACCACCACCTCAGCACACTAGTTAGAGGGGGCACTGGACCCAGAAAGCCTGGGTGTAAATCCCACTTACTAGCTGGGTGACTTTGAACAAATTATTTAATGTGGGTAAAGAAAGATTAACTTAGGAAAGAACTACCTTACAGAATTGGCAGGATTAAAATGAAGGGAAATACAAGAAAGGTGCTCAGAATATAGTGCGTGGTGCATGGTAACTGGTCAATAAATCTTAACTCAAGAATGTTAAGATCTCATTTCCTGTCATTCTCTGCAAGCTGTCTGGCACTTCTCCTAAGCCATATCCCCATAGTCTTCCCCCGGTCTTTTGGCTCAACCCACCCCCTTGCTGCTTCTCTATCTTCAAATGCTAAAAGAACCATCATAAACAAACAGCCAGGGAGAAACTGAGTGAATAAAACCAGAACTCTGGGATTAAGTGGGAAGACGTTTAGGAAAGCCTACGTTTCCTTTCCTTGCACACGTAAGGCATTGCTATTAGCTCAGTTTCTTCACCATAGTTGGAAGCAAGCTCCAAATATCTACTAAGAATTGGAACTTTGGAATCAGAGATCTCTGGGTTTGAATCCTTCCTTTCCTGAGACTACATAGCAAGGCGCAAAAGCTGACAGAATCTCAGCTTCCTTTTTGGTGAAACGTAATTAGTGAGGCTGACCTTATTGGGTTATGATGAGGTTTCAAGTCATTAATACTATGTGTTGGCCAGCGATGGGGAGTCAGCATTACATGTTTTCCTAGTTTTACAGAAGTAGGAGGCAGGATGGGAAGAGCACATCGAGGTCGAGACTGTGAGACTAGCAGGAAATGTACTTTCAGCTCTGCCCCTCATACTGCCGCCCTTAGAACTTCAATCTCCAGCCTTCTAATCCTTGCTGTTTCACCCAGAATCAAGAAATCCAGCCTCCTTGCAAAGAATCCACCCGTTTTCTAGAAGCTGCCTAAGAAAGAGAGAGAGAGAGAAAAAAAAAAAACAAGGCCTCGTGTAACCAGGCTGCCACTCCCTGTGCATAAGTCAAGCCTCCCGGAAGGCCCACGAGCAGAAGATGGGGGACGGGCTGGGGGCTCAGAAGTACAGAGGAGGGAGCGCGGTCCTGGGCCTGAGCAGCAGGCTGTGTCCCAGGTTTAATTGCAGCGCATTTCTGAGATCTGTCGTCATTCATGGAGCCGTGATGCAAATACCTCAGCAGTATGGGTGGAGAGAAGTTACAGTCTCTATGAAAGACACACAAAAACACAGGCTGACCCCTTTAAACCTATGACCATATTCCAAGTGGAGCCAAACTAAATGAAATCAAGGTCTCTGTCCAGCATTTGAGAGCCAGTGAAAATAGGAACTCAGTGTTTCTCTAAATTCACAGAGTATATTACCTTAGTCATAAAATTGGGGACTTTCAAATCTAATTTGTTCGGTGCTCGTGCTGTTGAAGGCTGGGCAGGCCTCCAAAGGAAATCACCTCCACGCACACAGAGATTAGCAGCTCTCCACTGGAGACATATGGGAATGATTCCCTATAATCTCCAGTAATTGTGGCTGCATTACATTCAAATCCTGTTTTCAATTTTCTTAAACTTCTAGACTGATTGTGTTATTAAATCATGCTGGCTGATGTGTTTAATAAGGACCTATTAAATGTTTATAAAATTAGGGAAATAAATATGGGCTTTTAGTCAGATTGCCCAATGGATCTGGTAACCTATTGTTAAAATAACAGCCCCGTTGTTAAAACTGGGCCTCCTGACTACATACCCTGGTCCTCACTTTAAAACACCGTCCCAACACGCAGGCAGGACTGTTTATTCTAACACCGTATCCACTGAAGAATTTGCATCCCCCTTCCACTCCACAAAGAAAGAAATACATTCAAAGAAGACTAACTAGCTGTAAGATGTAGCGTCTCAGCTGACAAGAAATGTCACCGCTGCTGCTGATGAAGTAGTGATAATACCAGTTTCCAGAGGGGACCCAGAGAGACCAAGGTTGTTGCAGTTCCTGTTGAGGACTTCACCTGGCTCCATTTCAAACTGGAAATTGTGCTGACGTTCTCCCAGGCCTTCGGTAGGAAGGCATGCTCAGCCTTTAGAGGGGGAGGAACACTTGGCTCAGATTTATATAGCAAGAAGAGAGAATGAATTAAATCCAGTCTTCAAACAGAAGGCGCAGGGTTGGGGGGGGGTGCTTCCTTAGGAATGATTTCCCTTTTGAATCTTGGTGATCATGGGTGATTTGATTTGAGAGTTCCCTGGGACATGGCTCAGACTAGTTTGGTCGCCTTTGCTTCCTTGGCCTTGGCAAACGAAGACTTAGGAAAACCTGCAGAAAAGACGCAGGTTCAGATGGCTCCTGCTATCTTCAAACAGAAGGCTCATGGCTCCCATGTGTATAGGCGGCTGGGGCAGGGGTGTTGCATCCAGCTCCACAGTCAGTGAGACTTGACCTAGGAAAGGTATTTCCTTGTCTTGGAAGTGAAGACGTTAACAATATTCACCTCCAGGGCTTGTAGCGAGGATTAAGTAGAACTGTAATGTGTGTCAACCGCAGTGTCTAGCACTTGGGAAGGGTCCAAAAGTGGTTGCTAAAAAAAAAAAAAGAGAGAGAGAAGTGAAGAAGTAGGTAGAGGTCACGGTCCAATGTATGATCTCTTTTAAAGTACTAAAAATAATTATGAGACTATGTTAAAAATAAATATTAATGCAATATTAACTGTCTGAGTGCACTCCTAAGTGTGGCGCTAAATACAATATGGCACGATTCTTGTCCAAAGCGGTTCCCTCACGTAAAACCATAACTTCGGTCCTCACTGCCAAAACACTCTCGGCCACCTGGCTTTCAACCACAGTTTCCTCCGCCCTGGACCGCAGCTGGAGTGATTCTGTTATCTTCAGGGCAAATGCAAACCCACTTTCTTGGACGAATGAAGCTTTGAGTTTCCCCTAAGGAAAGGGAGGGCAATTAAACAATCTTTCTGGCACTTAAAACAACAACAACAAACCACATCATTATCTTGGCATAAACACACCCCCTTAAAATATCCCTAACAACTGTGTACCAGCAACCCCCTCCCCACTCACCCACGACTGCCACCCCAGTTCCAGAATATTATAAAGGGTTGTGGGAGCTGGTCTGATTTGCATTAGGGGCTCTGAAAGGTTGGGGGAGAATTGGATATAAGGTTAATATTTTGCAGAACCTTGTAAATGACCTGATTGTTATTTTATATTGCCTACAGTCTCCAATCACTGCCGCTTGCCAGAGAGGCCCCAAGTGCGGCCAGGTAGTCACACCTAGCAGGGTCGCAAGCCCACTCCGCGGAGGGCCGCACTTGCGGGCTGTGTGCATGCGCACCGCCCTCTTTTCTCACACCCAGCCAAAATCCAGCAGAAATCCAGCAGGGCAATTATTTTTACGGATTTTTTTTTTGTCTGCCCTCGGGGGACCTTCTCCCAGTTTAATTGTCTAAGGGGATTGTTTCCTTGTGGGGTTTTATTTCAAAACGTTCCTGTTAAAATTTCTTTCTGAGGGGGAAGGAAAGAGAGGATGGAATTTTTTTTTTTTAAATCTCCTTAAATATACAAACCCAGAATCACAGAAAAATTCAGCAAACCATGTATCCAGAAATTAATAGAGGTGTTTCATGATGCATAGATTTTAAAATCATTTGTCTAAAGATATGTTTAGAATTGATTATATTAAAGGTGTATAAATCTTGGATTCCCTGCCCCCACCCCTGTGCCTTGGAAATGAATTCAAGCAAACCAACTGAATTTTAAGTTAAGACAAACAGGGGGAGAGATCATTTGTCTCCAGTTATACATGAAATAGCTTATAATAGTGGATGCTGAGTTCGTGAAGTATATGTTCGAACTCCTTTGATATAAATTCCATCATCAGCTCACAAAGAAATTGTATTTATGCATAAGACAGTGCTCTCTAACATGAACTCCTATAAATTACGAGAACAGAAAATCCAAATTTATAAGATGCCATTTCTGGATTTATTTTTAATGCTCTCTCCCGCATATTACCAAACAAATGCCACATTAGCAGAGCATGAAAGGCTTTTTACTGGCATAAGCTACGACCATGAAATTCACAGCACAGGCTGGGTGGGAGGGGTGAGGCGCAAAGGAAGGAGCAAAGAGGAAGTGTGAGAAGGACCAGCACCTGGGAAGGCCCGGAGGTTAGAGGTCTGTGGTTTGCTCTTGCGTGGACAAGCCTGTCACTGTCCTGTGAAGGAAGGCACCTTTTTAAAGGCAATCCATTAATGAGAGCCAACACCGGAGGTTATGTTTCTTTTTCCTAAATAACATGAGTTTGTGTCTCCCTTTCCAAACTCCACACCGTAGGAGCAGACTCTGTTCTTGAATCTTTCACTAACTCATTCAATTATTCATGTATTTGTTCATTCATTTATTCATCAAGTGTGTGATTGACTGCCTAATATGTGTCAATCATTCAGCCCAGGAACTGAGGACGCGGAATGTAGTATGAAGAACAAAATAGGCTGGTAGTTAGAACATAAGCTCTGGAGTCAGTCTGCCTGAGTCGCACTGAAGGAAATAATAACAACATTGGTAACATCAGCTAACATTTATGTGCCGGGTGCCATTCTAAGTTTTTGCATGCACTAACTCATTTAATCTTCTCACATCCCTGTGAGGTCAGACACTGTTATTTACTTTCATTATTTTAACAATGAGCAACTAAGGTTAAGAGTAAGTTCTCATAGCTGGTAAGGAGTAAGACTAACATTTGAACCCACAGCTTCAAGACCAGAAGGTTTAATTGCTGTGTTGAAAGGACTGGGTGCTCCTAAATCAACCAACCAATCAATAAATCATTAATCTTCCCACTCTTTCTTCAATGACCGTGTGACCTCAGACAGGTTAGTAAACCACTGGCTAACTCAGTTTTCCCACGTATAAAGTGGGGACAACAATGCTGTCTGTCCCATATTGTCAAGGTGAAGATTAAAGGGAACATTGTACCTGTGCAGCACTTGGTCCCTGGCACAGGGATGTGCTGTGAATGAGCTCTCAGTGTTTATCTGTCATCATCATCACCATCATTATTTGGTAAATCTCGTCTCTCTCGTGACACGCAAAGGATGTGTGAACACATCAGGATGTAATTTTCTCACAGAGCCGGGTTGAAGAAGAGCTAAATTAAAACACAGTAATCAACAAGCAGAGATACAAAGGTTTTAGATCTTAAAGGTCACCTGGCTGGTCCAAGCCAAACATCAGAATAATCTAGAAAAAAAAAAAACGCTGCCACCATTTAGTAGTTGCAGGAATTGTGGGGGTTGTGAGGGGTGGGACTCAGTGGGGAGCTCTTTGAGGCTTCTGTCTACAGCCCAAGTACCCAGGTGGGGCACCATGCCACCTGCACCCCAGTTACTAGTTTCTTCTCAGGAAAGGCTTGAGGCAGTGCCCCTGGACACTTAAGACTTGACTGTTTTCTCTTTTTAAAAAAACCCAAAGGCCATGAGGGTGGGGTGCTAAAATATCCAAATGCACAAGAACAGTCATGTGGCCGTAAGAGCTCATTTTGCCCGAGGTGCGGGGCCAGCCCCTTCCATCTCCGTCTTCAGACATCAGCTGTTGTTTATTCAATGTCCTAGCTTCTGTTTCAGGCCAAGTTCGAGTGGCAAAGCAACAGAACCTGAATTGGGCTGACTGATGCAGAAAATGAACTTGTCAAAGGGATATAGGGCAAAATGCCAGTGGAACCAAATGCAGAAACTGTCAGCCTGGAAGAGGACCCCAGCTTGTCACAGAAAGGTGTGAGCAGGTAGGGCTTCCTCTGGGACTGAGAAGGCCATGCTGGACTTACATGTCTGGATCAGGCTGTCTTGGGACTATCCTTTCTCTACTTCCCTGGGAACTGCATCTTGCTATGCCCACCGTCACTGCCAAAGAACTTCCCACAGGCCCTGCTTCTTCGTAGCTCCATCTTCGAATACAAAACCAGGGGTAGGTGATTGGCATATAATTGGCCAAGACTAGGTGCATGTCCTCACTGCTAGGGGACTCTGGAGAGAGCAAGTTTCTGGCATTTTCAGATTCTGGAAAAAGGGACAGATTCTGCTTACCTCCAAATCTCATAAAGTGGGGAATTCCAAATAATGGAAAAAGGGCTTAACTGCTATTAACCAAACATAGGGACAAAAGTCTTTCCTGTTAGGTGATTCACTGGAAATGATTTTGCATGTCCTCACTCGGGGACATCTACAATGCTGGGAGACAGTTTTGGTTGTCCCAAGTGGGAGAGGCATTACTATCACCTAGTGGGCAGAGGGCAGGGAAGCTGCTAATATCGTACAGTGCCCCTGCCACAAAGGACAGCATGGCCCGAAATGCTGATGGTGCCAAGACGGGGAGACCCTGTGTTAGACCGAAAGCTCCATGTGGGTAGGGATCATCTCAGTTTTCTCTCATTGCTGTGTCCTGACCACCCTCAAAGTATTGAACAGATAAATAAGCAAAAAATAAAAGGTGCATTAATAGGTGTCCTTGAGTGTCCACTGGTTTTAACAGTGAAGGGACCAACGGATTATTTCTATTTGCTTCTGACTTCTTGCTGGCCACCATAGCTCCTAACAGAAACTTAATACAGTACATACTCGTCAAATGAATAAATTCAGGGTGAAATCCAGAGTCTAAGCAACGTCGATACGGCTCCCAACGATGGGGCCTCCCATTAACTCTCGAACCTCCTCCCCCAATCCTCTTGCTCACTCTGCTCCAGCCACACTGGCTTCTGTCTGATTCTTCCTATGCGTCAGCCACACCACTGCTCCCTCTGCCTGGAACGTTCCCTGTCCTCCCTCCCCAGGTAGCCACACGTCTCACTCTCCCACCTCCTGGAAGGCTTAGCTGAGATGGTGTCTTTCCAATCATGCTGATGCTGATCCCTCGAAGCAAAGGCATTCCTGATCACCTTACACTACTCCTATTTTTAAATAAAATTTCTAAATATAACTGTTATATTTATTTTATATAAATTTAATATATGATAAATAACATACAAAATTTAGATACAAAATACTGTACGTATTTAATGCGCACAGTTTGATGACTTTGGGCATGTGCAAACACCCCCAAGAGCATTACCTCCTGTGTGCCTTTGGTTTGTCTGTTTGGTTTGTGTGGTAAGAACACTCAGCATGAGAACCACCCTCTTAAGAGATTTTGAAGTGCCTGATACCATATGTTGTCAGCAGATCTTTAGAACTTATTCATCCTGCATCATTAAATCCTTTATACCCAGCAAACAACTATGCTGATCTTTTTGCCCCACGGCACGTATCACTTCTACATATACTACAGGATTTACAAATATGTTGCACTACTTGTGTATTGTCTGTCTTCCACCACTAGAATGACACTTTTTGTTTACCTTGCTCACAGTGCATAGAATCTGTGACATGTGCCTAGAACGGTGCCTGACACATAGATAGTAGGTGCTCAATAAATGTTGAATGAACAAATAACAAAATCAGCCTCAAGACATGAGACAGATAGAAAATATAAAGAGTACCCCCAGGGGTTTCCAGGTTCACAGACTGACAGAGCCATCACGGTGCGCGGACGTACAAGATGGCTGGGCGCGTGGCTGTGTCCCGGCTGATGCTGGAAGCAGGGCAGCGCCCTGCCAAGTGCAGCCTCCTGAGGCTTCCAGTGTACCAGACAGGGGCCCAGGGGGTTCCCAAAATAGCCTCCACTCCTCACCAGTCTATGAGGGAGATATTAGTGGCCAAATTTTACAAAGGAGAAAACTGCAGCTCAGGGGGATTAAGGAGCTTTTCTAAGGGCAACAAGCTGGAAAATAACAGAGGTGGATAGCAATGTGGATTTTTCTGATTCCACAGTTCGTGGCCCTGAGCCCTACCTGGAAGGGCTCTGAGCCTTGCTTGGTGGAGAAGTTCTTGCGGTGCTAGATCTCCCAAACCTTCTCTGAGTGGCCACGTGGGGCTGAGGGATTTCCAAGTCAACAGGCAAAGGAGGAGGCAAAGTCATACTGTCACTGCACGAGAGGCCTCTCCAAACCATCACTGAATCTTCTGGCGGCTTCAACATAATATAACGTCATAATCTATACTCAACGATTTCACGTTAACCATCTGACTCGAACCTCTCTAAGACCAATGTTGTATTAAAGATTGGCCACTTGTTCCTATTTTACAAATAAGGAAACAGAGGCATGAAATGATGTCGTGACTCGTACCAATATGGACAGGGGTGGAATTCGGTGTTCTTTCTGCCATTCTCCTCTGCTGCTTAATATAATGTAGATAGAGAGCCATACTTATAAACAAACAAACAAAAAAATACATATAGATGTGTGCAAGTATATGCATACAAATGCGTATGTATATGTAAATATAGGGGTATGTTTATGTGTATGTGCTCACGTGTGGTGTGTGTCGAATTCAAACCTCGAGGGCAACACTTTTGATCACCCTGGGTCCCAGGTTCTCTGTGTGCCCCAGACACACTCGGAATCAGAGCGGTGACAGAATGGTGCTAGGAAACACCCTGTACGAGATAGAAGTCAGAACACTTATTCTCTAGACTTGACCTTTCTTCTTTCACTACTTAGCAAAAGAGGACTTTGGCAGTGTGAGCCCCAGTTTAGAATTCCCTGACCCTAACTTGTGCTTCTGGGTTCCTGCACATGCTCTTTTCTTCCCATAATTTGTTTGCTCTCTCTCTCCAACCCGTTAGCTCCCGTTCATCCATCACTGGCTGGTTCGAACCTTTCCTCCTCAGGAGGGCTGTACTCACTCAAAGAGCCCTGTGCTTTCCTCAGGGCATTTGGTGCAGCAGCTGGAGCCCATCCTCTGACTGGTGTATTGTTTGAACGAAGCCCCTCTCTGCCCACCAGGCTGGAACTTCTTAGGAAATCAGAGTCGTGTGGCTTCCCTCACAGCCGCACGCCCAGGGCTGGACCTGGGCGCCTGGAAGCTGCTCCATCACTCCATGTCAATCAGATGGACGTGAGACAGGAGCCAGGCTTGAGCTCAGCTCCCATGAACAGGAAAAAGTGCAAGGAGCAGCACCTTCCAAAGATTGCTAAGCCGGCAATGGCTCTCTCTCCATAGCAACATTTTAAGCTGACCCATATTTAGGGCATTTTGACTTTTGACTAGCTATTTCAATGCTTTTACTAGATTAAAAAAATTTTCCCAGTGAGCTTTTTGTGACTCTGTGACATAAACACCAGACCACCAGGATTTCTTCCCACTGTAGCCTTGCTTCTCTCCTATACCCGAACTATATCAGATGCGGCCAACAGCTCTTGGGGTGATTTAAAAAATTAAGATTGTTTATTCAAATGAATTGAGTGAAATTTCACTTTGTCAAGTTTCTTGGGAGTGTCTGTTGGCAAAGCCACTTGAGTTAAGCACACAGGAAATTTCATGCCATGACCTGTAAGTCTACCCTGTTTATAAATAAAGTGTTCTCCCTGTTTGGTCACCTTCTTTGTTCATCACACTTAATGTCAAGTCACTTTTGGTCCATTTCCAAAGGTGAACCAGCATGAGGATGCAGGCTGACTACCATCAAAGCTGTCCAAAATACCCTCAGGACCTGAGTGTTCCCAGGAGGACAGCCTCACTGGGATGGATACACAGCCTCCTAGGGGGACGACATTGAACATGCTGGTGTTTGTGTGGCCTGTTGTATAAGGTAGTCAAACTATATAAGCACAATGCAAAATTTCTTGAAGTTAGGTGACTAAGACAGGGCCAGTTTTTACATAGCTGTTCTTTGGTATTTGATTTAAACCTGCTGATTTGATTCTCGGGAGAAGAAGCTGTCAGGAGTGCTATTTATGGATGTATGCTTTCAGCCCATCCGGCTGTAGTGTCAGAAGGATGGAGATCATCTCTCATCTGACTGCTGTATTCCCAACAGTAAGCACAGTGCCTGGAGGCGATACATGCTGGTGCCAACACAGCCTAGTTTGCCCAAGACAATCCCTGTTTACCCTGCGATGTCCTGGTGTAATTCTTAACAGCATCCGCTTTCACTCTTGGAGATGTCCCAGTGTGAGAGATAAAATATGTAACAATAAATGTCTTTGACTGTAACATGGATGAAATAATGGATGAATAACTAACTAAACAAATGGGTCACACATCTCTTGTCTAAGATGTGTGATGAATTAATAAGTTGGTTCTCTGAAAACAAACAAACAAAGCAAGCGTTGATTTGTAGTGTTTGCTGATTTCTGTGGTGTAAATGCTCCCACCATGGCTGATTCTAAGCTACCGGCATGACAGCACTGAGTGTGGGGTTGGGAAGGGTGGTGTAAGGCAGGACGAGGTGGCTCCATCACACTGTTATTCCAGTGGTCCTTGGCCACACATTTGTGAGATGCCACACTGAACACGGGCATGTGTGGTTTGTTACAGGTTGGCTAATAAATGAAATCTAACGGCTGATATAACATAGACGCCAGTCCATCAGAACGGATGCTGCTCTCCCCACTGCAGACAAGGATTGTAATGAGCAGTACAGTCAACCAGCACATCCGGGCCCCGTGGGAACTGAAGCCACCACCTTGACCTCATCCGCCCTGGGCACTCACCAAATTTACTGACTTAGTTTGTCAAAGGCAGGGCAAGGACAATAGCAGTACAACTTCCAGGTCTTGTAGCAATCTTTTGGTGTTTCCTGGAATTCTGAACAGGAGCAGACTAGTGCCCCCCGTGTGTTGTGTGCTCCAAAGCTGTGAGTGGATCACAGAGCATCGTGGATCCATGCTGGGAGCTCCTGCTGGCCTGCCCTCCTGGAGGACGCTCCACAGTTTCTCTGTGACCTTGATGTGGAATTGAACTGCAGAGGAGTTAGACAACATAAGCTAAAAGTATTCTCAACCTCCCTTTGATTTAAGTAGGGAAAAAATTTTTTTTGAAGTTAAAAAAAAAAACATACTCCCAGGCTATCAAGACTACAGTTCTAAGGAGAGGTGGGCAAACTTTCAACTCTGTGAAGAAATAGGTAAGGGCTCCAGCAGACGAACACAGGCAAACTGTTAAAGGAAAGTGAGGACAAATCAAACTTTTTCTTAGCATCAACCTCCATCCATTTGGGCCGCTATAACAGATACCATGGATTAAGTGGCTTATGAGCCACAGAAATTTATTTCTTACAGTTCTGGAGGCTGGAAAGTCCAAGATCAAGGCACTGGCAGATTTGATGTCTGGCAGGGACCTGATTCCAGAATGGGTAAGGGAGCTTTCCGGGGTAGTGTTTATAAGGGCACTAATTCCATTCATGAGGGCTCCACCCCCATAGCCTAATCATCTCCTAGTGGCCCCAGCTCTTAATATCACACTGGGGATTCAGTTTTAACCTATGACTTCTGGGGTGGATGCAAATGTTCAATCTATAGCAGCATTTTAAAAGGCAGATGGAAGCAGTTGAGTGAAGCCACTGCTTTGATGCTGGAATGCATCCCATTTTCTCTGCAGAGAACAAAACCTAGCGAGCAACGTTCCTGAAGGTGGTCAGACTCCTCAGACCATTGATTCCTAGAGTAAGTAACTTCCTATGATGGTCAGTTAGGACATGCTTAGCAGATAGGAGGGGGAGGTGAAGATGTGACCAGTTTGGAGAGGATCTCTACATAACTAAAATAGACCATCAGTGACATTGTAGGACATGAAGGCATTGAGAACTCAAGTCCTGCATCACACATCAGGGCTGACTTTGCAGATGCGCCATCCTGCAGTTACATGGAGCCCACATGTGGAAGGGCCTCACCTTGGTTTAATGATCTGCTGTTGCCATTTTGAAATTCTCAATAACTTTCTAATAAGAGACCCAGAATTTTCATTTTGCATCGGGCAATGAAAATTGGTTTATGCCTTTCAAAGTAAAGAAGTTAAGGTTATAATTTTTCAAATAGTGTATCCTTGGAGACCTATAATTGATATTAGTGTGTATCATGAACCACCAAGGGATGAAGGGAAGGCCACAGAAGTATGCAGTACAGTTGACAGGAAGATCAGAGATTCCTTCACCTGTTAGCAAGGATGCAGCTACCTGAACAACAATAACCCATCATAACTAATCCGAAAGCAGGCATAACTAAGAGAAGGCAACTGTGGGAATCAGGGAAAGGGGGTATAGCACAGAAGATGACTAGAATAATAAGTTTTTAGAAGGAAGCCCAATATTTGCAAATATTATTTCCACATTGCCACACATAATTCCCTGAATTTTCTTCCTTCTCTTTCTCCTTCTCTCCTTCCTCCCTTCTCTCTATTCTTTCATATAATTGTTTGATAAACCTGTATGGTGGACAATGAAGAGTAAGATAAAAGAGATAATGGTAAGGAACTCTGAGAGGTTGGAAAAGAGAGACTACTTTATGCCTAGTTGGTGGGAAGATATACTTGGAGGAATCAGCATTGTAGCTGGTCCTTGGCAGATAGGATGGCTTGGATACAAGGTGACAGAAAGGTTTTCTAAGGAGAGAGGACAGTGGGAGCAAAGGCATGAAATGAGGAAGCCTGAGGGTGATTATAGAGAACAAGGTGTGGCTTTGTTCAGCTGGAGTACAAGGTTCACGATGAGGAGCAGTGTGAGGTAGAGTTTTCATTTCTCCCTCTATTGATTCTTCTCCTAAATATTTCAGATGAACAGAATCTAGTCTAGGGAAGGGAATGCTTAGCCAGGTAACCGGTCCTTACCCACTAGTCTTATTTCCATCCAGTACCATGACATATAAATTCCAAGCTGTTGGATGTATCAGTTAGGACACGCTCAGTTATACTGCAGTAATAAATAAACCCCAAATTTCAGTTCCTTATAATGTTAACAAAGGTTTACTTCTCATTCTTGCTTCATGTCTACAGCAGATCACCTGGGACTCTGGTCCGCTCCACGCTGTCTTCAATCAGGGATTCAGACAAAGGAAGCATCTACCATCTGGACCTGAGCTGGTGGGTATGGGAGGGACCAAGAAAAGCAAACCATACACTGGCCCTTAAAGGCTTTTGTCCAAAGGGGGTCCATGCCACCTCCATGCACATTTCCTTGGCTAACACAAGTCTTATGATCACACCCAACTTTAAGGGGCAGAAGATGCAATCCTACCACATACTTAGCAGAAGTAGTATTGGAAACATTTGATGAATGGCACTAACGAAGACCCCAGAGAATCTCTCAAGGTGATTTGTTCTAAGACACCCAGACACTTACTTCTGTCTATGTACCATATGATGGGCAAGCAGTTGTTGGGTTTTGTTTTTGTTTTTTTTTTTTTTTTGCAGGTCCATATTTTAGTGTTCTGGCAATTTAAATTGATAGATTCATTTATACACCTGAAGAGAAGTTTTAAATCAATTTGTTCTAAAAACTTCTTACCAATTTTTTTCCAATTTGCGAGACCTGGGAACTGTAGACATTCTCATTAACTCAGCCTTCCTTTGTTGCTCACCACTTTACACAGATTTCTATAGCCTAAACCACACAATCAAGGTTACTTGGGTATTACCCAGGAAACTTCTCTAGTTCAGGAATGAAAAATGCATCACTGCTTTCTCCTCCTTTCCCCCAGACAGACATCACTAATCAATCTTGCTCATGTTTTCCCACTAAACTCAATTTGAATTCTTTTCAATAGAATGTTCCAACTGATTAGAGGTTTAAATTAGATAAAAACCAATTTATCATCCTCTTATAACAGGGGGAAAATGCTATCTAAAACCCAGATTACTTTCTAAGATTAATAGCACATTAATGGTAAGGACTTTATTCTTTCACATAATTATTGATTTGTTGAGTCTTTCCTTTATTCAGCAAATATTTATTGAGATACTGCTATGTGCCGGGCACTGTCCTAGGCACTGGGGGTGCTGATGGCCATGACAAGCATGGTCCTTCCCCAGTGAAACTGATGATCTAACAGTGTTAGTTACACCAATGAGTTTATGTGTACAAGTTTAGGAGCAAGAGACAAAAGTAAACAATACTGCAAGATAGAGCAGAAAAATTTAAAGTTGGAGCCAACAGATTCTAAAAGGTCAGAGCAGGAACGGAAAGTCGGAACAATCCCCAGGATATAGCCAGAGAGAAAGAATAAATGTCTAGTGGCAGTAGCAAAAACTTTCCTCATTTACCCCAAAGCTCAAAACAATTGATTACCACTTATTTATATATTTGCTAAGACATGATTGATTATCCTTTCTAGAGGTAACTATTTTTAAAGATTCATTCATTCATTCGCTTGTTCATCTGTTTAACTTTTTACTGGGCATTTACTATGTGTTGGATATTTAATAATTGCACAAGAACTACAAGTAAAATGAAAATCCTGTCTCCAAGGGGTGCCCAGGCCGGGGCTTGAGGAATGGGGCAGGGGCAGGGGACACTGACTGAGAAGCACACAGTTACAAGACAGAGTGATAACGGAGGTGATGGAGGTGATGGTGTCTCGTGGGGACACACTGTCTTTGGCCACACCAGGGAGGCTATGAATAAGGCTAAGGAAAAGTGAGTGGGACTTCCCATGCAGAAGAGAAGCCAAGGACACTTTGGGGAGAGAGAAGGGTACAGCAGGGCAGAAAGTGACAGACTGCAGTGAGCCTGGTGACTTCGACAGGCAGCACCAGCTTTGGAATGCTACATGCAAGATGAGGTGGAGAAGATTCGTAAAGACTTCAGCACTGGGAATAAATGAAGTTCTCAGGATGAGGTTTTAGGGAGGAGTGGAAGGAGCCTGGGAAGTTCTCTTGACACCAGTGAAATCAGTACGCAGGATGCCACCCACTCCATCTGCACGTAGAGTTGCCCTGGTGCTAAGGGCACACCTATCTCTTTTGCTCTGCTCTTGGACTCAGGCTTCCTTCCCTTTGTCTGAAATGCAAAAGAACTTGATTTTACAAAGAACAGTATGCTCTTTCAAAAAAAATCATGACTGCACTGAAGGGCACTTTTTCAGTTGGTGGTATGGAAAGTTTCATCTTTTCCAACCTGAGCCAACAGACCTCCCCAACACGCAAACACCTGTGTCCTCGAGGTCATTTATGGGAAGAAGTCCAGAGCTGTAAGTACATAGAGCTTCACCTTTTTACCACCATTGTGAGGAGTTGGGCTGGGCCCGACCCCTTGTGCTACCTCAGACCACAGTGAGAGGTTGCTCTAGGGATGCCGTCTGTAGTGTGCGCCTACTTCATTTCCTCTTCTTGGCTGTAGGCTCACCCACGTGCTGAAGCAATGTTCCACGCCCACTGCATTTCCCCTTCCTAAGCACGCCGAGACTGCATTTTCTCCATTCCCCGGGCTCGCATGGTTACGTTTGGACCATCTCATTTAATCTTGGCCAATAGAATGCAAATGAAAATGAGGTAAGGTCTGACCCTTAAAAACATCCCTGTGACCCTCTAGCTCCTTCTCCTCCTGCTATGGCAACCTGGAGGTGACACGTTCATGTGGCAGTCCTGCATGAATGAATGAGAAATACACTCTCCTGGTGCCGAGCCACTGAGATCTGGGGTTTGTCTATTGTGGTAGATAGCACTAATCTTGCTAATGCTACCTGAGGCAAACCCAATTTTCCCCAGCTAGTAAGATTCTATTTCTGTTCAAGAGCCCAGCTCCACTGAGACCTTTATCTCGTTTCTGTTTTCCTAGGCCAGGGCATCCGACTGGTCATCTGTCAACTGAAGCCAGGGTGGAGAGCCCGCTGCAGAAATGTGGAGGAGGCCTGTGGATGGAGGGGGTGAGAGGATCAGATCTGAGGAAATGAAACATGCATTCTATATAAGGTGAACCTTTCTCAAGGCCCTTCAGCCCATCCCAGGATCCCCATCAGGGTTGCCAAGGAAGCCTCCAGCTTCGAAAGGCCAGTCTGGAGATCAAAGCATGGAGCTGCAAGTCATTTTCCATAAGCCACTGAACAGCTGTCAGGTGTTCACGAATTTGACTCAGTACCACCCAGGAGCTGGGTTTTGCAGGTAAGTGGTGCCAAGCATCCAAGTCTATGACATGGCTGGTCATGCCCTCTGTTCCTTGGAGGAGAGATTCAACTTCTGAGGGAGGAAAAAGGACTGGCATCAGAGGATCCTTGGTCACTGGGGAAGACATAGCCCCTGTCCATCCCTCGGTGCTATTTTGTAAGAGTCCTGCCTGTGGGCTGTGATGCTGTGTAAAGACAATTGAGTGCTTGTGGCATCACCCTCCACCAACAGCTGCCTACAGAGGCAGGCAGGTCTGATTTGCACGTGCCTCATACATGCAGAAGAATCCTCCAAACTGTTCAAACCCTCTGGACTTAATTGCCAACCATGGGGAGGGTGGCAGGAGTGGGTGGTAGCTTAAAAACATGATTTTTGTTAGTTTGTTTTATAGGAGGGAGGAGCTGGTGGCTGGCAAGACTAGCAAAGCTCTTTAATAAACCCACGGACATTGCAGGAAGGAAGGGGGAGGACAGTTTGGAACAGGACGCTTGCTCGAGGGAGAGAACAGAGCCTCCTCTGAGATGACAGGGACCAAATGACAGTACAACCCAGCGTCTGATGGGAACTGTGCTCTTTCTAGCTCCAAAAGATCGCTGACTACATCCAGTCTCCATCCCCTCTGCCAGCTCTTTCAGCCCTCCTTGGCGATTGCAACAACCTCCTGACTCGTCTCCTTACTGTCACGCTTGCCCACGCCTTCTCCATTCTCACTAGCAGGCCAAGTAATTGCATTTCAAACTGGAGCATGGGCCTCCCTTGCCTGACCTCTCCCCGAGACTTAGAGTACAGCCATCTCCTTAGTGCGGTCACGCCTGGGCTGATCCCTGCTTGCCTCCTTATCCTCATCTCCACTCTCGCTCACTCTCGGCCTCCAACCTCACTGGCTCCTGCAATTCCCTGAAGTCACCAAACACTCTCCCGCTGCTGGGCTGTGCCTCACCTCGCACTGGGGTCCCCCTCTTTCCTCCTCAGTCCTCTCCTTTAGCTTCAATATCACCTCCTCGGAGAGGTCTTCTCTAACTCCATTTAAGTATTACAAGCCACTTTCACCTTATTCTGTATCACTACACTCTGCTGTTTCCTTTGTAACACCACGCACATGCTCCCAAATTCATGCATGGGTTTCTTTTCACCCTTTGCACCTTCTGCTAGATTATAAATGCCGGGAGGGCAAGGACCATGGCTGTTTTCATTTGCCAGTGGACTGCCCAGTGCCCAGCATGGATGCTCAAAAGTATCTGCTGCTAAAATAAAGGGCTTGAGCTTAAAGCAGAGGGACGGCAACTACAGGGTCTGGAGTGAGGTGGACTTGCGTTTGGCTCCCAGCTCCACGCCTTGCCAGCACTGAAGCTTCAGGTGGGTGACCTCCACTCCAAGTTCCTATTTCCTTCTTCGTCCTGTGGGTGCAAATGGTATTTCCCTCTCACACTTGCTCAGGTGATAGCGTGGTGCCTGAGAGAACTCTCGGTGGTGCCTGGCATGTGGTAAGTGCTCGGAAAGTGTTAGCTGCTATTATTATGAACAATATTCACAGCCTTGTTATTGTTATTATTTAGCCCCACGGAGGCTTGACTGCAAATCCTCACCAGAGAAGAGTGAGAAGGCCTCCCTCACGGTGCACGCGCGCGTTTGCGATGCCAGCCTTCCATTCCGTTCATTTTACACCAGACAGCACTTTCCCACCAGGAGCGGCTGCTGTTTCTCTAACGGCAGTCCCACACTTAATGCTTCAATTTCCACATTTTAGTTTATATGTAATTTAAAGCCCATGGTGCCTTAATTGTAAAATAGGCCTTATTAAAATAATAGCTTGAAAACCAGTGGGGCTCCCTATGCCGAGCAATGAGGGTTTTTAGCTTAACGGCTGTTTACTGGGATTTAAAAAGAGACACAACCCAAATAAAGCTGTAAAGACATTTCCAGCATGACTGATGGGCCCAGGACCAGCTGATAATTAAGCTCCCCCCCACCCTCACACTTCTTTTCCTCCTCTGGTGCTGTCTGGAGCTTTCCTTGGAAATCCAAAGCATACCCTTTGCTGCTTTTATGATTGATGAGGCGGTGAGGACACTTCAGTACGAGTAAGCAAGGCGGTGCTTTGATTAATGATGCTGGTGGGACTCCCAGAAGACCAAAGAGAATAATACTGTTATCAAGAAAGCGGCCGAACCATTGAGAGGGACAGCAGCGCCTGGGTCGTGGAGACCACGAAGCCAGCCCTGGGTAGGTGGGGTCCTTAAGGCAGCCCGAGCCCAACCTCCCCTTCTGAAGGGCCAGAAGCCAGAAGACAGGGGACCAGATGGCATTATCTGCCATAGGATCCACGAAGCCGGCACTGAGCACAGGGAGGCTCCCCAGAAACCTCAGATCATGGAACACACGTGGACAGGTCGGAGTCTCAGGCTCTATTATAGACACGACGGGTTTCCCAATGTGATCTTTCTCAGACAGCAACACTGAGATGGAGAGATTTTATAGTACAGGAAGAGAACAGCTCCCAGCCCTCGAACACTGACTTCACATGAACCTACACTGAAGCCTAATATCAACCATGAAGTGGGTATGACAGTTATTTATCTTACTTTATGGCTAAGGAAACCTGGACTCAGAAAGACTTTGTCCGGGGCAGGTTCACGCAGCTCTTGAGCTGTCAGCGAGGACTCAGATCCTAGATGGCCCCACGTCTAGGCCTCTGCTCTTGGCCACTTAACTATCTTGGTCTTCCAAGAAGAGAGCCTGGCGGGGGGTGTGGGGAATGGGAAGACACCCAACCCAACCAAGTTTCAGAACACCTGGGCTTTAGGTCCTGTCTCTGCTGCTCACTGTGTGACCTTGGCTGAGATGTTTACCTCTCTGTGTTCCTGTGTCCTTGAATAGGAAATTAGATACATTCCCCCTACCTCACAAAGCCTTTGTGAGGATCAAATAAATTAACATTTACATATGTTCTTTGCAAGGTAAGAAGCCCAGCAGACTTGTCAGTATAGCAAAACTGTCTAGTGAACCCACATAGAAAAGCATTTACAAAGCAAATCAACATTGAAAGAGCCAAGCAAATTAAGCTTTCTGGTTCCAGAGGAATCCAGTATCATTTCTAATTCCTAGATGTATGACTTTGGGTAGGTCACCCGATCTCTCTGATCTGCAATTTTCTGCCCTGTAATATCAGATAATAAACGTCTCTCAGCACGGCTGTGAGAATTCCATGACATTATGCCCACAGAGCAGCTGAAACGCAGCCTGGCACATGCGCCCCCTGAACGATAGCTACTGTTATTATCTCTGATTTCTTTCCCTTAGAGCCACAGTCCACTCCTCATTACCCAGGCGGGCAGGGCTGAGCCTGACTTTCTGGCTGTCTCTCTGAACCTTCGTGGCATTATAGACTGAGAAAGGGAGTGTGAGTCAAAGAGTGCCCTACGGCTCCAATGCTGTGGTTTTGAAAGTCAATAAGCCTGTCAATAGCAGGACTCCTGGTGTCTCCAGGGACCGCCCACAGCAATGTCCCCGAGCTACGCAAGCCCTGCACAGAGCAGCTCTGAGGTGTGGGAAGTGCTGCCCAGAAGAAAGGCTGTGTCACTGTCAGACACAGGGTGGTCGTTCTGGATCAGTCTAGACCGAAGCTGAGTGCGGGGAAGAGTGGCAGCGTTCACAGAACGTGAAAACAGACGGACCTGGGTGTGAGTCGCCATTCCTGAGTTCTGTGATCTTGGGCAAATTCCTTAACTCCCCAATTATCTATTCCTTCTCTAAGTGGCAGCTCTTTGTAGTGGTTCAGAAGGCAGCTCTGTGTTTAAATCCAGGGTCCGATACATCCTAACTGTGTGTGTGTGTATTCTCAGATAATTTACTGATTTCATTATCTGTAAAGAGAGTGGGGATGAAATAATATTAAATATATGCATAAAGTCCTTAAGGTAGTTGCAAGCCTTCAATAAATGTTGGCTGTTGAATTTCTTAGATGGATCAAGTTCTGCTCCAGTGACAAATAAACCCTGAGATCTATGGCTCACTCCCACAGGTGGAGGGATTTCTTCTCCATCAGGAAACTCAGGGATCTGAGATCTGGTGTTGCCCTGTCAGCCTGTGGCTTTCAAGTTCACTGTGGGAAAAAAAAAAAAAAAGGGAGAGAAAGCACCATGGCTCTTACCTCCCTCGGAATAGACACGGCCCTTGGGCCAGAACTGGTTCTAGTGCCCCTAACTCCCTGCACAGAAAGCAGTTGTTACTATAAACCAAGCTAAATGCCTAAGTCCCACTGTTGTTCTAAAAAGATTAAATGGCAAGGTGTATGGAATGCTTAACACAGTCCCTGGCACGTGGCGAGTGCCTGTTTGGGCTCTGGTGATAGTTATTACTCTGACCCAGCGCCCGCCTGACTTGATTCAGTGCATTTCTGACTCGATCGAGCCACGGGTTGCTTCTGACCAGGATCTATGGTAGGCTGCACATTCTCTTAGTAGCCATGCTTGTCTCTCACCTTTATCAATGTGTCCCCACCTTTCTGCATCTCTTTCCCTTCTTCCAGCACCTCCAAAGTGCCAGGGACTCTCAAGCAGACCCCACATTATTGATGCTTCTTGCTACAGCATTCTACCAAGAAACGGCTTCAATTTTACATGGTACCTTCAGAGGTGCACAGTACTCTCTTCATATCAGCTGTGACAGTATGCTGACTCACCCAGGAAGCTCTGATTACCCACCCTGTGCCAGGAAGTGGACCAGGGATGCTCACAATGACCCAGGCAGGTCTGTCAAAATTCTCAGCCTCGTTCGGATGAGCAGGCTGAAGCTTGGAGAGATTATCGCTCTGCCTCAAGCCACAAGGCCTGCATGAGAGGAGGGCAGACTCAATGCAGGATGACTCCCCTTCAGGACCCCTTTCCACTCTCTATAGGTGACTCCTCGGTATTCTTGGAAGGAGTCACATGGCAGGCCTTCCCTAAGCCTTATTTATGCCTCTCTCCTTCATGGACTTAAACTTTGTCAGTTTAAAATGAAAACTAAAGCTAAATAAACCCTTGCAGAAAACAATGGCTTGGCATGTTTTTCCTGTCTGAGACATTCTATGGATGAAGATGCACTATCTTAGCCCTGAGTCTGCTGACCACTGAAGGAGGAGGTCAAGCACTCCTCTAGCCACTGGGGCCACATTCTGAAGCAGAGACACTGAGGAGTGTCCCCAAGTCACAGCATGTAAGTAACGGTCTCCATCCACATAAAAAGGCTGATCTTCCCAATCTCAGTGGTGATATCCAAAAATCAAAGGCCCAAATGATCGCAAAACTCAAGGAACTTATACTCTAAGTGAGGATCCAGGACCGATACACACAAAAGAAGGCATCGAGTGGGTTCCCTCACACGAGTGCTACTTTTTAACGCTTCGTAGCTCACATTCACTGAGTGCAGGTTCCTGCAGCAGATACTTTAGAAATATTCTCTTCAGCCCTCACCTGTGATGTCAAGATTATTTTCCCAGGCAGATGAGGACACTGAGGCTCAGAGAGGTGGAAGTGACTGGCCCAAGCCACAGAGCACATGTCGGGGCTGGAATTTAATTCCCAAACCGATCACTTTCCATATGACCACACAGCAGCAGGGGCCACCGAGGGGGCTGGCCTGAAAGCACCCAGGAGGCAGGGTGCTTTTCTCGCAGAGCTCCCAGGGCCCTGGCCTGCCCGAACGGCATCTCCAAGGCCAGTGGGGGGGTCACTGGCCGGGGGTGAGGGCAGCCATGCAGAGCTCCACCCTCACCAGGGAACTTTCACTGGTATGGTTCCCACACCGGGGTTTCCCACACATGTTTTGTTTGAGAAACATGTTCTACTGCATGAAACAGAGAGAAAGTAAAAAAGAAAATCAAAAAGAGAACTAAAAACTACCACAGTGGCACCATGGCCTCAGTTTCAGGCATGAAGGCCTAGGAGGTGGAAAGATTTGCCTAAGTATCAGACGAAGAGTTCCAGGTGACAGAGTGTGGCTTGGAGCAGGGCTTGGCCACCCTTTCCTGTAAAGGGCACGAGGGTGGGCTTTGTGAACTCTGCAGCGTCTGTCACAGTGACTCAGCTCATCCCTTGTTGTGAGAAAAGGGCCACAGACAAGACACCAACCAGTGACCGTGGCTGTGTTCCAACAGACTCTATCTACAGAGTGAGCTCAGGGCTGGCTTTGGTCCTTGGACCATCGTTTAAGGACGTCTGGTTTAGAACAGAGGATTCCTGACTATTCATTTAGCATTTTGTCTACAAAAGCAAAGCTTCCTCTTTAAGGATAGATGAGTGCTAGAGGCCTGTTTTGGTTTGTTTTTCTCATGCTGAGGAAAAAATGGAAGATCAAAGTTAGACAGTGAGTGAGGGTTTTATAAAACAAGACACGGGCATACATGTTGGTATGACAGGGAGGGCGCAGAACTTCCAGGATGGGGAATAAAAAGGGAATTGTAAGTACTAAGTGATTTAAAGAGAGAGCCCTTCCCTGGTGATGTTATTAATTGCCATGAACTGAGAAGTATAACTAAGTCAACTCTGGACACTCAAGCTCTAAATTAATATACAGGGCGGGCAAAAGTAGGTTGACAGTTGTTTGTGTGGAAAATAATACAATGTTAATAAATAAAAATACAAGAATAAACTCTGTGCTTTGCATACTCGCAACTGTGAACCTACTTTTGCACCCCCCCTCCCCCGTATTTCATAACTTGGTGGGAGGGATGGCAGTACCACACTGTGAATGTACTAAATGTGAGTAAATTGCATGCTTTAAAGTGGCTGATTTCAAGTTACATAAATTTCATCCCAATAAAAAATTTTTCAAAACTAAATGAATAATTAAACAACAATGAGTTGAAAATGAAAAGGAAAGTCAGTGAGGAGGGTCTCTGTGGTTGGTCCATCATCTTGCTTCAGGCCCCAGAACAGCTAAAGATTTATTTCCCTTGGGTGGGTGAGAAAATTGCTGTGCCATGTTGTCAGGGTGGTGTGATTTTTTTTTTAAATTTTCCTAATTTGGTGACACATGGGTCTGATCTTATTCCTAGGCTCTTTGGTCCTCTGTTTCCTCATCAGTGAAATGCAGGTCAGCATTGTCCCATTTAGGGCTGACATGGTCACGAAATAAGTTCTGATACGAGCACTTAACTCCAGGAAGTGTTCAATAAATGTAGCTTTCAATGTCTTCCTTGCTTTCTTTGTAGAAGTGGGAGTGTAGGAGTTTGCCATCTTAAGGGAAATTGGAGAGAAGAGTATTCCAGGAAAAGGAACAGCATATTGGAAAGTCATGGTAGGTTCCGGGAAGAAAGGAAGCTTATTTGGCTAAAGATTCAAGTGGAGGGCGATGAAATACAGAAGCTCCAGAGGAAAGAGCGCACTAGATTGGGAAGGACCTGGTAAGCAGGGTTTATTGGGTTGGGTGTTAATTAGGGTCATGAGTAAGGTGACTTATTTTTAAAGATGCACTGCAGCATCAGTATGAAGCATCCTCCTTCCTCCGCCTCATACTAATAAGAGGGGCCAAGCACAAGTGATGTAGGGGCAAAGAGGGGTAAGGGATGAGAAAGCTGCTCAGAATTCTGCTGGACCTGGTGACATCCATCACCGAGACAAGGATGCAGGAGTGTGAGCAGGGTTGGGTGGAAAGGTGATGGGTGCAGATTTAGAGCGATACATCTGGAAGGCCTTCATATCTTTATTTGTAAGAAACCTAAGGCATTCATTCATTCATCATTTCCTGACCTCTTCATATGTTCTAGCCGGTATAACTATATCCATTTTCTATGGCTGTATAATTGTGTAATAAACTATAAACTTAGTAGCTTAAAACAACACATACTTGTCATTTCACAATTCCTGTGGGTCAGGAATTCAAGGAATTTCCTGGGTGGTCTGGGCTCGGGCTTCCCAGTGAGGTTGCCACTGAGACATGGACTGGGGTTGTAGTCCTCTGAAGGCTTGACTGGCGCGGGTAGACCTGCCTCCAAGATGAGTCACTCACATGGCTGTTGGAAAGAGACCTTGGTTCTTTGCCAAGTGAGTCTCTATGTAGTGCTGTTATGAGGCAACCACTATATTCCCCCAGAGCAAGTGATGAGAGAGAGAGAGAGAGAGAGAGAGATCTCAAATAAAACATTGTCTGTTCCACCTTATTCTGTTTGTCAGAAAACAGTCACTAAGTCTAGCCCACACTCAAAGGGAAGGTATTACATAAGAGTACGAATACAGGAGGTATGATCATTGGGGGGCCACCTCGAAGGCTACCACAGTGCCTTTGCATGAGCTCTGGGGATGCAGTGATGAGCTAAAGAGCCATCTAACACAGTCTAGTAGGAGAGACAGACAGGTATACTATCACTACACATATTAAATGTAACTACTAACTATGAAGGAAAAGACAAAGTCCTGAGAGGTATATAACTGCAGCACTCATCTCAGAAGAGAATGAAGGAACAGAAATTCATTTGTGAGGAAATCACACTTTTGTTGAGGCTTAAAGAATGAGTGATAATTAATGTTAGGTCAAAAAGATGATGGTTGCCTCAAAATGCTAAACATGGAGTTACAGTATGACCCAGCAATTCCACTCCTATCTATATACCCAAGACAGGAAAACAAATCCACACAAAAGCTTAATAGCCAAAAAGTGGAAATAACTCAAATGTCCATCAACTGATTAATGGAAAAACAAGATGTGGTATATCCATACAATGGAATAGTATTTGACAATAAGAACAATATGTACAACAGTACAATAGTACAATGTGGATGGACCTTGAAAAGATTATAAGTAATAGAATCCAGACACAAAAGACCACATTTTGGTAATTCTGTTTGTATGAAGTGTCCATAGTAGAAGACCATAAAGTAGATTTGTGATTGCCTAAGTTTGGAGGTGAGGGAGTTTGGGGGGACTGTGAAGTGACTATGAATGGACAGGGAGGTACATTTGGGGGTGACAAAAATGTTTTAAAATATGTTATGGTGATGTTTGCACAATTTTGTGAATAACTAGAAACCACTGAATTATACACTTTAAATGAGTGACTCTATGGTATGTGAATCATTTCTCAATAAAGATGTTAAAAACAGAAGATTTTTAGGTGGGAAAACCCTGCAGCACAGGGAATACCTGGGATGGAAGAGACTGCAGTGGGTGGAGGCCACTCAGTTCATGTGTATGAAGCCTGGAGACAGAAGGAGAAGTGGCATCAAAGGAGGGACCAGACCTGCAGAAGAGGGACACCGGTCTCGGTCGTTAGGGCAATGGGAAGCCACTGAAGGCTTTTCAGCAGGAGTCATGTGATCATATTGAAAGTTTTCACATTTTATATAGTAAGTGCTCACTAAACTAAAGCTACTGTTTCCATCATAAATAGATTAACAGGGCAGGCAGAGTATTAAAACTTATTGCTTATCATTTTTCCTGGAGGAGTACAGGCCCCAAAGCTTCAGGGACATACTGGAGCCCTTTGTCATTATGAGCGGGCCACTTGTTTTCATGTGCTTCTGCCCACTCTCTTATGTCCTAAAAGGCTCCAATTTGTTCAATGGGGGGGGGGGGGAGACAAGCTAGCTGTAGCCACCCTCAGCTGCTGACCCCATGTCCCTTGTGGTAGAGGTCTTGGGATTTGGGGCTTCACTGAGCTCTTTATTCATCTCCAGATGGCAGAGAGAAAGAAATATCTGGTAAAATATTAATTCCACCTCATTTAATGTGGGTTTACATAGGTGTGGTGCCGTTGAGGCCTCTACAGGAAAAGCTGATTTCAAGTTCTGGCACCACAAGGGGCTGATTCACAAAAGATGTGAGTCTCCATTTCTTCCCTGCACATCTGCCCTGTCTGCTTTTAATTTGGAAGCACCAGTTTTAATTTAGCGGCAGGACTGTAAACTCCATTTCTGTGAACACAGAATGACATACTTTGTGGAACGGGGGCCTCTGGCCAAGATCTGACTCTTAAGTAATTGATGGCCAGTGACTAGCTGAGAAACGCTCCACTGCGAACACTTTCCATGGCAAAAACCCTGTCATATCAGCTGGATCACAAGTGAGCCTCCTGGGCTGCTGCCCATCCAAACACAGGCCATTCCTTCAACTGCAGCCTCCAGAGCCCACAGGGACCTCCAGCTCCATTCTAATCACCGGGGGTCTTTCCAGTCCGTAGCTTCCCTTTGTCCCCCGCACGTGGTGGGAGGATGTGGCCCAATGCACAGATTTCCTCATCTTTGGAAGTCAACCATATCAGGAAGGAGGCTTCAGTGTTAGGGGTTGTTTTGTTCTGGTGAAAAGGACACTCTTTTCATCACATTTGAAAACCAATTTTTAAAAATCTCACTCATATCCAATATTATATGTGTGAGAGAGAGAGAAAACAGGCCTAGAGTTACATCACTCCTGTGGTTTAAGAAATCTTTTTCACAATATGTAGGCCGCTTTTGGGGCTGGGATTTTTGGAGAAGGGGGAAAGGGGCAGAGAGAGAGAGAGAGAGAGAGAGAGAGAGAGAGAGAGAGAGAGAGAGAGAGAGAGAGAGAGAGAGAGAAGATGGGAAAATAAGGTATCCTCCACGGAAAAAGGAATGGATAAGCAAAGGGAATAAAGAACACAGAATTTCCATGTGTTTGGAATCCTCTAGATACAGGGACAGCTGGTAGGTCTTCCTTCTTTTATTAATAAATTTTATTTATAACCCTTTGCCTTAGATCACCCTGAATGCCTATCACCTATCATGGTGCCCTTCTTTCTTTCTTTTATTTTATTTTAGAGAGGGTAAGGGAGGGATAAAGAGAGGGAGAGAAATATCAATGTGTAGTTGCCTCTTGCACACCCCTACTGGGGACCTGGCCCACAACCCAACCACGTGCCTTGACTGGGAATTGAACGGGTGACCCTTTGGTTCGCAGGTCAGCACTCAATCCACTGAGCCACCCCAGTCAGGGCTCATGGGGCCTTTCATAAAGTAGGTTTAAATACACACTTTGTAGATACAGAAATTCGGAAATGAGTCATTGCTGAGTGATTACCATGTGCATGGCAGCGTTACAGCTCAGGAGGCACGGGAAGCATGGCTAGTGGGACTCAGGGGCAGTCCAGTGTAGACTGGTAATAAGGGGCACAGGCCTTGGAGTTAGCGAGTCCTGGTTCTGGGTTTAAGTCCTGGCTCTGGCACTTACTTGTTGTGTGGCCTTGGGGAAAATTATTAAGTTGCCCAATTCTGTTTCCTCAGACTGAAATGCAAACAGTAACAGGACCCATCCTGCTGAGTTGTCGAGAGGATTAACTGATGCAAGGGGTAGAAGGTGCTTAGAAAAGTGCCTGGGACATAGGAAACAGCCAGTAATGGTAACTGTTATTACATGGTTTGGAAATGGCGCATGGCCGCCTCAGGCAGCAATTCTGGCCATGGCTCTCCCCAAAATGTTCTTGAATCACCATCTTTGTTTCACATTCAGCTGGTTGCCAGCTCCCTCCCTAAGCCACAGTGAGGCCAACAGTGCACATTCCTGCTGGTTTCACTTCAGTGTGAAGAGCTCCATTGTCCCGAAACTAGTGAGGGCTCAGGGACATTATGGCTCCATGGACGATGGTGGCACTCCGCTCCAGCACAAACAAGAGCACATCTCAGGTGGTCCTCAAAGTATTTCAGTTCTTGCCAAACATGTTTTCCTCTCATTCTAAATTCCCTGTGTATTTTCATTGAAAGCTAATCCACATGTTCCTGGTCAAGTAACTGTTAAGGAAGCAAATAGGGAAAGTATATGGGAGATTCCCAACATCAGCCATCAGCGAGACAGCAATGTCTCAGGGTGGTGGCTACACACGCACACTAACGATGCGGGCTCTGGACTCCGAGGAAGAGAGGAAGGTGCTCTTCCGACTCTCCTCTGCTGCCTACCTACTCACTCAGCTGCTCCATGGTTTGGGGGCCCTTACCGGCCCTGCACTGCACTGGGCACTGTGGGGAAAACGTGGCCCTGTCTTCAGTGAGTTAGAGTGGGGGTCAGCAAACGCTCTTAGTACAGGCCCAAGAGCAAACGATCGCGGCTTTGTGGGGTGTGTGGTTTCTGTTGTCCTCAGGCACCTCCTGTCCTAGCAGGAAACCACCCACAGACACGGCGTCAACGAAAGGGCAGGGCTGTGTTCCAGTAAAACTTCATTAATTAAAGAAAAACAAGAAGACAATGGGACCAAATTTGACCTGTGGGCCATGGTTTGCTGATCTCTGATGAGAGTGCACAAGGGAAGGCCGACCACCACAGATAAACGCTCAGGGAGTGGGTGACTCGGTGTGGATCCGTGAAGAAGCTGTCTGGGTCTGAAGAGCATATCAAGGTGCCAACAGCGTACCTTTCATAGAGAACTAGGTTCAAGTTCAAGTCCCATCTCTGATTAGCTGTGTATAAGCCTAGACTTGCTCATCTGTGTAATGGATAGAACGACATTACTAATGTTAGGTAACATTATAATAACATTATCGGTAAACATTATTAATTAATCTGACCTAATCTCAGGATTGAATGAGACATGGTGTCTAAAGATTCCACGCAGTGTCTGGCATCTGGTGCACAGCTGGTGCTCAGACTGGATGATGCACAGAGTTTTTAGAGTCGGTGACCTTGGGCTTTAGGCCTCCCTGTCACTTAGTCATCTAGACCAGGAGTCGGCAAACCTTTCCTGCAAAGGGCTGAGAGCAAATGTTTTCAGCTTTGTAGGCCACATACAGTCTCTGTCACATGTTGTTTTTATTTTAATTTTACAGCCCTTTAAAAATGTAAAAATCATTCTATCATTCCCAGCCTGTAAAGCAGTACAAACCAGGCCGTGGGCCGTACAGGGCCCGAGGGCTGCAGCTCACTGGGCGCGCCCTTGACCGGAGCTGTCCAATAGCAACAAACCGCAAGCCACACACATGACACCCCTGTGTAACTTCTGATTTTCTACTGGCCACATTAGGAACACTTTTTAAAAAGTAATTTTAATATTCTTTTATCTGATATATTCAATATTTTCAATAAGTATCTAATATTAAAAATGTATTAAGATACTTTGCATTCTTTTTTTTCTTTTTACTTTCTGTTCGAAGTCCTTGAAGTCCTGTGTATATTTAACACAGCATATCTCAGGTGCTCAAAAGCCACGTGTGGCCAGTGGCTACTCTGTTAGCCAGGGCAGCCCTGCACCTCAGTAATTCTTTCTAAAATGAACAAAAGAACAGCACTTAACTTTTAGGGTCTTTGGGATGATTTAGTAAGATGGTACACAGGAGGCGCTGGGCACACTGCCTGCCACAGAGATCTTGACATGTCATCTAATCATTGTTAATGAGGACCACTATGAACTGGGACACATGATGGTGATGATTTTGGGGGATGGCCTGTGTCTTTTTCTTCCCTTTGGAAAAAAAATCTCAATCCTGGTGATTAGAGACCTTTCAAAGGGCCATCAGCTCCCTTCATGATTTCTCCCAGAGACCCAGAAAGATTCTGGGTGCTCTTCTGAAATCACAGCTCTCCCGAGACCCAGGACACAGGTAAGAGGCTTGGCAATCAAACATGGAGTTTGAGGAATGAGCCACAGCCCGTAACCCCTCTGGGATACTATGCGGGTGAGCCCCACCCCTCTATTTGAACATGTGCTCCTAGGCCAGTACTCCAGGAAAGCCCCTGGGCTCTACCTAACACATGTGACATGGAGCATGTGTATGTGATGTGATGTGTCCACCTAACACATGCATGTGAGTCCATCTAACATGTGGTGCATCTGTATCCATCTAGCATGTGCATCGGTGTCTATCTAACATGTGATATGTGTGTCTAACATGTATGTAGCCATCTAATGTGTGTGATATGTCCATCTAACACATGCATGTGTGTCCATCTAACATGTGATGTATGTCCATCTAATGTGTGTGTGATGTGTCCATCTAGCACGTTTTGTGTGTGTGTTTCCCCTCTATAGGGTACCATTTCTAATTCTAATCCCCTTTCCTCCTTTAGACACTCTGCCAGCATTCCCTATAGCTTGGCAGGAGGAGCAGATGCATGGGTTTTCAGGGAGAGGTTTGGAGAGCCTTAGGAAGTCTTGCACTTGAGTCAGAGACTCTGGGGCTGCTGAGCCATCGTTTGAAAAGCTGGGGATTGCTAAAAACGTTCCTCTGAGCTGAGCTCCTACACAGTCAAAGGTGGGCAGTCTAGTTTGTGCCTCATGTGTTAGGACATCGGACTGACTCTTGGTGGCAAAGGATCATCATACCCCAAGAGTGTCCCAGGTTTCCCAGGAAAGCCAAGTCAGGTGGACAAGGAGTGTTTCTAGACTTAATATAGCCAAAATTCTTTCTGCCTGAGGTCGTATAGTATAACTTCCTTGAAGAGGTGGTTTTTAAATTGAACAACTTCAGGTCGGGGGTCAAACGACGTCACCCACTCATGAAACCCAATCCTCTGCAAAAAGTCCCTCACATAACGTTCTGAAGAACAAAGTCTTTAGAGCCTAATTCTTACTCTCCACTTACCAGCTGTGTAACCTTGGACTAATTACTTAACCTATCTGAGCCTCAGTTTCCTCATGTTTAAATGTGGATAACCATATACTGTTGGATTGTGGGTAGGGCTCAGTGAGCTGCCATTAGTTGCGAGGCAGATTCAATTAGGTCAGAGCTCAGCATATAATAGACACAAAGAGAGTGGTCATTAATTATTACTCTTTCCTTGAGTGGGCTACCTGGTAACTGTGACCAAATTCTTTTCCTTCCTTTACAATGCTGTGCCTAAATCATGCACCCCAAAGGTTTAAGATGTTGCTGTGTGGATTCAGGCTTACTGGCCCGGAGGCATCGGGTGGGGGAATGGAGACACAGCACAGGGGTCTTGGCTGGAAAGTAGCAGAGAAAACCAGATGCATCTTCTTTGCCACATGACTTACTCTCCCAACAGCACAGCTCCCCAAGTGAGCCAGCAGGTCCCCAACAGTAGCATTCACATGGTGAGGTACCACACATCATTATTCTTTCTGGAACATACCATGGCACATAAGCAGTATTTGTACTGATCTCCAGGAAACAAGATGATTTCCACATCTTTCTGAGACCCCTTGATACTGATATTAGATATTGAGCCATTTGGGGAAAGGAAGGTACAAACTGACTTACTTTGTGACATTCATACATTTGGTCTAACCTTGTTGCAAAGGATGGGAGCTGATTTGTACAAATGCAGATTTGACCTCACCAATCCTGAGAAAGATTATCCTCTCACTCTGTCAAAAAAGGCTGCATATTGTCACAATTATTATTATTTTCATTAATATTAAAAATGGGGATAAAGTTAATTAATATTAATGAGCTGATATGTTATCATCCATGCTATATTAAGACTTTATAAAGGCAAGCAAATCTACCTTGGAGTCGGTAGAAAGCCAAACTCTGAATTAACAAACACTTTAAATAAACAGAATGTGAGGAATGCAATGCTATTCTAACTCCCCATCTACCTCTGAAACTCCCTTTACTCTTGTACAAGGGTCAGCAGATTTTTTCTGTAAAAGTCCAGATAGTCATTATTATAGGCTCGGCAGGCTGTCTCTGAAGTGACTGTTCAGCTTTGTCCCTGTGGAACCAACGTTCTCGTAAACTTATGTAAACTAATAGGTGTGGCTGCATTTCAGTAAAGCATTATGTACAAAAACGTGGAGCAGGCTTAGCTGGCATAGGGGGCCGCTGGCTGACCTCTGCTCTTGTCAAACGAATAAATAACGCTCCCCAAAAAATTTCCACTAAATTTCCAACAAATTTACTTCCACCATCTCTACATAAGGTGAACTCATCGTAACAATGTGTAGGAAGACCACTGATGTTAAAAGATTAAATGGCCCTCCTGTGAATGAGCCAGCATTTCGTTTCTTTTTCAGGTGATTTGAATAAATGGTTCCAGGTCCACAGGGAAAATATAGGGAAGGAATATAATTAAGCTGAATTAAAAAGTGGAAAAGTAGTGTTAGCTTATTTATTCAATTAATTCTTGCAATACAAATTTATTGGAAACCCTTGGCATGACAAACATCAAAGGTACACTTGTAATCATCAGTGATCAGGCTACAGGAGAACTTTTTGTTGTGTTTTGTTTTGTTTGTTTTAAGGTACTCCTAAAATCAGACTATGAAAAATTTCCCTGCCCTGTTTAGGGAAAAAAAAAAAAAGAAAAGGAAGAAGAGGAAGAGGAGAAAGAGGAAGAGGAAGAGGAGTAGGAGGAGGAGGAAGAGGAAGAAGAAGAAGAAGAAGAAGAAGAAGAAGAAGAAGAAGAAGAAGAAGAAGAAGAAGAAGAAGAAGAAGAAGAAGAAGGAGAAGAAGAAGAAGAAGGAGAAGAAGAAGAAATTCTAATCCTGGCTTGCCATATAATGAGAGAGAGCCCTGAAGTATACATGGGAGTAATTAAAACAAAAAATTAAAAATAAGAAGAGCTGGTCCTATTAGCATTGCAACTGGGCACTGATGCCCTATGACATCATGGGCACTTGCCGCCAAGCTCCATCTGAGCCCAGCATTCTAAAGGCCTTTTGTAACAGCAACGGACATCTGCTCTAAGGAGATGCTCTACACCCAGGCAAGGAGAGTAGCGCAGAAGGCTGTGTTTCTCTTAAAGTGAAATATGTTGTTAGAGTGTCAGATACCTACATTACAACAATAATTATATAAAAATAGGCTAGAAAACGATAGGGAAAAAGATGCACCAATAAAAAAATTTTAGACAGCTCACACCAGAGGTAGCCCTAGATATTGGGATAAGGTGTTCAGTTATTTTTTCCTGGGTTGGAGTTGAACATGTTTCAAAAGAAATAAAAATGACCATAGTGTTGTTTTTGATTATTATTTCTTCTCCTTCAAGACCTCACTTCAATCCTCACTTCAAGCAAGAATTATTTATAAACAAGTGGAAATCATTACTTTGGGATTTTATTCAGCACAACATTATATGGGAATCAAAATAGACTCCCAAGCTGCCTGACTGTCGTCATGTGCTTTCCCCACTTTTTCTTACTTGAGCTCATCCATAAATTTTCAGAAATAGTATTTTTAAAACTGACCAACACATTTTCCAGGCCAGAAAATGTCCCTCCTGTTCTGGTACAACTGTTTGAAGATTTTTCTACCCCTTTGCAATCAAGAGAGAGGGAGAGTTAGAGAAAGAGACAGAGAGAGAGAGAGAACAGAAAAATGGTGTGAAAACACTCTGAATACTGTGGATTGGCTTGCCCACAACTTCCTCAAAACCGAAATTGTTGTGGACTCACGTGGTCTCTAGAGGACAGAGTGAGATGTATTTCATCTAGTGTTGAAGCCCATCCTGAATGAGGCTCAGACGCTGAGTACGTGTGTCCGAATGCACCAGGTCAGTCCATCTCTGTGCGCGGCTCTCCCTCCGAGGTTAATGAGACAAACTGGACTCTGGGGGAAGTGTCTGTCTCTTTAGCATGGTTGACACTGTCCATATTTAATGTCGAAAAGTTTAGAAGGTTGAAGAGCAATTCCAGTGCCTAGATTCTGTCAATGGATGGGTTTATCTGTTGAAGTTAAAATGGCAGCTCAAAGTTCCAACTGCCTTCCTTCTTTTTCCCTGTGTCTCTTTGTAAGGATTGCTCAAGGATGGTGAGCCATAAGCCACAGCAGCATAAACACAGTTCACTATTAACTCTCTCAAAGACAAACACTTTAGGTCTTGGCTGAGACATTACATTGCTAGTGCATACATTCCCAAAATTCAAACATGTTCATCTCTTTTCACAATTTTTGTCAAATTTACTTATCAATTGATGATTATCTAATATTTTCTCTTAAAATAGCTCTTTTTCCCCATGTAAATAAAGTTACATGGAAATAAAACTTTATATGATCACTTTTAATGGAAAAACATTATCACTCCCCATTAAGTAGTTTGCCACAAAAATACATGAGCAAGAAAAACTAAACTATGCTATTAAAATCTAGCTAAATACATCTGTCTGTTCAAAGTTCCGTGCCTGAACCCTGTTCTCTCTTTAAGAAAAGGGAGATGAGCAAATGTTAAAGAAGTGGTGGAGATATGCCAGCCCCGAAGTAAGGCTTGTTTATCCTAGGAATCAGAAAGGGTGACTGGGACCCGAAAAGGATTAACTTTCTCACCATGTAGCTCCATGCTGTGATGTCCATTTCCCAAGGGAACCCCAGAACACTGCCAAAGCACGTCTCTCTTCTGCTAACACTGCACCTCACAATTTGGGGCACCCTGTTAGCAGTTTGTACTTTAATACCTTTTTAGTGCAGTGTTGGTGGAAATGCAGACTGGTGCAGCCACTGTTGAAAACAGTATGGAATTTCCTCAGTATGGAATTTCCTTAAAAATCTAAAGATGGAATTGCCCTTCAATCCAGTGATTCCATTGCTGGAACTATACCCTAAGAACCCCAAATCACCAATTCAAAAGAACCTGTGCACCCAAACATTCATAGCAGCACAATTTACAATAGCCAAGTGCTAGAAACAGCCTAAGTGCCCATCAGTAAATGAATGGATCAAAAAACTGTGGTACATTTACATAATGGAATATTATGCAGCAGAAAGAAAGAAGGATCTCCTACCCTCTGTGACAGCATGGATGGAACTGGAGAGCATTATGCTAAGTGAAATAAGACAGGCAGTGAGGGACAAACACCATCTGATCTCATCTATAAGTGGAACCTAATCAACAAAACAAACAAATGAGCAAAATAAAACCAGAGACTTTGAAAACAAAGAACTAACAGTGACCAGAGGAGAGGGGAGGGGGGGACAGTGGGTAAACAAGGGGATGGGGCAAGCAAAGGCCCATGAATAGAGGACTCATGGGGCATGACTGTCGGAGTAGGGGGGGCAGGCGGCAGGGGGGAGCAATGGGGAAAAAGGCAAGGCAACTGTAACTGAACAATAAATAAAAAAATAAAAATAAAAACCTTTTTAGACTTCAGAAAGTGATTTCACATACAATGTTGTCTGGTTCACATGATAACTCTGGGGATGTACCTGGGACCACAATTGTTAGTTTTATTCTACTGGAAATGAGGTGCAAAACAAGATCTTTAAGCTCACATGACAAACCAGCAGCAAAGCTAACATTTGGAGGTTGATTTTTCTTTTTTGGAAAGGAAAAACACAGTCTGAAGTTTAGGGATAAAGCCTCCATTGCATGTTGTGTAATAAACTGTGAGGATTCCCTCAAGATTTTGTTTTTTTTAATTCATCCTTTCCCTTCAAACGAAAGGTATTTAAAAAACTAGGTTTCCTTATTTATGATGCAACACTCAATCTTCTGTGTTCATCAAGGTAAAGATTATGATAACCCTCCAAATTCTTTCCATATCAGCACATAAATGAAAATAACAAAATGAGCAGCTATTAATCAGTCTGGAGCAGTGGCATTTAGGCTTCTGGACCCCTCCCTGAGTCCATTGGTTTTCAAAGGCAACTTTTACAAATGGTGGTATTTCTCATCTATGCATCACAGAAACTAGCTATGCCACCCTGAAAGGCTGAAATTTACGGGTCCTTCCTGTACGGTATCTATTACAGGACAATCATCTGGTTGCAGACAGGATTTTATGAAATTCCCTGAGGCCTCTAAACTTTCATTCACACTGTGTATCTCCTGCAACCACTTGAAGCCCAGTTGGCTTCATTTAGTGGAATGAGTACTGAACAAATGGATCGATCACCGATCCAATTTGGTTATCTTGTATTACCAAAATAATTCTGCCAAGTTAAATAGCCAATCCTAGTTATGATGACGATAGAATTGGAGTGCCTACAGAGCAGAGGAGATGAACCGTTAACTTGATCAGCTGTACAAACAAAGTTTCTGACCAGTGGAAAATGTTAGCCAATATCCAAGGCAAGGGAAGGGCTTTAGATGAAAAATCAGAGAGGCTGCTAATGAAACATAACATGTCCTCAGCCCCAGATGGGGAAACAGACAGAAAGCTCCTTCCCACGGCTAGTTTAAGGATCAGTAACGGACTGTGAGTTTGATGGGGCAGCAGGCTGAGACATGGTGCAGGCATGCATCCGACTGAGGCATTTTCTCATCTGCCTGCCCTGCTCCCGAAATTGTGTTGTTGATTCTGAGTCTGAGTCATTATGTTGTGCTGTTCATTGCTGGAGCCCTATCGTATTTATCAGGGAAAGTACAAAATGTAATAAACATCTTTCCGAGTCCTGTTATTTTAGAGAGGTCCAAAAACTATGAAGACCAGAGGAATTCTAATGAAGTTGTTGACATTACACACACCAATCTAGTTCAGCTGGAAAATTCTAAAAATCTCAATGATTCTACCGAAGGTTATGTACAACTTTGGAATAAGTTTTATTGTTATGAAAAGACCAGGTTCCTTTGACTATACACACTTAGCTTACTGGTATCCATATGTATTTATTAATGAATTATTTATAGACAAGACTGTAAGCTCTTGTTGGTGTTACCAGAATCCCACATGGCGCCAACACGACAGTCATGTAATGAATTTGTATTTAATTAACGATAGAGTGGATTGTGTATTGACTGACAAATTTAAGCCTCCTGTCAAAGCACCAAATCATAGGAGGAACTAGGCATAAAATACTGGCTTCACAAACGGTGTGAGGATTACTTTGACCAGAACTTACTTCGGGCACTTCCGAGTGTAGCCCGTGAATCAGTCCTGAGCCCACACGGCTCAGTCTTGGCACTGCATTATTAAAACTTACACACTCAATTCTGTACCTAAGTTTTATTTTAAAAAACTTTCTATTATTTACCCCAAATAGTCTGACTTGTAATGAGACACCTAAAATAATTTTTAAATTAAACAATTAAGTTAAAAAATTTTTTAATGAAAAATGTTTTTGACCATCAGTAGCACGCCACACCGGTATGGCAGCAATTCCCGCAAATCTCTCTTTCTCCTTTTCTTCTGCCAAGTGTTTTCATGGATTCAAAGTTAGTGAAGCTCTGCTACTCCCTACCCACTCTTATTCTTTAGTATATAGTTTAAATTAGCTCCTTCTTTAATTTTACTAACTAGATTCTCAACAACAAAAGATTTCGGAAGCTCACTTAACAAGAAAGAATCCTTTCTTGCTCTGAAAAAATGGGGAAGAGGCAAAATTGTGTGTTCTCATGCATAAGTAATATCTGTCCTTGCAACACAAATAAACACGCCTAATTGCATCTGGGGGGTGGTTCTTGGACCCAAAATAACATTTATAGCCACGCAGGCTGAAACTTCATAAAGTCTAAGTTTCGTGACAGGCACAAATGTGCATACCACTCAGTCACAACCCCCTGATTTGATACAGGAAGTAGAAGCGATGTGAGGACCCAGAGAACACCCCTGGAGATGGGGCACTGCCTCTGCATCAGATAACCCTTTCCTGGCTTCCTTAAAAGAGTTTCCATGGGGCTAGAAGGAGAGATGCTTTGGGCCTCTACCTTCTCATTCCATGTTTATCTCATTCTGTGTTGGAACACATTCTGTGTTTAGCACATTCACTTCGGCTCATTCTCCAGCACTAAAAATACAAAGAACAGAAATTAGTGGAGCAATTACTATGAGATTTAGACATCATTACTCTTCATTTTCATTTTTTAGCTTAAAATCACCATTTGCTATACTATCTTAGAGACCGATGAAACAAAGCAAACTACAACATTAGTTTGGCTTCCCCTGACTCTCGTTTTCCTTTGACAATAAATCTGGGTGCAGCGGAAGCCTGCTGTGATTTCTACTCGGTGTTCACTGTGGCTGGGTGCAGGGATGTCAAGCCATCTAGACTCAGCTCCTTTAAGAACACTTGGCAATGTCTGGAGACATTTTTGGTTGTCACAGTGGAGCAGGGGGCAATGCTCCTTGCCTCTATCTGGTTGGTAGAAACAAAGCATGCTGTGAAATATCCTTCAGTGCATTGCACTGTCCCCCACAGCAAAGAATAATCCCACCCTGCACGGCAAGTGGAACATTAGGTTGAGAGAGCCTGCTTTACAAATTTTTGATTCAGTAGCATCACGTATGTATTTTCAGGGCTCTGGGTGCAGCCATGAAAGCTTTGTAAATAGGTTCTATTTTCACCTTTAATAAGCAGGTTCTTCTTAAAGTTTGCAAACAAATCACAATTTCTCTCATCTGCTTTTAGTGTTTGAAATTTCCACTAGTCACTCCATTCATATATGAAACCCTTTGTCAAATGCCAGTAGTAGGTTGTTCTTTTATTCACACATAAGGCATTTATTAAGTACCTACTATGTGCTGGTCAGTGCTATCCAGGAAGAGTCACTTACCTTACTGTGAGCTCATTTGCCTCCCTCACACTTTTTCCCAGAAGACTCACTAACCACTGTTAAATCAGATGTCTGGAGTTGAACAGTACAGAGCACCCACTGTGGGATTGCCCATCTGAGAAGCTGCTTGACTGCAAATACGTGCAGGTAACAGGGTTACTGGTACCTGCCCTTTAGGTTAGTACCATCATTAGTCTTGGGTAAAAAGAAGCCTTCTGCCCTAGGCTCTGAGCTTTGGAAGGGGTCTCCCTAAACCTCACCCACAGGGCCATTGGGAACGTGCCCATTGGGAGTCTACACCAAGCCTCCTTCTAGACCATACTCAAGAATCAAGGACCTTAGAATTTTCTGCCCAAATTACTCCGAGCTAACTTTCAGTACCTGAGTAGGCTTGCTCCAGTCTGCTCTCCTGTGGGAACATGTGCTCACACATGTGCGCTTAAGGCCTGAGCAGGGCAGCTGTTGGAATAACAGACTAAGACCAAAGTATCTATCTTGGGTCTATGAGGCCCTCGCAACGTGGATGGCACGAGGTGGATGAAAGGAAGGGAGGTGGACTGGGGCCCGGGTACCATGGGCCAACCCTCCATGTTTTTCCATGTGCTGACACTAATTTCAAGGAGTCCACGAATTCTAAATTAGGGTTTACCTTATAGAATGTTATGAAGATCTATTTGTCAAATTAGGAGAGTCTTTTAACAATTAACTGAAGATATAATGTAAATGATTGTACAGATGGTACCTGGGTCCTCATTTTCTTGCCCCAGGTCAAGGGCAGACTTGGGTTGGTGGGGGGGGGGAGGCACTATTGACCTTCTCTGTGCAGAAAAACCCAGGGTTCTGGGCACACCTCTCCCAAGCGGAATCGCACAGAGCGCCCCAGGAAGCTCGGCCTCAGCTGCTCTCCAAGCACATTGCAGTGTTCTGTGGACTTTATTTTATGTAGCCTCCATGGTAACTCAGCATTTTTTGTGTGATGGGGCAACAGATGAACAAATAGAAAATTATGTCCCCCATAATGAGCTGGCTGAGTCAGAGCTAACAGAGGGAAGGAACCAGAGGACGGGTGGAAAGTTCACTCCTGGCACATGAACAGGGACAGAAGTCCAGAGAAAAGATGCTACTTTGGGAAGGGGGTGCTCTGAGCAGCTAGTGTAACCAAACTGGGCAGCTATTGAAAAGGCGAGAGGAAGAGGGGCTGGAACAAGGAATGAGCTCCCCCCAAAAGAGAAACACAACATAAAAAGGAAAAAAGAAAAAAAAAACTACCTTCCAAAAGAAAACAAACATAAAATAAAGAGGAAAAAACCCCCAAAACTACCTCTTTTACCTCCCATTCTGTTCATTGCTTCAGAGGGCTGTCAAAGAGTTAGAACATGTAACTTCTGGCTCCTTTTAGTAGCAATTTTGATATTGTGAGGCCTATTGACTTGGCGTCTGAGAAATGGGGTCCTCCTCCTTGCCCTAATTCTCTCCTGAGGTCCTGATGCTATGCTTGCACCCTACAGGGCAAAAATGTTTGAGATACCTCCCATTTCTTTCCTCTCAAGAGGAGGCCCAGACTCTGTTCCAGGGAAAGGGTTCCACACTGCACTTCCCACAAATCCTGTTCTCTGTCCCTCAGATGGAAGGGTCAGCCCAGATAGCCAAGGAAGCAGAGGTAGGACTGAGGGCCTTTGTTTAAAACAAAGGTCTAGTTGCAAGATAGTTGGGGGACCTCTTCTCTAGGAACTAACCAATACTCAGAGGCTGGTGAACACTGGAGCGATCTCTGGACCACAGACGCTGAAGGGGTCACTTGCCCTGGGTTCCCAGCTTAGAATGAAGTCCTGGAGCCAAGGCACAGCACAGCCCAGCCCAGCCCAAGGCAAGACTTGGCTGCCTGTGTGATTAATTGCCTTTGTTTCCTCACAAAGGGAGTGGACCAGCTGACAATCACAGCAGGAGGGGTGAGGAGTGGCCTCAGCAGGGAGGTTCCCCTTCCTCCCCCAAGTCCTGGGTGTGCCTGGGAATGGGATTCTTGATTAGCTAAAAAAAAAAAGGTAGCTTTCCAAGAGAAAATTACACAGCTCAGAAAGTTAGTCATTAATGTAATGGTCTGAATCTACAATGCGAAAAAGATTGAAGTTGACATGATTTTTATCTTCGATATAGCTTCTGAAGTTGAGAAGTAATTACGTATGTTAATATTACATTCATTCGGTATTCAGTGATTTTTTTTTTTTTACAACTCTTCCTTAATTAATCTTCTCTTTTCTCCTATCTGTTCTCAGTGCAGACAAACTGTCCTGTCACGGATCGGGGGTGATTCCGAAAGAGCACAGGGCTTAGAAAGATCTGAGTTTGAATTTAGACTGATGCTTGACATCAGGCATTTAGTAAACAAACAACACAAATAATAACTAATGCCTGTTGAATACGTGCTGTGGGAGCAGGCACTGTGCAGAGGTTTCACACACACTATTTTACTAAATCGTCATGAAACTTTATGGATGTGGACTATTCTTATGTCCATTCTAGAGATGAGGAAACGGAGGTTCTCAGAGTATGTGGGTGCTGAGGTCCATGGCCTGGGCTGCTTGTGCACAGCAGACTGGCCCCTAAGGAAACCGTCCCCCCCCCCCTCCGCCTGTCCTCAGAGGCTGGCAGTAAAGGTGGAGGTGGGGTGCGTGAATGACGACGACGGGGTGGGAAGAACAACTTTCACTGCCCTGCAAATCAAACTACTTTCTCTATCACTCACCTTATATCTTCACAGGCTAGGGCTACCTCACAGCCCCAGGTTCTTCCCTACCTGTAACCCTGCCAGGACTAAGCAACCGAAGACATCGGGAAAGCACTCACGAATCGGTCTCTGCCCTTCCCTCCTTGGCAGAACCCAGCAGTCCCAGGGTGCTGTGGAGAATTACACAAGGAAGGAAGCCGCAGCCCCTGCCCTTCAGCTTAAACTACAGACACACTCGAGGGACACCGCGTGCAAATCACAGAGAGCCAGGCTACGGTCTCCCTGTTTGAATCCCCCGGCTCACCCAGGGCTCTGAGATGCAGGTTGCATTCCTGGAAGATCTCTGAGTGCCTGCCCTTTGGTATCTGACAATAGCAATAGAGTTACTAAGACTGAATAAGATTATATGTAATTGAATTCTCAGTACAGGGTCCAGAGGTGTTTAAGATAATCAACATCATCATCATCATTGTTACTGGGTTTTGAAGCCAAGGAACATTTGATCAATGGAGAAGAAGATCTTGCAGGGAGACAAAGCAGAGGAAGTAAAGCCTTATGAGCATTTGTTATAGGATACCTACAGCAACTGATTGATTCATTTATTTGGCTAATTTATCCTTTCATCTAACAAGTATTTACTAAACAACTACTATACTCCAGACACTGTGCTGAGCACTAAACAGGAAGACAAAACAATTAAGAATTGTATAGTCAAAGAGTCTGTCTTGGGAAGACAGACAGTAGATAAATTCACGTGACAAACTAATATGTGGTTATAGACTGTGATTAATAGGTGCTATGAAGGAAAATAACTTGGGTTTATAAGAAACAGTAACAAGAGGACACTTTATAATGGGTGGGCTTTTGGGTAGGCCAAGGGTGACACTCCTGAGCAGAGGACTTAGGGGTTGAAACTGGAAGGGAGAGTAGGGGTCAGTGAGGCAATGAATTGGGGAAGGTGCTGGGGGCTGAAGAGCCAGAGGGTGCAGAGCTGCTGGGTCAGGAAGGCAGGACAGGGAGTTGCAAACCCTGCTCTCCTCTCAGCAGGCTCATGCACTCAGCGAGACTTGGCGTCTTCTCAGATTTCTGAGTTTAGCTTCTTACCCCCAAAGCACCCACCTCTGTCACACCAAGGCTCTGTGGATTTGGCTTCTGTCCCATCCAGACAATAAGCACCTTAAGAGGCGCATGGTCCTTCACATACTTAGAGAGCCAGACAGAACACCCCCCACCGAGACAGATGAGGGGGGGGGGTGTAACTGCAAATTAAAAAAAGCCCAACACAGGGGCAGTGCCCATCACATTTCCACAGACCTATTCCTAGTGCCCACTGACTTGGCCTGGCACTGGAGACATTTATCTACACTGGGTATTGATCTTTGATTGCCAGCACTGACCAACACTGCCTCTTGGTCTCCTTCCTGAGACTAATGAGCAGGAAGCAGATGTGTCACAGATAAGGGAGCCAAATAGTGAAAGAAATGTTTCTGCATGTTCTCAACTGTCCATGCAAAAGCAATAGTCACTTTCCAAATTCTCTCTTTGTAAATCTGGAAACAATCTCTCTCTCTCTCTCCTCAATCTCTCTCTGGAAAATGTTACAATGGATTATAAAGCCCCCAAATCCTCACAATCAGAGGCTTTTGTGACAGTCTCCTGAAACTGGAAGAGGAGGAGTTGGAGCAAGTGGCAGAGTGTCGAAGGGTGGTTGGTTTGCTCTGCAGGAGGCATGGGTGGCCCAGGGGTGGGGGAAGGCTGCTGCAGGGTCTGGGAACTTCTCAGACCCAAACAGCATCGACACCGCAACCTTTAACTTTGGGGTGCAGGTGCACATCTTCACGACTTCTGTTTTTTTTTTAATTGCACAAAAAAATGCCTGAATGTATTCTTGTCTTCAAAGGTTTGGATAATCCAGGAATAGCCAGAGTTCAATATTAAGTGTGGAATTATCTCCCTTCTGCTCCAGCCCCATCATCCCCATGCCACACCTGAGGAAGACAATGGTTGATGCCTTTCTATGTGTTTTCATACTTCCATATATGCATGCATGTCATGAATGAAAATGTACATTTCCCGGTTGATATGTCTGGAAGAGTTTGCCTCTGAATACATGGGGAGTTATCACATGTTTTGTAATGGCTGCATAGAATAGAGGGAAACACCATCGTGCTGGGCAGTTCTGGGACCAGACTTGGGCAGAGATGAGAGCAGAGGCAGGAAAATGGGGCAGGGCTTTGCCAGTGGGTGACAAGAATCCATGTTCTTTATATTTCCATCTATACCAGACTAAGCTGTATTAGAATAACAATAGGTCCATTTTCACCAAGAAAAATGCTAAGAGTGTTGCATACACTAAACATTTACAACCACCAGACAAGGTAGGGGCTATTATTATTCTCATTTTACAGATGGGGAAGTTGAGGCTCATTTCAGGGATTGAGGAACTTGCTGGAGGTCACACAGCTAGACAGTGATGGAAACTTCCATTAATCTCAGGCAAGTCTTCCTAATTCCCATGTTCATGTTCCTGACCACTATACCTTACCCCGGCTCTATAATCATATCTAGGTCATGGGGGCTATTTTACAATAAAAAGTGGCTTTTCAAAATCCCCAAAGATGATTTCGCACAGGTAAACCACGTCTGCCAGAAGCCCCCAACCTGACTGGCTTATTTCCCTGGTGGCTTGGCCTGGAGTCTTTGCATTCTGCAAACAGGAGCATTCCCACAGCCATCCTTGTGCCCCTGTGTCCCTGGTGACTGCAGAGAGATGCCCGGCCAGCCAGCAAGCACAGTGCAGGCAGTTGCATCGCTGGGAAAGGCGATGGGAGATGCGGTGGTGGCGGTCAGCATGGGGATGAGGAGGTAACCGCCTGCCAAGCGCAGTTATTGGGAGCTGCACTCATTAGAATACTGTAATTGGTTCCCGCAGGGCATTGGAGGTTAGTGACACAGAGGAGACAGGAGAGGAGGGGCCCGAGGGGGAGTATGCTGTATGGATTTTGTTTTCTTTTTTACCTTTTTGCCTCGGGAGGGGCCCTCACCAGCCTGGTTCACCGCAGGCCTGGGAAGGCTGCCTCAGTGGCGGCAGAGCCCTTTCCTGCGGCTCCCGCCGCTCACCCCCTCGCCCCCGCTGCGCCCTGTTGGAACCCCCCTTTCCCCTCCTGCCGTCACCAGGAGCTTGTACGTACCCCTCACCCCGCCTCTTCTGCCACACACTTAATGTAACAAATATGAGTTTTCTAAGAACCCAACAGAAAGGGCCACGTTTAACCCAAAGTTATGACCACAATGGGGAACTGCAGGCATTAATGAAATTGCAAGTCGCCATCTAGATAGCAGACATGTTTTTGCCACTCATACGTAAAGCTGGACATTGCCATCAGGGTGGGTGTCCCCACTTCTCAGGTTAAAGAAAGAAGAGGAGGTAACTCCCCACCCCTCTGGGCTGAATTCTTTTTCTGAACTGCCATAATATTAGTAGGCCAACACAAAATATGCTTTCCTGATACCAAATTCAGCGCTCCCAGGATGCCCTATCCTGCTTTTCTGAAAAAAAAAAAAAAAAAAATTGGTAGAGGGGATTATGAATTTTATACTCCGAAGTCAGAAAACTTCGGGGGAGCTAGAAATGTTCTAGTTCTTGATCTTGGTGGGCAGGAGGTGGGGCTTCCATGGCTTCAAGCACAGTGAAATTGATCAAGCCACACACTTGCTATTGGTGCGTGTTGTTTCACAATTTTGGAAAGTAAAAAAAGAAAAAGTATCTGTTGTCAAAAACACTGGTCCTCGAAATTTTATCTATAGACCAATATTTTCCTGACACTCTGTCTATTCACTGATGGTGGCCTAACCCCTCTCTTTACCTAACTAAATCCCTCGCTTTATTAAGGGCGAGGCTAAGACTAGCTTCTTACAGGAAATCTACCTTGATGACCGAACTGCACTGATCGATGCTTTGTGATCCCTAGAGGCAGGTCCAGGATTCTGGATCCCGAGGCTTATATAAGACGGGAATCCTTTATGAGATAAAGAATACAAAATTATGACTATAAAATTAGGTTATAAAGAGGGGACTGGAGATTGCAAGCCCTTTTATCCTGTGATCCCATTGAGCAATTTATCAGAAATGTTTACATAAAACTACTACCTGTTTGCCACTCAGCTTCCCCTCTGCACCTGCCACTGTTGTGCAGCCCCAGGATGCACACAGGTGAGGCGACTTCGAGGAGCTGGCAGGAGCTCAAGCTCCGTCACATTTGAGTAGGTCTGTTTCAGGTCACGCATGCATGGGAGCATTTCAGTTCAGCCCAGTGTGAGCTGAAATTTCTCTGTTTCATGCACACATGGCCGGCCACCCCAGGTGGACTGTCAAATCCTACAGTGCAAAACCACCGTTTCCTGTCGCTTTCATGCCCCTTTGAGAGACGTGTGAGTGTCTTCGATAGGACAGGCTCTCCATACTGGTGTAGTCAGTGTTTTGGGGGAGGGAAAGGGTCTCCCAAAGGCAGATGGTAGTGATCACAGGGGATAAGTCATTAGCTGGATTAAGTAGATTCTTTCCATGCCCCCCACTATCCAGGTCCTGAGTATTTGCCCAGCCCTTGACTGAGTCAAATATCTTTTAAAAATTGGTTTGACTAATCATTAACCTCAGGCCCTATGAAAAGTAAGAGATGGTCTGGTTTGGCTCAGGGAGGTGAAATCATTTCCCTGGACTGACTTCCAGCATGATATGATGGATTCCACAGAGGAGAAGGATGAACTGGAAATAATGGTGTGAGGGAAGAAGGAGAAAGAGGAAGAAAGTAGACAAGGAAGAAAAAAAAGGGTTTTATCAAAACAAAAAAGTAAAAGATTAATGGAAAAAGAATACTTAATAAAGCTCTCTTGGGCTTACTATCTTTTTTTTTTTTTTTTTTTTTTTTTTTAGGCTGCTGTATTAAATTAAAGTCATACATAGGTTTCAAAGGAAATCACATTTCTGCAGTCTGGTGAGCCCACCTGACAATGCACGCTAACAGAATTGTAAATGTAAAGGGTAATGCTTGTCAGTGCCTGACAGTTCTAAATGGCCTTTTAGTTCAGTGCGCAGAGCTGTCATAAAAAAACATAAAAATGCATATGCAGACAGCTGAAACTGCTATGCACATCATTACTGCAAATGGTATAAGTGTCCTGAACAAAAGGCCTTCCAGTTTAAGGACATGCATAAGACATTTCTCTGCCTCCAGCTTTAAAACAAAGTGCTGTCAAGAAAACACGGTTCCTGGTGCTGGAACTGAGGTTTCTCTGTCAATCAGCGAGGTGCTACATTTGTACATATTTTTCTGACCCTGCATATGAGAAGAGCATCCTTCACAGATGTGTATTTAACTTCTGGCAGACACATCTGTTTCTTCTGCATTTTCATTGTTATTTCTTTATCATTGTTCTAACAGACTGCTGCAGAGCGCTGTTTTAATGTGTGCTTATTCATCCTACCCTATCTTTACTTTTTCCCCTCCGTTTCCTCTACGTCCTTCTTCTTCTGTCAAGCACTTTTTTTTTTTTTCTTTGTCATTCAGGAAGGCCAGAGGAATCCGTGCTTGGGCCTGCCATGACCAAACTGGGGGAGATGTTTCTCTCCCCTCCTTGAGCAGTGGCATTATCTGTCCTTGAAGACTGAAAGCTGCCTGAGGGCAAAGGCAATTTTTCTCACAAGATCTCTCTGAAACCCAGTTCCACCTCAGAGTCGCAGGGAGAACTTTGTGAAATGCTCATTTCCTGCAATCCCCCCAAAGATCCTCTGAATCAGAGTCTCTGGGGCATTTGTGCTTTTAACAAACATCCTGGGGGCTACTGAGTGTTCACGCATTCACGCATGCGTGAGACCAACAAGTGTGGGGTACTGGCCCTGTGGCAGTCGCTGTTCTAAGCCCTGGGGACATAACCATGAACAAAAAGGCTAACACCCCTACCTCAAACAGGCTGCATTCTATTTAGTGAGACAGACCAATAATCATATACACACATGTGTAACTATACGAACATGTTTGGTACAGAGAGGGACGAACATCTGAACAACAGATAGCAGGGCAATGGAGCAGACGCTAGCATGGCCCTGAGTGGAGAGCTGATGTGTGGGAGCTGGGAGGTTCTTTCTGAGGCGTTGACACCACCTGGACCTGAATGATGAGGACTCAGCCCTGAGATGATCAAGGGAGGAACAGCACCTCATTTTATTCTCTCAATAGAACAGAAATTATTGTCATGAACTTGAAATTGAGGAAACTGATGCTTAGAGAAATTAGTGATTTACCCTCAATTACACAGCTTGACCGTAGCCCAACTGAGATCCACAGCCCTCCCTGTTCCAAGTCAGGTGCAGACGAATCAACTCCAGCCCTCACGTCTGTTTCCTCACTTATCCAAATCCTGCCCCGACGCCGGAGTCAACCTGACGCACGATCTTGACTTCCATCATCTGAGATGCATCCGTCAGTGCATCTTGCCAATGTCTACCCATCCAGTACAGATGGAGGACATATTCCAATACAGACCTGTATGGAATATGAGGACAATTTCCCTTAAAAAGCCCAATTTGAACTCCACTATTTCTGAAGTCTTCACATTTGGACCACAAAACCCAATTTCCCATCAGGTTGCATATGTAGAAGAGGTTTCATAAGGTTCTGAGCTTTTTAGGCCAGGGGCCATGTGGCAAAACTGCACTGCGTCTGGTCTATTCCTACGGACATTCTTCGATCCCTTTCTTGAGTTCTCAAGTCTTGACTTGGAGTTTTAAAACCTCCAGTGAATTTCAAAGAAAGATAATGACCCTCAATTATGATTTCCCCCCAGTGACCAATGACCACTCTATTGTTGGAGGTAAACCGAGCACAGCAAACCAACTGGCTGGAAGTGAGGGTCCTGGGCCAGAGACCGACTAGCTGTGATAGCAGACAAACCGTGAAGCCTTCGCTCGCTCACCTTCAAAACGGTGATGGTAAGATTTACATGAGAGAGCTGTTGTGAGGATGAAATGAGATGAAGCACGCATGAGACTGAATACAGTGTGGCCTGTGGTAGACGCAGTAAATGCTCCTATCAGATGTGACTGTTAGATTGTAACTTCCTGTTGTGTTGTTAGGTAGCCATGTGACAAACTGGACCAATCAGCAGAGCTCTGATCATCTATCATGGCAGTTTCCCTTCCGTGAAAGACACAGAAAGTATAGCGCCCCCCAACAGCCGATGTGCTCAGTTACCTGCCGGAGCCCTCTCTCAGGAAGGCATCATTTTTTAAACTCTACTTTCCCTGCTGTATTTTCTTCTCATAGAAAGAACTTGGGTCTTTCAGCTACTATAAAAAATAATGCTTTCCTGCTCCATCTCCTGGGGTTTCGCTCTTGCTAAGAGCAATTGCTTTTTACTGAATGTACAATTTCATTGCCATGGAAAACAGATTGTGATTAATGAGACCCTGTGACCAAGGTTACTTGGGACAGGCTTGCGCTGCTGAGCACGACCTCCTTCCTTACTTTTCACAGTGCCAGAGATGGTGGCAGCCGGAACAGCAGGGACAACCCCATCAGGAGTTTTTGGAGGGAATGTGGTTAATAAAAGGAATTACTTTGTTGTGTGGAATTGTAAACATATTTAGAAATGAAGTAGCCTGAAATGTTTAATATGATGGAATATATAGTATATATAATTTTTAATTACAGAAAGGTAAAGATTATCAAGATAAATAGGAATTTATAAAATTTACCATACTGGTGGGACGGGTTCATGTGAGAAATTTGCACAATTATAACTATGTGAAAACTTTTATATATATTTATCTAAAACTTTTAGAGTCAAAAGGGATATCAGAAGTCATCAGTATAATCCTCTTTGCAGGGAGAAACCTACCCCATGATATATCCACAGTTCATCTGAATTAATTACTTCACATGATGGTAGACTCAGTATTTTCAGAGGCAACTCTGTTGGAAACATTCTATAATTTAATATAAAATCTAAAACTGCCTCTTTGCAACTTATACCTTGACCTTTTCAGAACAATGAAGAACAAAACAGTCCCATTTTTTCATAAAATGTTAGAATTAAAAAGAGGCATCGAGATCTCATTACTGAGGTTTCTCATTTTGCAGTTAAACTGACTGTGCCTTTCTGTCCAGTCTCCCCTGCCAAGTATGTGAAGTTACTGTTCTTATTGTATGCCCTGAGCTTGAGGTGGCTGGAATTCCAAGTACATAGGGGACAGTTAGAATTCCAAGCTGGAACTCAGGAGAGAGTTCTGGGACAGAGCAATAGAATTAAAAGTCACTGGTATGTTTTCCTGGTAGCTAAACTCATGGAAATGAGGGAGGTGTCCAAGAAGAGAAGATGAGAAAGCAAGAGGGAAGGATACAATCCTGAGATGCTCCCACTTCTTAATGCTCATGAAAGTGAGGTTTGTTACCTGCATTAACAATATAAACCAGAGCTAAGACTCCACATGGCCCAGCAGGTTCTGTGTGGTATCCAGAGATTTAAGATTAACTCCAAAATTCTTGAGAAATTATGTAAAATTCTCACTGTAAGTTTCCTTAATGGCAGTAGTGTATAAAATACTTCTCTTAAGTTCTGTGCAGTTAGTTTCTTCCTTTTCAAAACATCTGACTTGGGACAGCTGCTAAAACCTGTTCTCTATCCAGCATCTTATACTCTTTCCCTCTCCACAGTTTCTTTTCACCACTACTCCGCTTTCTCCCAAGTCCTTCCTCTTTTCCCAACACTTTCAGCTGAAAGTGCCTGCTGTGCGTCCACTTCGGGCCATACCTGGAGACCTAAGGACAGTGGAATGGGCTGAAAGCTGCACCACACGTATCTCTTCCCTGACTCCACACAGAGGAACGTGCGGGAAGTCCCATCTCCTGTGCTTCCCCCGGACATGGATTTCCTCTCTCTCTCTCTCTTTTTTTTTTTCATTTATTTTCTTATTTAGAATCTTACGAGGAATTTCTGATAAATCAATGATCTATAATATCATATCAGTAGTCCCTTCAGGTTTCCCTTCATCTGAAAATTTGCTACGTATGCATTTATGTGAATACTTGCTAAAACTTTTGGTGCAATTGCACCAATGATAGGATCAAGTGATACTAGTGGAGACCTCACAGGGGTGGTCAACCTTTTGGCATCTATGGGCCACACTGGAAGAAGAAGAGTTGTCTTGGGCCACACGTTAAATATGCAAGCACTAATGAAAACTGATGAACAAATAAATAAGGTTTTAAGTAAATTGAGGATTTTGTGTTGGGCCACGTTCCTAGCCATCCTGGGCCCCATATATCCTGCGGGCCACAGGTTGGACACCCCTGCTAGGTGGACCAAGATAATTTTCATTTGAATGGTATTGCAATGGACTAAGCGACATGTTGAGCTTCCCCATTGGTGTAGATGGAGGGGCTTGTCCAAAGTCTATCCCAAATGGAATTCAATTTCACAGCCATTGATTCATTTAAGACCACTAATTACTCAACAAGTTTAAAATGTATCACAATGGCTACTTGGTATGCAGTCCTTTAGATTTTCCAAAAAGCAGTTCTGACAAAAGCTTTACTGAAATTCAGATTAGCTTGATTTATGTCCCATGATCTCTGAAGGTGGTAATTTTTTTTTAAAGGAAATTGGTTAGTCTCGTCTGCTTCATTTTTAGTGAACGAATGTTTGCTCTTACAATTTGCTGTGTTCTTTGCTCAGGCTCCAAAGCCTCTCTAGTCAATAGCCTGTCCTAGGGTTTTGGTTAAGTGTAGTCAAAATTAAGTTCTTGTATATTGTTCCCAGAAATTGCTATTTTAAAAAAAATCATTAAAATGTTTATTTGCTTCTAGCATTCTGGCATGGATCTTGTTCCTGAAACAGTCTCAAAGATTACAAACAGCTTTGGTTAACAGCATAGTACGAGATCCATGTCCACACCCACACCCACGTTGTCATCCTCCCCCCTCCTCCCTTCCCCAGCAGTCAGGGAGAAAGAAATTTCTCTTCTCACTCCAGCAACTTCAGCTCATTTGTCATTTTTCTTTTCAGCTGCTGAATGGGAGCAGTTCCTCCCTCTTCCTCTTCAATGCCCTAGATGTGAACCTGAAGACATGTCCTCTTGTTCACTGAGGAGTCTGGTACCAAATAGACTCCATCACAGAGAATCCCCCACCACCTCATGCAGCTGAATAATAGGAAGTGCGAGATGCAGAGACCAGGACTTCCGTACAGAGCCCCACATTCTAAGCTCGTCTGCACTGTTAATGTTGTGTCCTGACCCTTGGGCAGGTATGGAACCATTTTTTGAGGCTGTTAATCTAAACATTAGAGCATATACTAACTTTCCCACGGAATTCACAGGGTAGCTGTGAATACTAAAGGAAAGTACTAAGGAAAAAAAATAGAAAGTGCTTCCTTGACATATAAGGTTAAAATAATTCATTCAGCGTTCAGGCCTTGGGCGTAGGCTGTGCCCACAGGCCTTCCCCATTCTCCGCCTTGACTTTGCAGATGCTGCATTCATGTTGCTCGCCCAGGTGCCTCCATCCTCAATCTGCTCCCACCCTCTCAGTCCCCAGGACTTCCCCAATGACTGGTCCCTCGTCCCAACACACTGGCCTATGCTTTCTCCATCGGATGATTCCTAACTGGGGAAACTGTGTGAAGAAATGGGTCATAATGTGCTCCCTCTCCAGACAACAAATAGCAATCCCTGGACCACCATGGAAGTTAGGTCCCTGAAAACACCAGGGTTGACAAAACCACGCTCAGCAATGTCCAGGTCTTCTCCCCAAGAGGAAAGAGATTAGAGGAAAGTGGTATTACAAATCAATGTTTTAATATATATTTTTGAAATACAAAGAGGAAACGATTCTAGGGGGCATTTACTTCCAGACCCCATTCACCCATGTTGAAAACCTTCCAGTGTTTAGGAAGCACTGCTGTCCCCTTCAGAGGTAGTTTCTTCCTCCAGTTTTCTATTACATAAAATCTAGACTTTCTAAAATTAGGGCCACAAATGGAAAGCCTTTCTGTTGTATTGAGCCCCAGGGATTTTTTTTTTCCTCCCTCAAACAGTATTTTAAAATTACTAAGTTTGGGAGCCTTTAGACAAGGCATGTTCTTTCCTAATTGCCACAGTCCACACCACTCCCTGTGTTCACCCCTGCTGACATCTGTGTATTAGCATAAAGATCACAAGACTAGGAATCAGAAACCATAGGTGCTGGTTCAAATAAAACATACACTGAAAATAACGTGTTTTTCCATCTCTTCATGTGCTAGCATGATGGTCTTTGACTCATCATTTCTCTCTAAGCCTCAGTTTCTCCTTCTGAATAATGGAAGTACCATCATCTTCTATCCAAGATGGATGAGAGGGTCACACAAAACAGTGTACATGGTGGGATTCATATATTTTAAGCTATACTCACTATCAGTGTATATAGTATTTTTAAGTAGCAGCTCCCGTCCAGCACAAGACACCTCTCCCCCCCTACACACCCTCATTCAGATACCTTGCATCCTATCACCATCTGCCAACCAAATTCTGTAAGTTGAAGAAATACAGGAGAAGATGACAAAGGGTCATTTACCTTGGTAGTTAATGTCCTATATGGATTCTGTTTATTCAGGACTGTCGACAATTTTTCAGTCTAAAAATTGCTCCGCACAGTTGCTTAATGGCCCTTTTATCTTCTCTTTAATCACATCTAGGACTTCTCACCATTCCCCCATTAAAGTCCCCATTTGTCTCTTTGATCATCCTCCTGATCCTTATTTGCATGCAAAACTGTACATGGCACATACTATATTTCTGGGCGAACTGATCGCAATTGAGGCCACATGTACCAAACAGCCAAGCAAAATGTAGAAAAATGATATTATTCTCATTACATGAAACATGCATGCTTGCATGTGTTTTAGCATGAAATGTATGTATGTAGACTGGCACAGAATAAGAATGGCATGTTTGTTGCTCTGTTGGAGGTACTTTCACTGTAGCAGTGGCTCCCAGTCTGGGCTAAGGAGCTTTAAAGAATTCACACACATATGTGAACTCTACCAGCAGAGATTCTGACGTCACTGGTCTGGGTAACGTCTAGAGAAAAGGTACTGCTTCATTTCAGACAGCTCCTCTTCCCCCAAGTTAATCCAGTGAGTAACCCGCATTGAGGACTGTCCAGTAGGAACCAGTCTCAGAACTTGTCTTGTCTTGTATGCAGCTGAGTCTTTCTGTGTGTTGCTCCACGAAAATTCTTCCCTTATTTAAAATACAGATAGTCTGCCCTAGAATTCCAAGGATTAATAATCTGCTCCTCTAAAAATTCTGTCCCCGGGAAATAGTCTTAGAGAAATACAACTCTACTGAGTAAAGACAGATGTCCAAAATGACGCTGTAATGGTGAACAATTAGAAGCTACTCAAATGTTAATCAATAGAGAATCAATTTTAAAAGATATATAAATAAGGCACAGCCAATACAATGAAACATTATAAAGCCCCTAAAAAGAATGGCCAAAGTCTAGAAGTCTGCCTTGACAGAAAAAATACCCAGAATAAAATTTCAAATGAAAAAAAAAAAAGCAAGTTGTAGAATGAAATGTATATAAGATACATTTGTGAACCAAATTCTCACCCTTAGATGAGATGACCAACACAAATTATAGAATCTCAATAAGTGGTCCTTGAACTAATAAAAAATTCTACATGAACAAACTATTTCTACATCAATCTATTTAATGTCCACTTTCAGCAGTGAGATGAAATGTGGGAAGGAGAGACTTCTTCTTTTCACTTCATATTCCTCTTTTATTATTTAAATGTTTATAAACAGAATATATTATGTTTATAATTTTTAAAAGAGAGGAAGAATATTTGCCAGTGACGCCCACTCCTCTCACACACACTGCCTTCCAACTCGAGCGGTAATCTGGCTGTTTAAATAGAAATGATGGACGCTGTACTGGCTGAACTTCTCAGCAGATCAAAAACACCCGCATCTTTTCCATTCGGCATTCCATTAAAGCGTAACGGAGCCAAGTCCTGTGTGTGGGAAAGTGTGTCTCTGTGTGTGCGGATCCCGCTGTAGTTACAACAGCCCCTCCCTTCAGTAACAATTTAACACCCACATGCATCCTCAGGAAGGTCAAAAGGGAAAGGCAAGAATAAAAAAACATGTTTTAGAAATGTTAACTAGCTCCCATTTCCAAAATTATTTTCCCCCACACTGCAAAACGACATCATGCACGCCGCTGCGAGCATCTGGTGGCTTTACTAAAACGAGTGGTGATAGCGTCCACAGAAAACGCGGGGAGCTGGCAGCACGCTTTTCATCGGAAATGAGGCACTGTGCTGGAAATAACATTGGATCTTTACAACATAAATTTAAAAGTCATCATGCTTAATTCTGTATCCTTTTCATAATTCATACAGGAGGTCTTGTGGCCGTTTTGAAATGTTAGAGTCCTGGGGAAAGAAAAATCATGGAATTTCCATATTCATGGAGAGTCAGCACCTTCTCAGATGATTGTAAAAACCCAAATCCCATTCACAAAAGAGAAAGTAGGTAATATCCTGTAATTTTGTATTTGAAACTTCAACTTGAAGCTTCAGGAGACTTAAGTGGCAAAGCACACATTCTAAGCAGCAACGTTTTAAGGTGTTTTAAGTGAAGGGAACAGCTTGGGGGACCCCTGACATTGAGGAAGTATTTCCGTGGGTGCCGCTGCTCTGGGGCTATGCTTCTTGTTAGCCTGTTTTGATCCATCTCTCTCCCTCTGAGAGACCAAATAGCACCATACAACATACAGCACACAGTCAAACCTAGGAACTCTTAGGCAACATAGATTTTAACAGCATTACCCTCAAGTCTTTGTGTATCCTAAGCATGTTTCTAAAATGTTCTGTGTCACAGTATTATCACCCCTAAAACATACAAAAAATACCTGCCAATTTGATAGAGCTGTTATGGAAATAAATGTGAGGATATGTAATAAGGCATTGTTAAAAGTTAACAGAGGCAGTATGGTGTAAAATACAAGTGACACTATCTAAAAATGAACTATGTCAGGTAACTTCATCTGTGAAACGGAATGTCGAAATACTAATTAAATCAACAAATATTTAGTTCCCTCAAACACCAGGCACTGCTTTGGCCGCTGGGAAGGATAATTACACTGTCCTGCCTGCTCACAGGAATAGCATAGCATCAACAAACAACATCCATCGAACATTATGCAGACCATGAAGTGCCATGCCCTCATCCAACTCACCCTTTTCTCAGTTGTTTAATTTTATTGAGCTTCTGCTATGTTAAAAAAATTCTGCCTCTGGGATTTTAACGTCAACTGTGGTTGCTGAATATACTGATAGAGTTACAACTGTCTTTAAGAAGTAAATGACAAAATATTACAAGAGAGTGGCACTCCAGTTTCCTGAGTGACTCTGGAGAATGTGTGGCTGAGGAAGTATTCCTACAGGAGATTAGTCTGGGGTGGCCTGATATTGCTACAAAGCTGCTTAGCAGCCACCAGCACTGCACCCATTCCATAGATGTTTACTTACTATGTGACGGATGCAGTGCTACGTACTGTCATGAGATATATTCTCCAAGGAAACACATAGGTTCTTGCCCACATGGAATTTAAATCATCATGTATTTCCCCCAGTGCTTTCAAGCACAGGATTTTTGTCTGGATGTACAAGATACTGCTCCTCTAGATGGGCTAGACCCAGTGGTGTGCAAATAAACCAGCTGTGAGGGGGGAGGAGGGGAAAGGAAGGAAGAAGCCCTGAGTTGTAACACTTGCCAATTTCAATGGTGCAAATATTCCCTCTGTAGATGATTTCAAGCTGCCAATGGTTTGACAACAGGCTCAAAAAATTCCCAAATACTTAATCATTGGTTTTCATAAGCTGCTGTGAGCCAGCTCTGGCACACTGCTGGAGACCAAAGTGTTTCTCTTTTCTACTTGGCCAAAACAGGACAACATTTTCAGTGCACACCAAATGCCCCTTAATTCCAGTCTAAATTTTCCTGTAGAAATCTATAAAGTCCTTCAGGGTATCCCCCCAAATCCAGGACAATAGCCTGGGTGATTCCAGACTGGCCCTTACCCTGCAATCAGAGACACTCAGCTCAGCAAAAGGTGTTCTTTGGGATGCTGAAATACCATCCTGTGAAACAAAAGTCTCAGGAGTCAAACACAAAACAAGAACAAACAAAAAATCTGCACATGACTCTTTCAAACTTACAGCATGATTTCTAGGCAAAATAATAATAATAATAAAATTAAACCCCTCAAGTGCTTAGGAAATAATTAATGTCACAGTTGGAAAGAAGAGAAACAAACAAGGTCAAAGACAGGGGGGACCTGTCCATAAGCCCTTCACGTTGTGAACAGCTCTCCCACACCCAGCACATGCGAGTTCAAGGGAACGAACTTCCCAAACGAGTGCTGGGTGGAACCCAGAAGTCCTTACCCAAATAGAAAGCTATTTGCTATTCCGAAAAGGACTCCAGGCGAAAGTGCATGCCACATTAAACTTTGCTTAACACCAAGGACACTGCCAAGTATGTGTGGAGAAGCTATACAGGCAAGACATTGCCCTTGAAATGTATGAAATATATGGTCCGCCCGCGGGAAGCCTACAATCTGGGGGGATGGAACTTGCGTATACTTACTTGCACAAGGGTGGGTGAGAGAGCAGGGTCAGCATGCCGCAAAGTGGTGGTTTTCGAGTGATACGTTGGGGAAAGCCCAATGAACTCCAAACCCCTCCAGGCTGTTTTTCATGGGCCTGCCTCCACCCTGTCCCAATCGCTTCCTTACATCTCCACTATAGTCACAATAAACGCCTCTAGGTTCTTCCAGCAAGGCACATTCTCCTCTCTGCGGGCCTTCACACATTTTGTTCCTTCTTCCTGGAACAGGCAGGCCCAGCTGCATGCCATTGCCCCTTCCCCAGGGCTATCTGGGAGCCAGACTTTGGATCTCAACCTAAACTCTGTTTTGTCGGTTTGTTTCGTTTCTTCCCAAAAGCCTTTCCTGACTAGGAGATTGGTCTGGGATGGCCTGGTGCAGCTGTAACGGTGCGTAGAAGACACGCATATTTGGTGTTCTCCCTTGGACTGTGAGGTTCTGTGTGAGTTCCACTCCCCCTGCCTGCATTGCACACCCAATCATAACTTCCTGCTTATGTGCCTGTCTTCAGTACTGTCCTGCGAGTTCTATGAGACCTCATCTGTGTCATCTATGGGGACAGACATTGTACATGCATTGCTTCATTTAAGACTGTCTTTTAATTATTCCTGTTTTGCAGAAGAAGAAACTGGGGTTCAAAGATAGTAAGTAACTCTTCTATGGCAAAACATCTACTGTATCAGTGAAAATTCCTGGTTTCAGCCCTGGCTGGGTGTCTCAGTTAGTTGAAGTGTCATCCTATGTACCAAAAGGTCATGGGTTTACTTCCCCATCACAGCAAATACCTAAGTTGCAGGTTCAATCCCCAGTTAGGGCGCCTACGGGAGGCAACCAATTGATGTTTCTCACATCGATGTTCTCTCTCTCTCTCTCCCCCACTTCTTCTCTCTCTAAAAATCCAAAAATACATCCTCAGATGAGAATTTTAAAAAATTCGTGGTTGCAGAAACCACTACAGCTGGCTCAAGCAGGAATGGTTTATGAAAGGATATTAGGTAGCTTACAGAAACGCCTAGAGTGCCAGAGACCTGGGCTGGGGTTCCACTAGCAGGTGCAGACACAGCCAGAAGAAAGGTGAACTCACACCGCTTCTGCCACTGCCCATCCACCAGCACGCCCGGCACTAGGGGCTGGGTACCAGGAGTGGGGCCACACCTGTCTGAAGAGGACAGAGCCTCCGGCACAATGAAGAGCTGCTCCCCTGCCCACAGCTGTCATCTCCCTACCGCTCAGGGCCACCTCCAAGTCTCCCATGGATGCTCTAATTGTACAAGAGTCCAGGCGATGCCGTTTTTAGCTTCCCAAGCTCCAGTAGGAATGTCAAACTAGCAAGGCACTGGAATTGGCACTGAGGCACCATCTACAGGGACAGTTATCTGCTTCACCTGCAGAATGGGAGAGCCTGAATTTAATCCCCGACTTCAAAGCCCAGGGACTGAACTGCTGCCTTACCCCACACTGGTAGATATCTGCAGGGGACACAGTACCTCCCAGTCCTCTTGGGCCCACAATTCTCGGGATATGTGCTTCTTCCAGGTTTATTAGCAGAAGAACACCTAAGCTTTGGGTCTTTGGACTTCTCAGAGCCCTTCTGTCTGTCCTGAGGATAAATATAAAACTTCTACTGAGCAATACAAGATCAAGAGGAAGGAGCCACAAATGACTTTGAGGGGGTATGATCTCGAAAAAATGGTTAAAATGACTGAATGAAGGTCAGTGACAGTGGCCGCCATCCCCTGCTTAGGCAGCTGCCATGTGTGAACTGATTTGCAGCAGCCCTGCAAAAGGAACGGTGTGAATCCCACCTTATAAAGGAGGGTGCCTTGGCTTTAAGGTGAAACCTCTGCTCCATGTCATACAGTCAGTAAGTGGCAGAGACAGGCCTGGAAGGCAGGTCTCTCTGTTGCCAAGGCTGTGCTTTCCTAGGAATTGATAATGACAAAGAGCACAAATTCTAGAGTCAGATGGAAGGATTCAAAGCCCAGCTTCTTAGCTGTGTGGCCTTGGTTAACTCATTTCAGCTCACCGGGCCTCCATCGCCTTAGCTGTAAAAGAGAAACATTGCGTCTATGCAATGGGGTTATCGAGACAATCAAATGAGACAATCTTATGTAAAGCATTTGGCCTATAATCAGGGATGCTCCCCTGATTATAAGGTGTCAGCCGTTGGTATTATTTTTATTGTTGCTATCCTATTGTTATTATTATCATTGCCTATGCTGCTGCCTGTATGAAGAACATCCTAGGAGTGCCAATTTTACGCTGAATAAAAATGGTGGAGATGTGCATTTGGCATTTGCATGGCAAGCTGCTGGGGTCTTGGAATCTTCCCTCCTCCCTCTTCCCAGGGTGCAGAGTTCCTGCAAGGGAGCAGAGGATGGTGAGGCTGCACACAGAGGCAGGGCCCCACGGTGTCACAAGCTTTGAATTCCCCAGGAGACGGGCTCTACTGGGCCCTGGCAGAGACCTGCCTTGAGGGTGGCAGTCCCAGAATGATTCCCAGGCGCTGTGCTTCACATTCTTGCCCCAGCACAAAAGGGAAGGATGAGTGACACCTCAAACAACTTTGGAGAGTCGAACAACAATTTTCAACTTCAAACAGGCCACACATAAAAGTTGAAGGCTTTTGCTACAAACCCAACCACTGGGAAATCACTGCCTGGCTGACATTAATTCCCCAGTTCCTGTGAAGCTGCTACTGAAAATGCAACTATTTTATTCCAAGTCCTTTAACATTTCAATCTAGGGCATGGGCAATGTGGAGCAAATCCAGGTCAGCTCCTGCTTTAATCCCCAAACTGACTATTGGCGGTAACTCCACAGGGAATTAAGGCCCAGTGGGAAGGGGAGGAACACTTGAAATTATTTAGATTCTACTAGAATTTGCTCTCTCCTTGGGCATCAATATACAGTGGGTCACTATTATTGCCATTGATATTGGGTTCTGTAATCTGCAATCCCACGTTGCATTTTTACAGATTTTGGAATCTACTAATCTAATCTATGTTATGTTGTCTTCTTTGATTTCATTAGATTTGTGAGGACCCGACAAGTTTAGGGTCAGAATGGTAAGATTAGGAATAGGAGGAAGCTCTGACATCATCTCACTAGCTTTGTTTTAGGGTGAGCCGTATCTGGAGAAGGTATTGATCATGACCTCAGTGCCCAGCAATGTTACAGTCTGGAATAGCTTCCAGGTCACTGGACTTCTAGATTTAAAAACTGAATACGTTCCCTGAGTGTCAGTTATGGGGGTGGTATGTGGCTCTGGGGACTGGGGTAAAGGTCAAACTCTGATTTTGGAGGAGATGTTGGTCTAGTGGGGAAATAATCAGCCACTTCGGTGACCACAGCAGCTGAGGATGGATGAGGTGCAGTTCAGTGCAGAGTGAGAGCTGTCTCTGCTCAGGGTCTCAAACTGGCTCAGAAATTTTCAGGGGACACATAGCTTAGCAATTTGGGTAAACATGGCTGAGGCCCATTATTTTTAAAGAAATCACACAAGTAGAAAAGTAAAAGCTAAAAGTAGAATTTACCCTTTGATGCCACTGTTCAGAGGTAAAACAGTAAAACAACGTAAAAATCCTGTTTCACATCCTTCCAAACATCTCCCTGTAGTGACTGCCTCTGCATGACTCCAAGTATGGATGTGGCTATACACACATATATTCACACATGCAAACACTCTACATGCTGACCTGTAAACTCAACTTCTATTTTACAGTGTGATAGAGACACATGTTAACATCAGTGAAAACAGGATTACCACATCACTTTTAGAAGCTGAGTACTATTTCACCGCATGGATGTGCCACACTTAACCAGGAACCTTTTGATGGTCACTTAGGTGGTTTGTAACTTTCTGCCATTATAAGCAATGATGAGATGTGCGTCCCGCTGTAGGTGTCCTGCACACTTAGGTAAACATCTCTCGGGACAAACCCCTAAAATCAGGATTGCTCTGAATGACACACATCGTGGATTTGACACGAACTGCCTGAGGGGTTACCTTTCAAATTTTAGGCCCTAGACACCCAGATATGGGTACTGCCCCCTGTTTTAAGCTCATTGTGAACTCCCCAGACTCTGTAAGAAAGACCAGGGTAGAGAGAGCATAGGGCACGAAACAGGCTTGCCATGTGCCTGGCTCTGCGAGGTTCATGGTACACATCACACTGTTTGTACAGGCCACATGCCATTCATGAAAAATGGGTATCATTCTGCCAATTTTATACATGAGAACTAGGAAGCTCAAAAGCTGAGTAGAGTTCTCAGAGAAAGAGAGAAATTCAGCATTGAAACATGGGTATGTATGGGGTCACAAAATGCCTGGGCATCTGGAGGATGAGTAGCAAAAGTGGGATGAAGGAGGCAAGCTTTATCTACTTTGGCTCCACCTTCAGCTGTCCCTTTGTCTTCTTCCTGCAAACACGGTTAGGAACCAGTGCTAAGGATGGGTGCTCTGCCCACACCCCTCTACAAACTTCAGCCCCCGGTTGGGGCTCCTGAGATTGGCCTTTATCCTCTCCATGGGGCTGCCTTTTTCATGAGTTTAGGTCTGAGAAACAAGTTAGTTTCCCAAATCTCCCAAGATCTTAGAATTGGAAAGATCAGCCAGAAGCCATGAGGGGAAGCCAGCCAAGGTGTATGTTTGCTGGAAATAAAACTGATAGGCCCTCTGAGGCCAGGGCAAATGGTCTTGGGGGCTTTTCTTCACCATCTGTTTCAGCCTCCAATGTGTCTTGATAGATGGTTTTCACTTACTACCCATTACTCACCTCATCTCTCTCCCTGTGCTCTGTTCCTTGAAATATGGTTCTCTCATTTGAATAGCAATGACTAAGTGTATTGGAACTTACTTAAATACATTCTAAAAGCATTAAATTGGGAACACACAATTCAGCAATGTACCAATTGCCAAACTTTAGTAAAAGTTGAAGTGATTAAAACAATTTAATGCATGAAACACGCATTCAGGAAGGCAGAGAGAGAGAGAGAGTAAGATTTTCCAGTGCAATGTCAGCCTGGTGGTTGATATTTAGGAAGAAGTAGGTGGAGGCCACTGCCAAGAGAAAGTGAAATAATTGATGAAGACCCAAAGGAAAATGCCCTTGATCTTGAAGTTATTACTTCATTTTATGAAATACCTTAAAAGTCAATGACAGTCTATAAAGTCAGAAAGTCAATTGTTTTTCTTTCACCTTGGATACAATTCTAATATGTGCATATAAACATGTCAGACAGTCTTCTAGGGTCAAAAAAATATATATATAGCTTGGGGTCTGGGTCATGTTTTCAAATAGGATTATTATTCCCATTATGAAGTGGACACTCAGGTATTTGGCCCAAGACTTTTATCCACACCCAAGTGACTGGGTGATCTATAACTTGCTCTCCACATTCTCACAGCTGTTTAGTAAATTTTAAAGCCTTGAGCTAGGCTTGACATTTACTCTAGTGGGAAAAGGAAAACACACACACAAGACACGCAAACACACACTTAGCAAAATCATGTCACAGAATAACCAGCATCTCAAAGTGTGTTTGCCCTGGAACCAGATTCTAAATCCCCTTCCTTCCTTCCTTCCTTCCTTCCTTCCTTCCTTCCTTCCTTCCTTCCCACCTGCCTTCCTCCCCCTTTCCTTCTTCCCTTTCTTTCTCCCTCCATCACTTCCTTCCTTTCTTTTTTGCTTTCCTGTTTCTCTCCCTCCCCTTTCCTCTCTCTCTCCTCTCTCTCCCTTTTGATATCCATAATCAGAGAGATAAACAACCGACTTAATCTTGCCTTGTTCCAAATGATTTAATCCTCTTTTGCTTGGAAATCATGCTAAACATCTTAGGAGAAAGTGTTTCTTCTGTGAACACTGATCCCAATACTTCATACTTCTGTAACTGCAACCAAGGAGCATCACGTACAAGAATAAAATTAGAGTCTTGTGCATTTCTCCAAACAGAAAAATTCTTTTATTCATTCAGCAATAAATAAGCATATATTTAGGTTCTCTGATGATGGGTCTTGTAACTCATGCTGGGGCTATAAAGTGAATAAGAGCGAATTGATTCTTGGTTTCACCGAGGTTAGAGTCCAGTTGTTCAAAACTTAGCTTGAGAAACAATGGTGTGGATATGGTCTATTACCATCCTAGGCATTTATTTCTCCTTGTATGTCACCGTGGGGTCCATTGAACTTAGAACCATCTTTAGCTTAAGAGGTGGGAGCTGATTAGCCAAAATAATTAATATAATTTCATCCCTATTGCTATGGTTATTATATCAAAAATAGACATATGAACTGGGTTGCTCCAATTTGACTGAGGGCTCTTTGTTAAAGACTGAGGAAGAAAAACTAACTCCTCTCTCTCTCTCTCTCTCTCTCTCTCTCTCTCTCTCTCTCTCTCTCTCTCTCTTTCTCTCTCTCTCTCTCTGTCTCTCTTCAAAGCCCTTCTCCCCACCCCTGTTGGGTTGGACATGAATGAGGAAACAACCAACTTGTGGCCATGAAGCAGGCTGGCTGTACAGGGAACATGGAAAACAAAACAGGGAACAGAAAGAAATCAGGTCCTAGATAACATGAGTAAGCTACTGGATCAAACCCCACCTGAAGCTTCTCAACTTTCAACTACTTCCTTTATCTGCATACCAGTGTTAGTTGGATTTTCTACTACTTAGTGACAAAAGCATACCAGTATACAAATGTTCCCTCTAACTGAAACTGGATACATAACATATCAAATCTATTTGAATGAAGACATTTTTGGTGAGAATTATTATATATTACATACTTTAGTACCTTAAGAAATACCAAATAGAGGATATAATGGTGATATTACAATCCTAAGTACCTCCTCCGTGTGCCATAATGCTCTGACACCTTTATAAACTAGTAATGTGGGCTAGATTGTTACTCCTGAATAATGTCATTTTTTTAAAAAAAAAATGGTGCTTTCTGTAGTTTTTCAGTTATAATCCTAGCTTTGAGCTTCTGCTGTGTGAATATCACTATGCTAGCCTTGAGTAGCTATTCCTTCCCTGGTATTTACTGTTTATAAATCTGTCATAAGCTAGGAAATAAAACAATCAACCCTGTTGTAATTATGTCTAAAATAAAAGCAAACAGACACTAAGTAAATGCCCTGCAGGCTGGGGGAATGAGAGGCATGTGAATCACAGGTTCCAAATCTCATTGGAGCTCTAGGGTTCCATATGCTCCAGGGAGGGAACAAAGATTCATATCAGCTACAGGGTCCTGGAGCCCCCAAATCCTGCAGCACATCTCTATTTTTATCTATTATAAGCAGACATCAGGTTCTGAAAAATATTTGATTTCAAAAAAAAAAAAGAAGATCCAATTCTTTAAGAACAAACATGAAAAGTGCCCCTCCAAACCAGCCTATGATGGAACGTCATTCTACCATTCTACTTGTTCTTTCTGGGTAAAATATTTTCCATGATAGGTAAATTCTTGGATGTGGAACATTTCTTGCACAGTTCCAATGACTGATAAGGATAGAGGAGTTGGGAATAAGGGATAAGGATAAGGATCCAAGAGATGTAAGGAATTGCAAGCTCTACCTTATAGACACACATAGCTTAATTTAGTCTTACCAAATTTGGTTATTCAAATCTCACCTCAACAGAATGCATCTTAGCCAGGTCAATGGTCTACCGTGTTCCATTAAATCTGAAATGTCATCACTTATAAGAAACACCATTATTGTACGTAACGCTAAGACAGAATGAAAGAACCATAACTAAACCATAAAACCACAGCTGCCTCTGGCACACCACTTCATGTGCAACAGTTGTTGCAGTCTTTGGCCAACTTCTCTCTTGCTTTATACCCAGAATTTCTTCGACACTGCAGTGTGAGATGCCTGCAGTTTGGGTTCTTGAACACTTGCAACAAAACATGCTGTGACTCACACTCCATGGGGCAACCCACAAACAGCTGTAGACAATGTCCTCAGGCAGATTCTCTGAGCCACGTTATATAAGGCTCTCCACAGAGGGTCCAGGATGAGCCACTGGGTGCTTCCAGCCCTAGTCATTCAGTAATGCTACCTTGCACTGCTCTTCTCTCCTTCCCTGTTCACTCACCCACTGCTGGTCCCAGAACCCCATGCCCAAATAAGCCATCTGCTTGCAGCTGCTCCAAATAGTGAGTCTCAGGCAAGCATGATGAATAATAAGACACATCCTAATTGCTGCCATGTTAAATTGTAAAAATACTTGCATCTTAGGATCACAAAATATGGTAACTTACGAGAAGAAAAACCAAATTTGTTAGGTTAACAAAGTGATATCAAGGACAAGCACCTCACTCCAAAATAAATGAATTAATTAGATAAGCACTGCAATTTTCTTTGCGAGGGTTCTGTTTCAGTGCCTATTGCCCTGCATCTCTAGCGACAGCCCTGAGCCCGAACCCCTGCTGAGCCCAGTGAGCCTGCTCCACCCCAGTAAATGCCTCAGCCTTCAAAGAGAGACTGGACTATGTTCACCTCACTCTCTGCAGAAAAGCATCAAAAGTCCATTAGAGACTTTTAAGGTCTTTCCTCTAACCTACTCCTAACTGGTTTAATAAATGGCACCTCCATTCACCCAAGCATTCATAACCGAAACTGGTAATCACCACCGATACCACTTTCTGAGCCACAATACTCAATTCATTAACACACTGTATATTGAGCCTGTCTCCTTAAATTTCTCAAATCTGTACACTTTACCCTATCTTTGCTGCCACCACCTATTCCACCATTGCCACATCACTGTTATCTTTTACCTGGATAGTCATTCCATCTGAACTGGCCCCTATACCCACTTTACTCTGCCCCAACCCATTGCCCATACTATGCCTTCTTTCTACCCCTCCATCCCTTTATCCATCCATCCATCCATCCATCCATCCATCTTGCATTCTTATATCAAATATTTATTGAGTGTAGATGCCAGGCACTGTGCCAAGATTTGAGGGTTCAATGTTATAGGAGAAAAATATTGTCTCTGTCCTCATGAATCCTACATACAAGTTTGAAAATTACAGTATTAAAAAAGAACACCATAAAGCTGAACACTTTACTTCCTTTCTTTAGCAGTGCCTAATTGCTCTCCAAATAAGTTCCAGAATCTTTACGAAGCCTTGTGAGGTTCTCCGTGATCTGGCCCATAATTTTCACCCCTACCAGCAGAAGCCTTGTGATACCTCTCTTCCTGAACTTCCTTCCCAAGTGCACACGTTCTCTGGACTCCAGCTACACTGCCTTTCTGTCAGGTCCTGAGGTTCCAAACTCCTTCCTACCTCAGGTCATCCTTCTCTTTGAACCGGAATATCCTTCTCTCTCTTCTTTTCCAGGTGAACCATGATCCCCTTCCTTGGGAAGGTCTTTCATGCAAACTACACTAGGCTGAATCCCACTCTTTTAAGAAGAGTTCACTACATACTGTTGCATTCATGAAAAGTTTTATAAAAAAATAATTCTTTTTTTCCATTTAAGGTCTGTGTTCTTTGTCAGTCTACAAGCCTATTGATGGCAATGGTCTTGCTTTTATTTTATATCCAATAATTATATTTGTGCCTTTTATATAGTGAACACTCAAAAATACTTATTAAATGAGTTTTATAAATATCTTCATGATACTGAAGTTAAAAGAATATTAGTGAATCAGAAGGCCAGGGATCTCCTCTTCCTCCTTCTTACCCTTTGGGAGTCATACTTCCTTCATTTGTAAAATAAGCAGATGCCTGCAGAGATCTAAACTCCCTTATGGTTTTCACTTTCAATGTCTCTGGACAGAGAGGATTTATTATAATAATTTAAAGGCTTAAATCTTCCAAATTCTGATTTTTCACACTTGCCTGAATTTTAAATATGCTGGTACTTCATAGGCCTCCCTGGCACATTTAAGGGAATCCAAATTGAAAATACTTAATGCACAATATTACCTTTGTTTAATTGTGATAGGTGTTGTATCAACAGGCATATAATCAGTTGAAAAATTTACATGAAGAAGTAAAACTAAATTTTTATGGTAGAATTGGAAAAGTAGATTGAAAGAAATAGTAAAAAATTTTAAGAATCGTCCTTAAGTTAGAGTTACAAAATCCCAAATCTTTCGATTTCAGATTTGTATAACATTCTTCTCTCTTAACAACTTATGAAACAATTGTTATATTCCAGTAAGATATCTGCTCAACGTAAATGCAGCCACACCGACTTTGTTACTACTTGACTGATACTTCTTCTTTCCACCCTTTTACTTTGAACCTAGCTGTGACTTTATATTTCACTTGCATCTCTTGTAAATGGTACACACTCAGGTCTTTTTTAAAAATCATTTTTCAAGTATATTTAATCCATGTACCTTTATTGTAATTATGATACTAACTGGCTTCCAGTTTCTATTTTTCACATATATCCTTTATTTCCTTATTCTTGACTTCTTTCGGATTCTTCAAGTATTTTTATTCAATATTTTATCCTCGATTAGCTTTTTCTTTTTCTTTTAGAGAGATGAAGGGAGGGAGAAAGAAGGGGAGAGAAACATCTATAGATTGCCTCTCGCGAGCCCCCAACTCGGGACCTGGCCTGCAACCCAGGCATGTGCCCTGACTGGGAATCAAACCAGCGACCCTTTGATTCACAGGCCAGCACTCAGTCCACTGAGCCAACCAACCAGGCCTTGATTAGCTTTTTAGTTATATATGGTTGCATTTTGTATAGTAATTAACCTAGAAATTTGAGTATGTAATCCTGAGGTCAATAGCCTGTGCTAAGTCAGGGCTGTGAGCACTTCCTGAATAACAAAAGAAATTTTAGTTTCAAATTTTTTTATCCTTCTACCCTTTGTGCTTTTATTGACATATCCTTTTACCACTATGATGTTATAAACTTCACTAGACAGTTTTATTATTGGTGCTTGAAACAGTTAATATTTGTTTACACTTGCCCATCTACTTACCCTTTCTGGTGCTCTTCGTTTCCTCCTGCTTTTATTCAGCATCATTTTCCTTCAGCCTGAAGCATTTCCTGCAATACTTTTTGGAAAGTCTATTTGCTTGTAGTAGATCCTCTATTTAATTTGTCTAAAAATGTTTCTTTTTTGTTCATTATGGAAGAATAGTTTTGCTGGGTATAGAAATATGGATTGGCATTGCTTCCCCCTCTCATCACTTTAATGATGTAATTCTGTTGTCTTCTGGCTCCAATAATTTCTTTTTAAAAGTTAGTTATTGTTTCTTCTTTGATGGTAATGTCTTTCTTTTCTACTTGTTTTTAATATTACTTCCTCTATCTTTTGATTTTCAACAGCTTACATAAGAGGGTCTATGTAGTTTGCTTTGTTTTTATCCTACTTAAAGTTTATTCAGCTTCTTGAATCTGTGGGTTAATAATTTTCAGCAATTTTGAAAGTTACTGGCCATTATCTATTTAAATATTTGGTTCCACTTCACTGTTTTCTATCCTTTTGGAACTCTACCATGTGTTATACTTTTTGATTGTTTCCGTATGGCTTTTGTCCTTTCCATTCTTCTTTCCTTTTATGCTTCAATTTGAATAGTGTCCATTCACCAGTCTTTGAGACTACTAAGTCTACTTACTGCTAGGTCCAGACTCTTGTCTGTATATTGCTTTGCAGTTCTAGGATGTCCATTTGATTCATTATATACACTATAATTCCTGGTTGAATCTCTAATAATTTCAATATTTTCCTCTATTTTGACCATTTCCCCCCCATTTTTCTTAGCATATTACTCATATTTAGTTTAAACTTATCTGCAAACTCCAATACCTAGGTATCTGCAGGTCTATTTCTATTGGCTTTTTTTTCTTGATTATTGCTCACTTTCTTTGCCTCTTCTGTCTAGTAATTTTTATTATGTGCTGAAAATTGAAACAAAAGAACCACAGAGTCTCCATACAATGTTCCCTACCAGCAAGAGTTCTACTTTTCCTCTTTGTGACAGAGACAGTGAGAAGCTGATCACTATAATTCTGTTGGGGGGGGGGGTTGTTGTTTCAGTAAGACTCATTCCATCGTTCATTCCTCAGGCATGGTGTTCCTAGATTTTGGGGAAATTTGATGTCTCAATCTTTTAAACTCCGAAAGTGTAAACTTTGCATATTTTAAATCTGGTTCTTTGGCTCCACACCTTATGCAAGTTAAATATTTAGCAAATGTCTTGAGCAAGAGATTGATTGCCTATTCTGTAGACTCCGTCCTTCCAGTGTAAATTTTTCTCCTAAATACCAATGGTGACCAAGTCATTTCAGTTCGCCTGAAACTCTCTTGGTTTTAGAACTTAAAGATCCACATTCTGGGAGCCCTCTGAGTCCCAGATAAACTATGACAACTGATTACAGAAAAACTCCCTGCAAGAGTGTGGGAGTTTTCACTTTTCCTTTCTCACCCAGCCCCTAGTCTCCCACATCCTCCCAGAATTCATCAAGTTTCCCTTGCATCTGGGGATCCTCTATTTTTCAGTTTCATGTCAGCTCTCAACTGCCAAAACCTCTGCTGATTTATCTCTCCTCCATAAAATCCCTCAACTGGGTTTAAGTCCAATCCTTAGGGCTAATTCTAGAATTTACAAATGCCTCCAGTTAAGAAAACTACTAAGAGATCTTCCTTTTCTGGAATCCTTTTAAATGTCTAGTTCCTGTGGTTTCTATAGCTCTTTGTTTTCAAAAGTGGGGTTTTGTAATTCACCCTTTTTTCCTGGTTTCCTAATGTAAGCTGTTGCCTGCCATACCCTGTCACAGCTGACTTTGAGGCAGGAATGCAGAGATTATGTCTCTTAATATGCAAATTTGTGACATGGGAGCTGTCATCATCTCCCCTTCTTTAAAGGATGTTAAATGAGTTTCTCAGGGTTCTGTAGCTGGAGTCCAAGACTTTCAAGCTCCAGAGCTTTTATTCTATAAACTACATATATATATTTTCAAACTAGGAAACTGAAGTTCAGAAAAATTAATTGATTTGCCCAAGGCCCCTGGCAAGTCTGAGACAGGTCCAGGCTTAAACCCGAACTCCTGACTCTTGGTCCGGGTCTTCCTTCAGAGCCACATGAGAGGCCATACAGCATCACACAGACATAGAGAAACAGCAGAGCTCTAGATATAAGCATCACGCAAAGGAGCAACACAGGCAATGAGCTGCGCTCCTCCCCGACTGCCATCCTGCACGTGGAGAACCGCACTCCTTTGCACTCTGCATACACCGTCACATTTTCTCCAAGGGCTGATGCCACATAAACTTAACTTCAACAAAAATTCCGTTTAAAATGTATGTTTTTAAAAATCAATAAATAAAATATAATCTTCAAATATGCTAGCTGCACTGCCTTTTTTTCCCAAGTGGGATTGCTTTTCCTCATAAAAAATTATGAGAAGTGGAATTCTTCTAAAGTAAAGCTACTAAGAATACTGATTCGAAATGGTGGTGGAGGGGAGGTTGGCAAGGAGGTTTTAACAGGTTCTTTAAGAGTTTATTTCTTTGAATTAGGCTGATCTGGTCCCTTCCCTGAGTCTCTTCTCCCTCCAATAAAGGAACTGTCACCACAGTGACTGAGAAAATGACTCTTTGTGGAGGTAGAAGAGGTCAATGTCAAAATGATGGAATTTCAGTAAAAGTAAAAGATAATTTAAGTAAAAACAGAAAATATCTCCTCTGTTGGCTCGTTCCATTCTCTTAAGTTCCCACCATTCAGACCTCTCCTTTGGACCAAAGCCCTGTGCAGGTAATGTTCCTGTTCAAATGGAAATATTTCCTGGGGAGGACAGTGGGAGTGGGTAGATGGATAGGGTTTCACCGTACAGCGGAGGTTAAGTTGGGGAAGGGGTCCTAGTGAGGAGATCCTGAGGAACCAGGGGACGGAACTGCAGCCAAAGTAATGCTGCGACCCGAAGGAGCACTCCTTCCCAGCACCCACTGCCCTAGTGTGATTCCCAAGGGAAATCTGAGCCTTGGGCGTTTCTCCTTTACAACACACAGCACACCGCAGCCCACCTAGGCTGGAATCACAGAAACAGCCCATGTTGGTTGTTCAGCCCGACCGAAAGCCTGCACTGTGTTGTAGATGAGGGGCTCAAAGATGGACAAGGCATCTAGTTAGAGATGCAAACTCACACTTAGCCGCCTAGTCACTTCTTTGACAAATATTTGCGGAGCATCAACTATATGGCAGGCATTGTTTAAGGATCTGGGAATACAGTGATGAAAATGACAGGTAGTTTTAGTAACAGTGATCCCCAGAAGCTTCTCTATCTAGGAATGATGGAGAATACTTGTTGTTCAGGAAAAGAAACACATAAACAAATGAATAAACAAAATATACACATCTACTATACATCTGATCTGTCACCAATTTTCTCTGAATTTTATGACACCCTCAGACCATATTTAAAGCCTCAGCAGAGGAGTGAACAGTACTTTGTGTGCCTGTGGCTTCTAGCATCATCCAAATCAGTGTGCTGTAATGCCCCTGTTTCTCAAAGTAAGCCCCCACCAGCTCAGCAGCTGTATTCAGGCAGCAGAAATCTGGCTGTGTGTTTCCAGGTGGGTGCCATTCAATCTCTCTCTTAACGTGGTTCCAATGCAGTTCTTGTTAGTGAGTGGAAAACAGGGAGAAAGAGAACCCGTATGTAGGGCGGGACAAGCTGCCAGCGTTAGAGAGAAGAAGGGGATGCCGGCGATGGAAGCAGAGGAGTGTGGAGTAGTTGATGAACTGCTGGGCCTTCAGAAGCCTCTGTGACCTTTGAGAAACTCCCCCAAGATTCTAATCTTCAGAGATGTGCAATATACCAGCTTCCTTTTGCAAGACATCTGTGAAGGTCAATACCCTCTCCAAGCTCATAACAGAAGAGACCCTTCCTCCCTGCTGGTCCCCAGTCTGACACTACTCATGAGGCACTAACCAGCAGCCAACAGAGATCAGCTCCAACATGTCCTTCCTCATCACCAGGACCACTGGAAGGTGATGAACTTCATTTTCTTCTGTTTTTGTGGCCTCTGAGCGTGGATCTCTGTTTGTGTAGAGCCAAAGCATGGTAAATATCAAGCCCTTGACTTTTGCAGACCTTCGGGACTGGTGTAGAAAAATAAAAAGGCTCTCAATGGTGTAATGCTCCTTTCTGAAGCTGATCCCTCCTCTGTGTTTAGAGTTCTATCGCCTGGTGTACAGAGAAGTAATAAAACACGGCAGAGCACGGTACGAGGTTAAGATGTCATACATCCGCACTGGGGAATATTATGAAGTGGCTCAAGGAGACTCGGAGTCCGCCTCAAACCTCACACCTGGGTCTCTTGCTCTTCCTCTGCTGCTGAAATCATCACCCTAGCATTTTGTAAATTGACTCCATCTTCCCCAGGAACATCATTAGTGTGTCAGCTGGCTTTGCAGTCTCAGTTGAAATTCCAGCTTAACAGTTTTCTAAGTGTGATTTTGGAAAATCACTTCACATTAGCAAGCCTTAGTTTCTTCATCTGTAAAATGAAAACCAATAACAATGCCTATTTCATAGGCTTGTTTTAAGAGTTAAATTGGAATGTGCTTTAAAGCTCTTAGCACAGTGACTAGGAAATAGTAAACATGAACGCATGTTTGCTGCCAAAGTTATACATGCACACATGCACACACAGCTATATCCTGCAGGGGAGAAGCTCAGGAAGTTTGGTCAAGAACTTGAATAACACACATACACACATGTGTAGGAATGTGTGTGTATGAATACACACATACATTCGTTTTTAAACTCAAGTTCTGCTCTGCGTCCCCCACCAGCATAACAGGACTGGCCTACCCTGTGACATGCAGGAACCTCCCTCGTCACTGGGCACCCTCAGGCAAGTTCAACTGCTGGCTCCTGAGCCACAGAAAGCCAGCTGAAGTGGGAAGCAACAGGTCTGTGAGTTTTTCTTTTCCTTCTAAATCTCTGTGAGTCTTTTGCCTGCTCAATTATCACTTATTTTATCCAATTTGTATAATGTTCCTCTCCCTTGGGCACTTATTTCCCTGTTCCAGAATGTGCCATGGTGTCTCCTTCAATGGCAGCACACATTCTTTCCCGCTGATCCCCCACGGGCCGTCTCCACAGCCAGCACACTGTCGCACACCCCTAGCGGCAAGCCCCTGCGAGGCCACTGGGGTTCTGTGATGGCCGAGTCCCCAGCCAAACAGACCCACTGGGCCCTCGGCTCCACCCAGCCCTGTTCTCCTTGTCTCCTCTGCCTCCTCCCTTGGTGTTCTTCCCACAGCATCCGCGGCTCCACCCCACGTGCTCATCTGTCATAAACTCTTCCGGCCCCACAACTGTCCTGTCTTCTCTCAGTAAACTTGCGGATTGTTACAAAACTAGCATTCCCTAAACCCACAAGCACCCACATGCGTGTGAACACCTGCATATCCACACACGTGCAGAACTCCAGCTTAGAGGACAACAAGGTACAGTATGCCCGTAACAGGAAAAGAATCACAAATTACAAACTTTTCTTTTTCATGTCCTGATGTGGGGTCAACACATGGCTGAGGCCAAGTCAGAAAGTAGTGACCTTAATGTCTCTTTTGATCACAGGCCCCCTTATGAAATTATGAATATTATGACAGCTATTATTTATATTATTTATAATATTATTTATGAGTAGTATGCAAGTTATAAACCCTCATCTTCAGGAAAATATACAAATGCATGAGCCTTTACTTATAATTTCAGTTTAGGTTCCAAATGTCTTTAGACCCTAGGTTAATGGCTTCTGCTATAAAGAGATTAATTGGGTGCTGTCGTAAGTAAATAAATAAGTAAGCATTCATATATAATTAAACACATACGTAAATGGGACCATTTACTGAGTCCCTACTAGGTGCCTAGAACTTCACATGTGGTGTCTCTGATTCCCTCAACACCCTTGCAAGTTAGACACTAACTGTTCCCATTTTGCAAATGAAGAAACTAAGGCTCGAAGAAACAGAGCATCAACGGAGTGGGATTCGGTCCAGTGCACCACTCCTCCCGCCCAACAAGGCTCCAGGTCGGCACTACCCACTATTTAAGCCCACTTTATACTGGGTGGCATCACAGTGAGGTCCCTGAGCAGTAACAGAGTCGATTCAAACTAGAAGCCTTCGTTTCATGCCAGGAGAATGACTAGAATTAGCTGCAGATGGTTCTGTGCTAGTTGTAGTCACCAGCTTTGACGTGCCCCTCAGGCCCGAGCTGTACAGCTGTCTTCAGGGCATCCTAGACGATGCAATTCCCAGAGACCCAAACCTCCACGTAATTTACACAGAAATGCCCCTGCATCTTGGTTTGAGTTTCCCACAGATTTGTTCTCAGTAGGGCTGGAAGGCTTTGATGCAGTGTTTAATTTTCAATGTCTATCGTCTTTTTTAAAAAGAGCATGCACAGTGTAGCTCAACACACCTTTGAAGCTGTCAGCATGTCAGCCTTCTGACATGTAATGACCATAGGATTTGCCTTCCAGTTCTAACTATTTCTACGTGGGGAAGGAAATTTACACAATGGGAAAATATGTTGCCCTTTGCTTTGCTTCCTTTCCTTCAGGGGGAGAGTTATTCATGTGGTATCTTGAATACAATAAGAAATAGCACACGCTACTATCAGGATGTTCTCGGAAATATTATTTCAAGCTTTTACCCTCGTAGCTGGATTCCACTGTAACTGTGCTAGGAGTAAACTATTAATAGGATTCCAACTTTTTTTTTCTAGTAGACCCCGGAAAAGTCTCCTTTGCCATGTGAGTGAAGGGCAGATTGGATCTTGACATGACACATTGATTTGGTTTCCAAAACAGTAACTTTACTAAATAAATCATTTCACCACTTGATGGTTATTTATACATGCAAATCTGGTTTTCATTTCTTGGACCCGGTCAGGAGAAGACCTAATAATCTCATCAAAAGCTGAATATTTTCCATTTTGGAAATGGCACAAAGTTCGCCATCACATGACCTGAACTCTGGCATGGGCGAGTAAACCAAACACCTCCCCAACGTGGCCAGCAGACACACCGCACTGAGCTCGGGCACTCTGGGGAGTCTGCAAGCATCAGTCTCAGCTCGGGCCAATGAGCCCTTGGCCTTCCTCCTCACATCATGTTATCTGCTTCCAGTGGTGAAATACTGAGAAGAAGAATGTGGGGAAAGGTAAGAATAAAAATGGACCATTAAAAATTCTGAATATTTCACTAGTAGAATGAGCTTCCAAACAAATGAAAGGAACCAAACTTGCAAATTGGTTTTCTCTCTAGTAAGAAACCTGAGTATATCTGGACGAGGTTCTAACTTTGTAAGCAGGGATACAGGAGCTCTGGAAAGATACATCCATCTCTAATTGTCCCCTTGCTGGTGTGAAAGTCCACCAGTAATTTTTTACTTTAAGCATTGCCTTCTCTTTTATACCCTCTCTTTGTGTGCAAATAAACAGCAAGTTCTGCACACCTCTGGTGGCAGGAGGGGTTCTGTGTTCCAGGCATTCCTTTACCCTACTTGTGGTGGGAAAGGGCTCTTCCAACATACCAGTGCATAGGTTGTGCAATGTGGGGTAAGAGAGAAGCTCATTATTTTGTTGGTGCCCCATTGTTACTATGGTGCTCTGAGGATCCAGAGCAAAAGAGCCATGTTGGCCCAAGGAAGAAAGATACCGATCTGAAACGGGACTGTCCCTAAGACAAGGGACCCCGGGATATGGCTGGGAACCCAGGAGGGTGTAAAAAGACAGAGGGAGATCAAAGGAAAACACCAGGTGGCCTTGAAGGGCAACTTGACAGAAGTAGGAAAGACACCTTTGCAGCCGGGTCTGGATTCCAAGCACACCTACAACAGGCTGTAAGGGATACTGTGTCTTTCCTGTTGGGCCTCACGCCGTCCAGCTGTTACAGAGTGTGACAGCACCATTAGTTATTGCATTATGTGGCTCTTCTCCCCAGACAGCTCTCACCTCACAGGCTGAAGCGCAGAGGAAAGAAGGAAGAAGGGGCTGTCGGGCGGGGTGTGAAGGAAGCAGACATTTCTCATCTAAAACAATCTTTGGCCCAGGGCTGGTCTCATTTGGAAATCAGAACAAACATTTTCCTGTTGGAGAAAAGGGTTGCTTTTCTTCCTTCCTGGAGAAGGCCTTGGTGGGCTGCTTCCAGGCTTTGAGGGCAACTCTGCACCCTCAGAAAACCCATCGGACGTGACTGTGCCATGAGCTCCCAGATGTCCACTGAGCTGCTGGGGAGGTGAGGGCCACCTGGCCTCAGCATGGAGAGCCTTTGGTCTTCACAGGCAACTGGGGAGGGAAGGCTGACTTCTGTGCCAAGACTGAAGATGGGGGATGCTTGTGGCCTTTGGTGGCCACCAGATTTGGGCTTCCAAGCTGTGTCCTCTCTCTTCCTTGCCTGCGTGGTCCTGTTCTGCCTGATTTCATAGTGCTACTTTCAGTTTAATTTGTTGCAGTTCTAAGAGGATTATGCTTTTAGTACCATCCTTGTGATGATTAATGTGTACTAATTGTTTTACCTTTGAATTGGGACTCTTTGGAGCTGTCTAGGCAAAATCCCCCTTTTGTAGGAGGCAGGGCTGATGAGCTGGGGTCCCAGGGGACCTTCGCTCTGCTTCAGGTTGATGCGAGAGAGAGATTAAAGAAAGTGCGGAAAGAAGCTTCCTTTTTGATTGTGCCCCAATGGAAATCGTGTTGTCCCACACATTGTATGGTGGCTTAAAAAATAGAATCAGCCTGAGCAGTTAACGCGGCCTTAGCGAGAACCTTAACTGCTGTGGGACTCGCTTTTGTCACATTACAGAAAGCGAGGCTGTGAATCGTCACTAATGTTCATCTCTGTTGCCGGGCTCAGCAGACAGACTGGTGGCCTAAAATGAACAATGTCAATCAAGTCTCCTTCTGCCCACTGATTGTCAGGTGGGTGCAGACCACAGAGGCAGGAGAAGACAGGAGAGATGAAAACAGGGGAAGAATACTGCAACCTGGGGTGTCCCTCACTAGGGATAAACCCAGAGATCATTTTCTTCCAAGCTTTTGTTCAAGCCTCATGCCCCCACACACATTAAGTGTCTGAATTTAGAAGGCATATTTAATGCACTTCAAATGTCTCTAAATTTCACTGCACAAGCATTTCCTAAAACGGCTCCCAATGAGGGACCGCTACTACTGAAGAAAAAAGAAAGGGAGGAGGAAAGGCGGAAAAGAAGAAAAAGGAAGACAGGCAGAGATGAGTAATTTCGCAATTTTGTAAGATTCTCTTCTGTCACAGTGCAATTACAATTCTAGTTGTCAGTCAGACAGGTTGACTGACATATTCTAGCCAGTTGCTTCTGAAGCTGGAGGCATGTCAGGAATACCTGGGGAACTCCGTGAAAACTAAAGGTCCCTGGGCCCCAGAGCCATTCCCTAGCCCCACCTCCCAATACAGGGGTAGGGAAGAGCCCAGGAATTTTTAATTTCTTTTTATTTTTTAAAGGGCCCCAGGTGATTTCTAATAGACAGTCCAAGATCAGCAGTGAATACCCAGTAAAGAGGCCGAAACATCTTTAAATACATTCAGCTCAGTGGTGATTTCTGAGACCTGCTGCCATGTGCCTGGCTGGGCTTGGCAGCAGATAGAAAAGAAGTGGAACTAAAAATGTACAGGGTCTTCCTGCATGCCTCTCTTCACAATCAAGGAAAAACAGTTCTAAAAATTTCCCAAGGAAATCCTCAGTTCTGGAAGAAACACGGAATTTCTAAGATGTATCTGTGTTTCCCTTAATTTAGATGTTTTAATTGTGAAAAAAATGTCATTCACAAGACAAAACTAGACACATTGTTTATTAATTTTCCAGGAAAAGTAGGGGCCTGTGAAATTAGTATGCCAAAAAATACACAAAAGCACATTTTGACAGTAGACAGAGGCCAGAAACAAGGGTGGCCAACTTGTCCCACTTTCCTGGAATGATTTCTGTTTTAAAATTGAAAACTGGGACAGTCCTGGTTTTGCTATTTTTAATTTTTTAATTTTTTGAAAAGACAATGTTTAATTTTGAAAAAAAATGAAGAAATAGTTCCATAAATTGATATTTATTAATGTGGTAGAAAATATTTAAAAATCAGTTAGAAGTATTTAAAGAGATTACTTTTGAGAGTGGAAAGCAAAAATAGGGAAAGGTAGGGGCTGGGGATGGATTTTTTTGCTATGAGGTTTATTGATCTGACTTTTTTAAATATTGAATTTATTGGAGTGACATTGGTTAATAAAAACCATATGCAGATTTCAAGGGAACTAACACCTATCCTTCTCAAACTATTCCCAGAAGTCTAAGAGGAGGGAAGATTTCCAAGATCTTTTTATAAGGCCAGCATTATCCTAATTCCAAAACCAGGTAAAGACACTACAAAGAAAGAAAAATTACAGGCCAATATCCCTGATGAACACAGGTGCTAAAATCCTCAACAAAGTATTAGCAAACTGGGTCCAACAATACTTTAAAAAGATCACACACCGTGATCAAATGGGATTTATTCCGGGGATGCAATATTGGTACACTATTTGTGAATCAGTAAATGTGATACATCACATAAACAAAATAAAGGATAAAAATCACATGATCATATCAATAGATGCAGAAGAAGCATTCAGTAAAATCCAGAACCCACTTGTGATAAATCTTTTAGCAAACTGGGAACAGAAGGCTCATACCTCAACATAATAAAGGCCATATATGACAAATCCACAGCCAACATCATACCCAATGGGCAAAAACTAAAAGTGTTTCCCTTAAGATCGGGAACAATGCAGGGATGTTTGGTTTCACCACTCCTATTCAACATAGTATTGTAAGTCCTAGCCCAGCAACCATATAAGAAGAAATAAAAGGCATCCAAAATGAAAAAAAAATGAAGTAAATCTGTCATTATTCACAGATGACATGATTCTGTACACAGAGAACCCTAAAGACTCCACAAAAAAACTACTAGAACTGAAAAAATGAATTTGGTAAAGTAGCAGGATACAAAATTAAAACTCAGAAATCATGGCATTTTTACACACCGATAATGAATTATCAGAAAGAAAAGTTAAGATAACAATCCCATTTACTACTGCAGTAAAAATTAGTAAAGGAAGGAAAGAAGGAAGGAAGGAAGGAAGGAAGGAAGGAAGGAAGGAAGGAAGGAAGGACGGACCTAGGAATAAATTTAACCAAAGATGTAAATGACCTGTACTCAGAAAATTATAGGACACTGAAGAAAGAAATTGAGGAAGATACAAATAAGTGGAAGCACATAGTGTGTTCATGGATAGGAAGAATTAACATCATTAAAATATCCTAGTCTTAAAAATGAAAGTCCTGTATTTCAAGAAGTCTCTTAGTCTCAGGTAATTCAGGACAGTTGGTCACCCTACATAAGACTGTCCATATCAACATAATAGAAAAAGTTGGGGGGAGTCATTGCTGTTGACACAACCAGTCAATTCACACCAACAATTGTCTGTGTTAACCTTTTTCCTGGATTGGCTGAATATTGTTTAGATGCTACTGATGGATCAGTGCAGGAAAAGATGGTCAAATACCTTGGAACAAACTCACGGAAGAGTGTCAGAAGCCCTAGGCCAAAGTTCCGAAGTTTCCTCCTTTTGCTACATAATCTCAAGCATCATCTGTACTCTTAAATTCCACCTTTTGACGTGATCTTGGCACAAGCAGGTGACCATTGACGTTTGGGTTTTATAAAACACATGGAAGCCACTGTATTTTTAAAGCTCCACACAAATGACTAAATGTATACATATCTTAAAGCTAGAACCATAAGGGAAAGAGAATTCCTTCACTCGGACAGAGTACTGGAATAGAAGGAGCACCATTTATGAGCTGAACTGAGCAGGACCACAGGCCCTTGCTATTAAGATTAAGCATGGAGCTGGAATCCTCCTAGGTTCACCAAATCCTAATTTTGATCAGGTGGCTCTGGATCCAATCTGAGGGTGGAAACCCACAATTGGACTGAGCCAACCATGGGATCCCTATTCCCCTTTCCTAGTGAATGGTATAGGCATGAGTTATGTGATCCATAGCGAATGAAATGCAGGGGCAGATTGCTGCTTGGGGCAAGTGTATTTCGCCTAACAAAAGTGACAGTAGCACAAGTAGAAAGCCTTCTTTGCCTCCCCTTCTTCCTTGCTGCTTTAGACACTGTCGTGTGAGGGTGCAGTGGTGACCATGAGCACCTGGACCCAGGAGGACAGATAAAATCTGAGGATCAAAAATTGAGAAGTAGGAAAAACCTAGGTCCTGTCCATGTCTGCATTTATTGCAAGGTGAGATAATAAATATCCTAATCCTTAAAGTGTGGCTATGCCAAGTGTCGACCACAGAATGGTGTCATTCCACAGACTATTTCTTACTGGTCCTTCTTAGTAGCAGAAATTGAGGGTGTTCATGAACTTTCATAGTAGTTTGATGGAGTTCCTTTTATGTCTGTTGAATCTAATAAAAAAACGTTTTGAACTTCTGTTCAACTTTTGTTAATTTTATTGCATTTTACAGAAGTATCAGTCCATGAGATGCTGAGAATTAGAGGAAAACTTAGCTGGTTATTTGTTGCAGATAGCTTGAGAAGCTCTGCTTGAAGCCACGTTTCAACAAACTATTCCCAAAGGCCAAGTCTAACCCAATATCTATTTTTATAAATAAAGTCTTATTGGAACACAGCCACATCTTTTATTGGAGTATTATCTCTGTTATCTCTGGATGTGTTCATTCTATAATGGTTAAGTGATTCTGACAGAGGCCTATGGCCTAAAGAGTTTAAAATATTTAGCATCTGGCTTTTTACGGAAAGGGTTTGCCGATTCTTGCTTCAACCATCCTCGATTGCATATCCTTCTATTTGCAAGTGAAGTCATGCTAACTTACGCATGGTTACTAACTTCTCCAGGTCTCAGTGTGCTCATCTAGAAAATGAGACGATGTCACACTGGCTTGTGGAGAGTACTGAATGAGATACCATGACATACAAGGGCCTCAGGAAAGTGTGCCTCATAACAAGCCCCCAACACGGGAACGTTCGCCCCTCCCCTTTTCCTGCCACCACCCTTTGGTGAAGCAGCTGCAGCACCCAAGGCCGACAGTTGCTGTTTCCAAAGCACGGAAGGCAGCAGCTCCCTGACACCTCATTGCTGCCCTGCACTGTCAGCTGGGCAGTTTGACCCCATCCGTGGTCGAGAATGATACATGGACAGTAACCAGTGAGCAGATCTTAGGGAAGCCTTTTTAATATTGCTTGGTTCAAAGTTCCAAGGACCTGACATGATAAAACACCTCCTAAGCAGAGAGAAAAGTATGTTGAGAGCTCCATTTTTACTTTTTAATATTTAATGGAGGATAATTCCCTGGGTTCTTATGTGCTGTATTTCAAGGCTATACATTCTTGAACTCTGACTGGTAACAGAAAACTAATATGATTTTTTTTTTCTTCTTAGGAAAGCTAACAATGATTTCAGAAGTGTGTGTTTGTTATCAGATTTAGGGCACTTGTCACATTTTGGCCTGAAGGCAAGCCAAGGGAGGGTTTGAAAAAATGTCCAGAAACGTCTTCATTGCTCTTTCTCTCTTCTAATTAAAATGCAGTTTGTCTTACAGATTCCAGAGCATTTTGGATTTGTGGTCGCAAGCATGAGGTCATTTTTCCTGCCTATACTACCACAGTGAATTTTTAAAGTCTTTAGTGTTTGGTAACAACAGACAAATAACTGTGGAAACCTGAGAGCTGAGCTCAAGTTCTTTCCAGAATGTTCCCATTATTCCTCAGCATGGGGTAAAAATGAGTCCACCTCACTGGGCGAGTGCCAGGATCCTGGACACCCTGCTGGGTGAGGCCAGAGTGTGAGTCCCTGCCCCAGAGAGGCCAGCCAACTAGGTGACAGCGAGGTGAGGAGCATAGCCCTGGGGTCTCTCGGGCTTGAGTCTGCCTTTTGGCTCTGTCAACCTTGCGAGTGTTACAGAGCAAGTTAGTGATTTAAGCTCTCTGTATTTCTTCTTCCCTATCTATAAAAAAAAAGAGCAATCTCCTAGGGTGGTTGTGGATATCGAATAAGAAAATAAATGTAAAATGCTTAGCACAGATCCTGGGATGTAGAAAACTGCAGTAAACATATCTGGCTCTCCTTTTCTTTATTGCTAGAGACTCATCCTTCCATCCAAACTCAGCCCAAGCAACGCAGGGGAACCTGGTACGATCCCCCCAGTTCAGAGCACTGGATGCAAGAAAGGAGGAATGCAACGTCGGCTGTGCTAGAAGTCATCTCGTGACCATGAAGGATGGCAGTCTTAGGAGAAAGCTGAGATACGGAGTAGGTCAGACCCAAGAGCATCATAGAGAAATAGAGCTGAACCCCTGGTTGCTTCCCTGCTGCGACCCCCTCCTCTCTTTGGGTTTCCTGTTATACGAGATAACAGAGTTTCTTTTCATTCACACCAGTTTGAGTCCAGTTTTGGTCACAGGCACTCAAGTCTTCTAACTGATCAGAACTCGGTAAACATTCGCTGTTATCTTTCAGATCGTACTCAGTAAACTACTCTGCTTTGGATCTCAAGAAACATGGGAAAGAGACTAGGGAATAATACAAGTTTATCACATCTATTTACTGAGCAACTAATTTAAGTTTGGCATTTTACATGCACACATTACCTCTTTAAATCCTACCAATAACTTCATAAAATTGTTATATTACCATCAGCAAACTGAGGCACAGAGAGGGTAGGTGATCTCTGCTAGATTTAACAGTGAGCAGGTAGCAGAGCCAAGATTCAAATCCAGATCTGTCTGGATCCACAATCTGTGCCACAGGACCTCTCCTCCGACCTTTTATGCTATCGCCCCCTGCGGGGATCTTTATTGCAAAATCACCCCTGTTCACCAGGATGCCTCCAAACCTGTATAATATGTTGGGCAGCAGGCTGTCCGCCCCAAACGCCAGCACTTACCCTCTTCTTAGGCATGCGTAAGGCAGAGGAGTCCTTGCATTAAAACAAAACAAACAAAAACAACATGAGGAGCTGTTTATAAAATTTTCCACCTCCTTAGGTAAATTAGGAAATGTATTCAAGTTCCCCTGGAAGTCTCTACTTTAAAAAAAAATAACAACTGAAATTAAAAAACTAACAATGAGGAGTGAGAGTCCTCCCTACCCATTGGGATATGATGTTTATTTGTGTGCGCAAAGTAGCGGGGCAGAGAAAGTGACTGCGAGGGTGGGAGAAGCCACTACCAAGAGAAGAGAAGTCAAAACAGAAGCTGGACAATGTCCTGACCTGCGTTCTGACACCTGCGTGTCCTTACCAGGAGAACAGCCCTGTTGTCCCATAGCTGTGCACACTTGAACTCACCCCTTCCCCAGACCAGTGGTTCTCAAACTTCAGTGTGCACTAGAAGCATCCGGAAGGCTCATTAAGACACAGCTTGCTGAGCCACACCCCTAGAATTTCTGGTAGCGGATGGGGCCAGAGAACTCATGTTTCTAACAATCACCGGCTGGCCCAGGGATGGCACTTTGAGAACCACTGGCCTGGACTAGTTATGCTGTGGTTGTAGGAAGTAATGCCTGTCAGTCTCCCCTCTGCACTGATGTCTTCCTATAACAGTTGTACCACTCCCAGCTCACTCCTGGTGGCCAAATGTTGGCAGATCCCCTGACTGAATCCGCTTCATTCTCCTAGAGCCTCAGGCTCTGACCAAATCACAGCCTAATTGACCGTTTCCTCTGGGACCTGGCTCTTCCTTGACTCCCACAAGTCCTTCCCAGAGCAGAGAAGATGTCCTTGATCCCCAGACCCTGCTCCCAACAGCTTAGCTCTGCTGGTGCCAATGGCAGGCTGGCAAGTGTAAGGATAATACCAGCATCAACCAGTGCAAGAGCTTCTGCCTACTGAACACTGATCACTGCTGTTGAAGACTCGCCGAGGTCTCCCTGTGACTGCCTTCGGGTCACACTGGACCTCTATAAGTGGTCACTCCTACCCCAGGTACCCCAGATCCCACGACACCACCCTGCCCGCCCAGCCCTATGGCAAGGCCCTCTCTCTGGCTGGTCAGCTTAAACTCAAGGTCACCTGAGCCAAGGCCTGGTCCAGATAAAGGGTCTCTGAGATACTGGTCTAGAAGAATGCTTGTCTTTGAGAAAAACTGCCTAACATATCAGTGTCCACTACATTTCCAGAAAGTGAGGTACGCACCCACTGCTATGGAAGGACTGGTCCGCCTGCCTTCAGTGAATTAAGGCCGGACACTTCCGGCTTACATTTACCTAAAAAACAACTTTGTATCTCAAAGTGCGGGCCCAGTGCCACCAGTGGTGTGTGAGTGTTTTTATGGGGCACACTGACAGGACATGAGTACACTGTATTGAATAGTGAGAAAGACACTTCCTTTTCAATTCCCTTTGAAACCAGTCAACAGAGTCAAGGCCACATCTCAGTTTAGTGCTAGCTTCTCTTTTTACTCTAACTCTTGCTAAGCTCTTGTTTTACATAACGAAGAGGAGGCCACGGGCAAAGAACTCCGGCAGACCACAGTGCTGGTCACGTGTGCGATGGCACTGTTTTGCTGTCACTGTATTTATTTCATGCATGCCTTCCACTTACGGCAGTGATGTGGACATCTCGTTTCCACTGTAGTGCTGCACTTACAAATGGAAAATTTGTTTAAGAAAAAAAGAGGATTTTATTTGAAAAAAGAGAATTTTGTTAAAAAAAAACAAAACAAAAAGGGCACAATGTAAACTAGGATATGGATGTTGCCTGAGTGTGGCAAAAATCAGTCAGGGTTGTGTAATAGTGAATTTTTATGTGTTGACTTGGCTGGGCCACAGGGTGCCCAGATGGCTGGTCAAACATTAGTGGGTCTGCGAGGGTGTTTCTGGGTCAGATTATGTTTGAATTGGCGCGTTTAGTAAAGCAGATTGCCCTCCCTAGTGCAGGTGGGCCCCACCCCATCAGTTGCAGACCAAAACAGAAGAAAAAGTGCTGAGTGTGAGGTACCCCTCTTGCCTGACTGCCTGAGCTGGAACACCTGTCCTTCCCAGCCTCGGGGCTCAGACCACAACGCTTCCTGGGCCTGGGACCCGCCTGCTTTCACGGCAGACCTTACACCAGCGGCTCCCCCGGCTCTCAGGCCTTTGCTCAGGCCAACTCCGCACATGGCCGTCCTGCCTCTGCAGACTTACCCCCACAGAGCTGAGGGCCTCTCAGCCCCCACATTCTCACCAGCCAAATCCTCATAATAAGATAGGATGGCTGAAACTTGGGCAACACTGATAACAAACATGCATTTTGCTTTGTACCAACCCACCATAAGTAGGACATGCCTTGAACTGTGTTTCTTTTTTTCTTTTGCCAGTAGTGGGAACAAACTGCAAGGAGTCATTATACATTAGATAAATATTTTTTGAGAGCCTAATCAACAGAATTTACTTTTGAGAGGCAGTTGCTTCTCTGTTAGATGGCGTTTTGAGAACAAGATTTTAGGTACCCCCCAACCTTTGCCCCCAGCGGGACCCTGCCTGGCCCCTCACCCCTGTAGCAGCCATACGCTGGCCATATCAGCCCCCTCTACTTCCTCAGCGTGCGCGTTCCGTCTGGCTCGAGGCCTTTGCGCACACCGGTCTCTCTCTAGAATACCTCTCTCCCCCCCAATGTCTTTTCTTTTCATTTCACCAAGCCAGCCACTGCTGCGAATGTCTTAAATATTGCTTTTCTCAGAGAAGCCTTGCCGAACTTCCAGACCTGGGAAGCAGCCCCTTTGTAACACCTCATTCTTCTCCCCTGAGTCATTCTTCACAACTGTAATCAAATAACCATTTAGGTGAGGATTTGTCTAATATCTGCCTCCCCCGCTGGACTGTAAATTTGTGAGAGCTGGGAACTTGCCTCATGGTTGGTTCTCAATAAATATTTTTTGTAAATGACTGAGTCATGACCCATCACAAAGAATTGTGTAGGCACCAGAAACCTAAAAAATACTTAGGTGACTAAATGAAAAGAACAGAACCATTTCCACCGGTAGGGGCTGAAGTCAGGTCCGCTGACTACCAGCTACAAGAAGTGGCCAAAATGATCTGTGCATCAAGTAAATCCAATGACCCAAACACTCTAACCTGGCCCTCCGAATTTATTGCTTATAAAAACAAGAGAATGGGACCGGTGGTTGCAGCCAGATGTTCTGTGGGCTGGAGCTCATTGTCCTAACACTGCAGATTCCCTTAACTAGAACTGTGTGTGTTTGAGATGCTGGGACACAAGATCCAACCCAGAAAATATTTTGAAACAATGTTGTTCAATTACTTAATCCTTGTTATGTTATTGAAGAGAACACTCTTATATATACTATTATAAAAACATTATGCCTGGGTCTTGAGTTCTGGAATATCCGATTACAATAGCTTTTTTCCACATTTGTATTCTCTTTATTTTATTTAATTGCCTTAACATTTTCAGCAGATTTATTGTATATGACAGTGAGCAACCTGAGCCTGTGTAAGAGCTAGCCCTGCTATTTCCTGCTCTCCACCCACCATCTCCCTAATATCATCTGCGCTGCCTTTTAAAGTCTTTGTTAGCCCAGTCCCTGTTCCCTGCTTGGAGTGTGCACTGCCAGAAAGGTGGTAGGTTTGAGGAAAACGCCCACTGGTGGACTCCACACTCCCCATCCCTGAACTGACCTGAGCTTGGCTGATATCAGTTTGACAGCCCAACCTAAATCAATCCACGACATGTGGAATTTACGAAGTGACCTCCACAGCCAGGATGTCCCATCAAGGAGTAATATAAGGGGACAGTCACTGACCCTGAGCTTTAACAGCATGCGTCTGTCTGTGGATGTTTGACAGGATGACTCTGGTCTGGCGTGTTGTATGTGTGTGTGTCCTACTCTATTTTTGCTACCCACAGGTACCTGGATAAAGAAACTTGGTAAGGGAGACTTAAAGGGTCATCTGCAGCTCCCCATATCCCCTTGCAGGCAGTTTGCCCAAGGCAGGAGACACAGGACAGAAGACACGACCATGTCAAAGACGGAAGGAGTGGGAACGAGAGGGCAAGGAGAGCTGGGTAAGATGGGGACGCACAGATCACAGGATCCCAGTGCGCTGTCAGCACAGCAGAGGGGCCCAGATTTCCAGGCACCCCTCCCCGCCCCCGCCTGTCTGATGGGTCACAGGCTCAGGAGTCCTGCACACGACAACACCAACCGATAGTGGTAGTTCACGACGTGATTGAGTACTTTCTGTACAGCAAATAGTAAGCCCAGGGCTTCCTGTGCAGTATTTTACTAAATCCTCTTAATAGCCATTTGAGGGAGACATTATTACTCTTTTCATTTTACAGATTTGGAAACTGAGACCCAAAAAGATGAATTAACTATTAATTTCAGAACTGAAACCAAAGACATTCTCACTCCAGAGTCACAGCACTTAGCCATTGTGCTTTATGGAACATTTAGTCACATTCTATTCTCATTTGCGACACCAGATTTCTGCAATGACTCTGATGTTGGTCTCACCCTCTACCATTGGGTGCAAAGGGACTTTCTTAGAAATTCTTAAATGTGTACAGTTGTTTTAAAAAATATACTGTGATAGAGAAACTTAGGATATTCTTTGGGGAAAAAACAAATGCCTAACAGGAAATTTTTTATCAAAAGGCAGAGGCATCTAGAGTTGCCTCTGTTCGAGGGAGAAGGGACATTAAGAGGTGAGTGGGCAGGGAGCTTTCTGCTGGAGGCTAATTGGCAGTCACTCTGGAAGGAAGCCAGAAGTGTTATCTGTCTTGAGCCAAGGATATCGATTTTAATACTAATGGAGACTTGAACTGGACCTTGAGCAGTCTACAAAAGTTCCCCTCTCTGGTCAGGAAGCCATGGACTTGGCATTCAAGAGAGTACAGGATAGGCATGGGATTGTGTAACAAGCCCCAGTTACATTCTGCTACCTGTCACCACAGTGCTTCTCAACACCTTCTCTCTCCATCCACCCTTGCACTGGGAAGCATCGTCCTGTCGCACGGAAGTGCACTGGCAGCCGAAATGTATCCCAAGCTGCGGTCAGGCCAGGTTGTCTGGAGAACTATTCTCCTGCAAGTGGACCGGTACTGAGCCATGTCTTTTTCTTCTCTATCTCTCCTCTTAAAAATTAAGTGCATGTAGGAATACCCTTCACAACATGATTTTAGGAGAAAGTGGTGCTTGGCAGGACGAAAGGTCAGAGCATTCCAGAATATGGGGATTTCCATGTACCTTCATCTTAAGCTTGCATTTCAAAGCTCCTGCCTCATGCTTCTGTCTCAGAGCTAAGGGTATAGGATGGGGGGGATCAATAATCTTGAGGAAAAGTTTTCCAGAGATGAATTAATACCAAACAGGAATGGGGTTGAAAGAAGGGAAAAGGAGGCTGAACTGCACTGACAAGGGCTAATTGTTGTGACAAATTCAGCTTTGGAAAGGTGCAGCTCATGGAGTGTGGGCACACCAACGTGGTGCCCGTTTTAATTAGTGGCACCACGGGGAGAAGATGGGCTTGTAATTGAGCAGTTTGCTGATCGGTCAACTTCAACCCACAATCAGGCATGCTGGGAAGTGGACATTAACCGGGAGCTTGGACTAGCAGGAAGCCTGCCCCATTAGCGAGGCTGGTGGCAGATCAGCCTGTTGTCTTTTCCCTATATTCTCCCTGGGAAAGGATGCCACACACAGTATTTTCTAGACTCTCTCACTCATTCTCCATCTACCTACCTTTCTGTTCTAATTTTTCTTAGCACACCTTTGCTAATGTAAGATGGCTGATTGACACTTCTACTGTTCAACATTCTTCCAAGCTGTAGTGCTGGACGTGTGTTGGTGGCTTCTCTCCTCACCAAGTGAGCACCCTGGCCATCATGATACCCAACCTCCTTCTTTCCACAAGCGCACTTTCATTTTCGTCCTGAGAAATTCTCTCCCCCCCACCCCTCTGTGGAATCTTGATGAGACTCTACGGGCTGCCCACATCCTTCTTTCCCTCTCATGCCTGCCACCCCCCTTCCCCCAAGAGAGAACAGGGCTCATCATCCAAATTAGGCCACTGGGACTCTTTTTTCCAAGACTTTGATTCTTGAGAAGAATGACAGAAAAAAATAGTTGAAGCTAAATATTCTAGTAGCAAACTATAAATCAGACTATTCGTTTTTTCCCTGCTACCTAGCCCCCTAAGTTGTCAGATTCCTATCTGATTCTCAAGCTTTTGCCCACATTGTAAGTCCTCCACTCTCCTGTGTTACATTCCTTTCTGCTTAAATTAAGCAAAGCAAGTTTCTGTTGCCTGCAGCTGAGTAACCCCAAGTGAGTGGGTATCCAGAAAAAGCACCCTGATGCACAGTGTGATGTTTATTCGCCACCTTCCTTTGCCTGCTCCCAGCAGGAAAACTTGGAAAAGGAAAGCAAATCATATTTGTGGTCTATGAAAGGATAAATAAATGAGAAAAAAATGAAGCATTACTACCAGTGAGTCTGGGTGTAAGGCCTGGCGTGAGCGTCTTCAGCCCAGATGTTCTCATGGGATCTATTCAGAAGCTGCCTTCCCATGGGATGCTCACCAAAGTCTGGAACACGAGAGGGCCTCGTCTGGCTCCTCTTCCTGCTCCATGTTCTGTCAGGGGCCCCCACACTCACTCATGCCCTCGACCATGTGGGGCTGATGGCTGATACATGCATAAATGTCCCACAGTATCTAGTGCAGGAGGGAGAAACGCTACCTACCTTCCACTTCCCAGCCATGCTTTGGGCATGGTTTGCATTAGCTGGCCCTAAAGGAGAGTGTTGGCATGCCTTCAGATGGGTGTGCTGTGCATGTGTGTGTACTGTGTTGCCAAGCTACCCTAGGAACAACATATCTTCGCTGCACTCAACTCCTGCCCAGTGTGTCCCTGGTGCCTTTGTTGAGGGAAAAATGTCCACCTGGCCCTGTGAGCCAGGTTTTTTCACCTATACGTACAAATAGGCCTTGGTCCTCAGTCAAGGGTTTAGAAGTTCCAGCAGCTGAAAAAGCCTCAGTTCCAATCCTGTAGATTGCAAACTGTGTGCTCAGAATTCTAAGGAGGGAGCAAAAGCATGTGCCTGGCTGACTAGGATTTACACCCCTCACCAGGTATAAACATGTGAGGGTGAGAAGGGTACATGAAAAGGGAGTTCACTGTAGCTAGATCGGGGTGGGAGAGGAAATTGTAAAACCAGGTCAGCTTCAACTGCACCAGCTTGGCCAACACACGTCCGTAACCACATCAGTTTGGGGCTTTCACGGGTTTGATTTGCTTTCAGCCCAATCCACTAAGGAGTTGCTCACGAGTTCTGTGGATTTTCTGCACAATTACAGATTATTGCCATGGCAACAACAGGACCATGTGACGACTCTGCTACCTCAGAGACCAGGAACAGCCACTTACAGACACCACGCCACATCATTTTGTAATGGGACTCTGCGTCGTTGGCCTCACATTGTTTTAAGGCTAATCACTGCTTTTTCACAGATGTAGTTTTCCCCCCACCCACTGTATTTTCATGATCTTTTAAAACAGTTTGGATTTGCTCTAAAGCAGTTCCACATTTGCCTGTGTTTATTTGCTCATAAAAAAAAGGTATTGTTTGGTTGGTTGGCGGAAGGAAAAGAAGACCTAAACTGGATGAGTGGAGGCAGATGGGAGGCAACCGGCAGAGGAGAAACAACTTTGCAGCTAGCAGATGATTTTCTTGCCACCATGCCCCTGAGACGAAGGCCGTGACAGTACCGAGGTTCTGGGTCGGCAATGTGCAAAGCCACCCTGGCAACCAAAAGCTTGCTTTCTTTCAAGGAAGTTCAACACTTAGGTCCACTTTGCAGGCACAATGAAAAAGGGGGCCATTGGTAATTAAGTTAGAGATGTGATTGAGAAGGGGGACCAGGTAATATTTTCTCTCTGGCAAAACAATCAATTTATTTTTCAGAAACTTGTGCACATAGCCAAACCCCAGGTTCTTTCTGCCAAACATTCCCCCCTTAATTTTTTAACCTCTGGGCATTTCAGGGAAAATTGAATCCACATGTTTTTGGATTCATTTGCAAATGCAGTTTGCTCAGAGCTGTTTGATGACCAGTATGCCCTTTGAGTGTTTTTATGAGCTTCAACTTATTTTCCCCAAGCCTCTTGCTTCTGAACCAGGAAGTGGCATTTGGAGTTTGAGGCAGAACTCAGAACCGATCATTTTCTAAAGCCTTCACCAGTTTCTCCTGTCTCTTTCTGGACCCTGGTACGGCTAAGAAAAGGTTGTTGCAGAGTACATAAGAATAATTGAGAGTAACTTACTGTTTTTACAACTGAAATGCAGATCTGATATGGACACAATCCAATTCCTGGGTCACATGGCTTCCCCATCTCTTTCACTGATGACATTTGTGTGGAAGCAGATGCTTTCTTTCCCAGGGACATGTCTCCACCTGCGACATAATTTCCTGATTGAAATAATGCTTCAGAGGCACATTTGGAAGTTTAGATTCAGCCCTTCCTCCAGACCAAATTGCAGAACACAATCTTTGTTTATTATAAGTGAATCATATTTGCAAAGTAGAAGGGGCCCCTTTCCCCTGCAATTTGGAAACAGTGTGGGCATTCTTTTCTAACTCAGCCCTATGGTGCAAAATAGAACTCTGACTGCCAGGAAGGTGGGAGCATTATGTGTAGGTGTTCCAGATATTATGAAAAAATACTTAATGACAAGGGAGAAGCGTAACTGGGAAAGATGTACAGAACAGGAAAAATGTCCCTGAGTCTGGGATTTTTCTGAGTTAGCTCTCAGGTTTCCTTCAAGGATGTTAGGATGGATTCCACCTACATTCCAGGACACTTTGTTAATGAGGAATTAGTCTGAGTCTCTGGATAAATATTTGTGAGCAAATAACATTCTTCCAGGAAGCTCATTTAATATGGTGTCTATTTTTTCTTCCTTCTTTATTTCCTTTCACCAGACTTATGATCCCAGAGAAAGTTGCATTACATTCACATGCCCTATTTTTAACTCTCATCTGGACTTCCTTTTTTTTCCCCCCGTAAGTATGAGAATCAAGCAAGTAACGACCCTTTGTATTATGTCCAATGGAAGGTCACGAGCTCAGGGAATTTACTTAAGTTCCCGGGAGAAGTCAGGCCACAGAAGATGCGTGCGCATGGCCTTCGTGCCGTGCCAGTTTGGCTGTCCATCCTCCTAAGAATTTTCACTCCCCTTCTTCAGATAAAAGCAGGCGATATACAGATAGAGCGATTGCTTCAGTTTCTGTAGAGAATCTGCCTGTAAGCTCACAGTTTTGTTTTACCCTTAGCTCACCCAAATTAAAAAGGTTAAGTGAACAGTACAGATAGTTAATTTTATGGGCTTGCCGTGGTTAGCCACAGCCTATACAGGAGGGTATTGCTAAATATACTATCAGATTGTTCTTTGCTAATATTTAAATATTGCATTTTTGTCTCTTAGAGTATACGATAGAGAAGAGGAAAAGGAGAGGAAAAAGCAAGCTTATCAGTAGCTCACTGTCAGCTATAGCAAGGACCTTGAACTCCAACGTACTCAGACATCATGTAAATGGGTGATGGGCTGATCTGAAAATCACTGGCCCTTCCTGTATGGACAGTTGCTGCTCAAGTTGATTTCTGCCATGTGGGACGATCTTTTTTCCTTTTTAATGCGAACACACACGTTTATATTTTAGATGAATTCTCCTGATATGAAAATCTCGGGTCTAGCTTCCAAACTATAAAGCCGTATGGTGGGTTGAAGACGCTAGGTATATGGGAGGACCCATACCTCCTCTAGGTGCCCAGCAGGCTCAACAGAGCAGCCCGATAAGTGGCAACGAAACCAACACTGTTGACTTCATGGCCATTTCTAAAACTCCTGGTCCCGATGCCCCACTGTGATATAAGGTTGTCACTCAGAGGAAACCATGGTTGTGTTCAAGATGTGGGGAGAAGGGGAAATGGATCGAGATGGGGCAGGATAGATCGAGCACCCTTTTCATGGCCTCCACCCTGATGTGAACAAGGCATTCATTCATATATTCAGTTGATAATGTTTATTGAGTACCCTCCCTATATCAGCACCGCATGGGACATTAGACGTGTGCCGGTGACAAGTTAGTCATTGCTGCTATCTTCACAGAGCAGTATCTGTGGGGGACACAGACATTAATCAAATAATCACACAAATGGATGTAAACAGTCCTATGCAATAGGTCTTCCAAAGGAGAGGAATGGGCTATGATAATACATAGAGAATTTGTTGTGATTGGAGTGCAGGTTGAGCCTCTGATTGGCAGGGCCTGGCACTGGCCACAGCTCAGCTTAGTTTTCCCAGTTTTCCCTGGAGAGAGGGAGTTCTTCAGGGCTGGATAAAGCTGAGGTCCTGGCTGAGAAAGGCTGCGGAAGCTGGTACTCACCACCAAACAAATGGCCTGGAGAGTCCAGAGGAAGAGCCATAAATCGGCGACCTCCAGTTTCCATTACTGTGAGCCCTTTAGCCCCTAGAGCCAAACAAAAAAAGTAAATAAATTCCCAGAATAGAACTGGCTTTAAAAATAAAAGAGGAAATGCTTTCTTTTCTTCAGCCTTCCCGTCTCCCATCACCCTTCCTCCCTGTGGCCCAGGTTCTGATCCAGGCCTCCTTGAAAGAGAAGCAAGTGTGCTGTCTGCAGGAGCTGGCACCGTTGGCAGAGATTCTGTCATTGGGAATCTCAACTCTGCAGTGCTCCCGCTAAGCACCCCGTTCACATGGGGCCTGGTGACTCTCTCGCTTTCTCTCTGTATCCCAGTAGTCCTGCAGGTTGTAAGCGGGGATGCAGGAGGGGAATAAAGACAGGAGTGAGTTCGATGTTAAAGCCACTTCCCTCAGAGAGTGTAAAGAGAGAGAAGAGCAGGGAACTGGTACAGACAGCTTGGCCTGTGTTTGCTAGATTTTCCCCCAAGTTTGGATCAATAAATAGACAAGACCTCATCCAGAATTGGAATCCCCCTAAGGTCTAGGGCACAGATGGGGAAGCATGCTCAGCCCCTTCATACAGAATGCAGGATGTCATGCAAGTCGATTAAATTCAGTGTCTCAGTCTCTCTGGCAGCAAAAAAGAAAAAAGATAAAAGAGGAATGGGGAGGAATGATAATTTTCATGCATTGAGACCACAGGAAACAATAGAATCATAATGTTGGAAGTGACTTCAGCTCAATTACATGGACTCCCAGCTGATGAAGGAATCCTCTCTCCCTCACCTCTGACCACTGGCCACAGGCGCATTGGTGCAGGTGAGGGAAGGAGCTTACCCCAGAGCTCATCCATCCCACCACTGCACAGCTCTGGGTTATGCAAACTTATTTTCTCTATGGAGCCGGAGCACTCTCCTCTAATCTTCACTGAGGATGGAGGAAGTGCTCCCGTTGGTCCTTAGATCCAGCATGGCTTAGTACAAGAGCTGCCAATCTACTGGACATCCTGTTATCGAAAGCCCTGCCTTCTAATACAACTTGCCAAGGAATAATCCATCAAGTATAACTATACAGAGAGATATATGCACCTATATCTGCTGTAAACACACACATAAACTATCTCAGGAGCAAAGTGAAAGCATAAAATCAGCTGGCAAAAATGGCCCAACTTAAACAGGGCATTAAGTGGTATTAACGGGCTAGTTCTAGAAAGGATCAGAAATTCCCAGCTGAATCAGAGATTGATATCAAAGACTCAGAGATACCTCAGGGCCAGCATCTCCAGAGAGGATTGGAGCTGATTGGAACTGAGGCTCTATCTCTTCCCTGTGCATTTGAGTGAGCACTTAAATCTCTAAAGATTAAACTATAAAGAGAAATTAGTTTATTAATAATTCACAGACTTCAAGGGAAAAAAATGTCAAAAGCATATGCTTGGGAACAAAGCTGATTTTATTTTTCCTGTTTAGAATAGAGCTATGTGTAGAAAAGTTGAAGTGCCAGGCTCAAAAATTGAATTTGGTTTTTTTTCCCCTTGTCTTCATGTTTTTAAAGAAATGTTTCTAATAAAATATATGTGAGCATTTAGTCTGATTTTTTTTGCATACTTCAAGTTTTTCAAATCCTATGAGGTTTGTGGGGAGTGTCAAAAGCAGAATACTTTACTCAAGACTTTAATAGGTTGAGATATTTTCATGGTAGAGTTACTAGCCAAGCATACTTAATTGGAGTGTGTGAATTCAAGGTGACATACTCCAAGAATTGGTGTGAAGAAAAGAAAGGTTAATAAAAATCTGGATTTAAAATGATCTGACCAAATCCATTAAATGAACAAGTCACCCTCCAAGAGAAATCTCTCATTAACGTGGGGATTTGGATTCCTTTTTTCTAGGAGTCTACTGGACCAAGATGTCCTTGAGGACAAGAATTCTTCCTCACTTCTCTTGGCATCCCAGGATTTGATCATGAGCCAGCTACTGAACTACCTCAGTTTCCCCAACAGTCTGACAGAAAGAAACACAGGTGAGAAGAAGAAGAAGCACATCTTACCACTTCCTGGGCAGGCTGGCCTCATGTATAGGATGCCCTGCACCTTCCTCAAAAGAAGTGCTATGTATGTGCTGGGGAAGGGCACAGGTTCACTGCAGCCCAGCCTCTCTGCTCCCTTGGAGACGCTGCTCCCGGATTATTCACTCACTTCTGCAAAGTCTCCCCATCTAGTGGGTCATTGCCATCAGCTCTGGAACCATCTCTCACCGTCATAAAATCTTTGACCCTAACACGCTTATATCTACCATCAATTTTCTTAGCTTCCCTGTAAAACAAACCCCATTTTTAAAAAGTGTCCTATATAGCTATTTTCTTTTCTAACATTTCATTCTTTCTTAAACCCATTCTAATCACGATCCTGTCTCCACAACTCTCCTGAAACAAATAATTTGCCATTATCTGAGATTAGATTACATATTTATGTTTTGGTTTGTTCACTGTCCATCCTTCTTATTAAAACGTAATCTCCATAGAAAGGACTTATGACTGAAAAGGACCGAACATTATTGTTCATTCGTGTGTCCTCAGCACAGGGCTGCTACATAGGGTCTCAAAAAATATTGGTTGTATAAATAAATGAGCAAAAAATGGTGCTATTTTATATTAAACTCATGTGCAATCCCAGTGACAGCTGCTGATGGACAAACAGTGTGTTAATACATAAAGTGACTGCTGAAAACTCTCTCTGAACCAAGTCCCTTGGTGGGAAATGGCTACTGGGGAAACCTTGGAAGTAGAGCTTCAGGCTCCCAACCTCATCATGAAGGACAGTATAAGTATGCAGTAGGCAGTAAATAAATGTTGAGTTGATGTCATTGCAGCACATGACAATTACCAAAAATACTACTGTAGAATTTTTTGCTAAGTAGTATAATTTTATGCAAAGAGAATGCATCTTGAACACTTGCTGAGTTGCTCTAAAAGTATAGCAAACAGGGCAGCCCCAGGCTTGGTCCTACAGGGTGTTGGTGAGGCAGCTGCCTGTTCTCAGCATGGAAATACTTCTGAGGGCCATCAGATTAGCTGTCACTCTTTTGTGATAACAATTCCCTGAATCCAATTTTAATTCCTCATCTCTTTGCCTTAGGTCAGGGATGGCAAATAAACCATATCTCAGGTGCCAAATCTGATTGAGTCATGCATCACATATTTAATTCAACAAATATTTATTGCATACTTACAAGTAAAAGGCACTGTTGCAGATGCTGGGAATAAAAACAGTGAACAAAACAGACAAAAGTATGGCCCTAATGGAGTGTACATTTTAGGAGTTGGTAGTAGCTGGAATAGCAGTAAAGACTCTGTGATCTATTAGTGATGTCTGCTGTGGGTGCAGAGAGGGATGTGGCAGCCCCGTTTCTAGCCCAGGCTGTGCCATTTTGTTCATAATGCCCGCTTAGCTCTTTAGCTCAAGCCATTTGTCTCTACATATGACTTAACCCCCACTACAGGTTCAGCCATACTCCAGACTAGAAGCATACAGGTGAGTGCTAATTAAAGGGTACTGAGGGCACCTATGTCAGTGGCTTTTCTTCAAGTCAACATTTACTGCTAAGCCCAGCTTAACATTTTACTGGGTCGCAGTACCTGTTTTCTGGCTTAATTCATTGTGATTAGATTATGGCCTTATCTGCCAAAGCTTTCTATCTTTTCACCTACTTCTTAGTTCCCATCTTGGTTCCCCTGTTTATACACTTACTCATTTATCCATGCAAAAAAATGTTTCCTCAGAAGTTACTTTTATTCCAGCTAGTTCTAGGCACTCAGAAGGCAGAGTTGAGCAGAACAGATATACCCCCCAATATCAAAGGAATTTATATTCTAGAAGCAAGATAGAAACAGGCAAATTTATAAGATAATCTATGAGACTGGGGTAATAAAGGATAAAGGAGCACATAATCCAAGGAAGTGACATGGAAGGGAAAGCCTGAAGCATGAAAGCAGAGGAAGGAGTGCATCTGGTATGGTAAGTCCAAATGTCCTGAGGCAGAAACAAACTTGGTGTGTTCCAAAATCACTATGGCTGGAGTATAATGAATGATGGAAAAGTAGTGAGAGATGGGGCAGAAAAGCAGGCAAAAGCCAGGTCAGAGAAGTTTCTGTAATAGAGTAAGATGGTGTTTGCCTACCTGGGATTTTTGCCCACTTCCTAGTGGCAGACTTTTTAGGTACCACCATGGGCCATCTCCTCTGCATCCTCCCAATGGCACCTGGGATCAGCCACATCCAGTGACAACAACCCAGTACAGAGACCTCTCCGTGTCTCCCTCCACATCCTTGTGGAGTCTGGTCTGAAGCCTGCAGTGGGCATGCTCGGGTCTAACCCACTTCCAACTCAACCCTGGTGCAGATTCCATTGCTCGGCACTGCCCTTGCACCCCACTCCTCATGTTTCCAGATTTCACCCGATTAAAATCATCATCTGGATGGGAAAAGGGTGCCTCAAGAGGATTTGTTTCCGACAGTCACCTGAAGCACTCAGTGACAAAGCAGCCTCAGTTATACAGTGGTCCCAAGCATACGCCCCAGGGGCAATGTTATAGCAAGACACTAATTACTCTTTCCGAGAAATTGCCTTATTTCAAAGATTTAGAGTGCAGGGGCATTGACTATCAAAATTCAGTTTAAAGAGGCTTCTTAACAGGAATAGCTTATTCGGTGACTTGAAAGCTCTATGCTAAGACCCTTGTCCCCAAAATGTCCTCATCACCTGTCATTTGGCTGATATTCTATTGTTAGAGCCAATCCTTTGGTTCTTAAAGGTTGTCCAGTTTATTAAGTAGAAATATTCTCAGAAGAGTCAACATTGTAAGCCATTATTAATTTTGCCTTAGTTTCCTATCTCTTACTCCTAATTATCTTGTGAAGCTGCCTACTCTACCTCTTCAGTTCCTGCTCTCATCAAAACTCCTGATACCTTATTTGTCTAGTTATCTTTAACGTATAGTTTTGTCAATGCCTGGTGCTATGTGCTGTGTGAATATTATTCCCCAAGTACAGATGGGAAAAATCTAATCTATGAATTCCATTCTTTAACTATTTAGTTATATCTAACTGAATTGGGACTTTCAGAGTTTAATTTCAATGGACAACACATTGAAGAACTGGAGAGGAATATAATGAGGTAAATGAATGAATTTCCAGAGTGCCAAAGATTTTGAAACAGAGTTACTCTGTTTCTCTAATACCATAGATGTGCTAAAATTATAAATAGCAAGCTCAGTACAGACACTTTATATCTAACATACAGTAATTTGAGTGGTTGTGTTTAGCATTGACTTCCATGCAGACAGATGACAGGTCTGCCCCAGCGCCAAACTGGACTGTATCCTTAGAAGAGTGTTTTTGTGTTGGTCTTCACTGCGTGAGTGCCCTGGAAAGTGCATCATTGGCCCTATGGTTCCCACAGGACTGTAAAATTTGCTTTAACATTGAAACAGGAACAATCTAAGTCTACTGACACAGAGATGGGAAGAATGAAAGTCCCGCCCCTTGAGGTAGCTGACCAATAGAGTGGCTCTTAAAACCATGAAATGATGTGTAATTCTAACCTAAAAATTGATTCTGGTATTTTTGAATTAGAAAAACAATTAAAAAGAAAAAAACATGGAGATATAAGAAGATATGAGGGAAAAATGCAAAACAGGAATCCATACTGATGAGGACAAGATTATGAAGGCCTCCTCAGCAGCTAAAATGTCAGGTATTTACAAATTTTTTAATATATTGAGAACTGATACAGCATGACCTCATTTAAGAGCTAATATTAGTACAAAAGGATAGGTCAGTGTTGAAAACAAAGCTGGATTCCCAGCACAAAGTACCTTGCTTAGTCAACTCCAATCCACCTCAACAGAAGGTGGGCCTAGGCAGGACATGGGCTGCTGCTCCCAATGAACAAGCCTCTGGTGTGTCCACTTTAGTGTCAAGAAATGGCCACCCATCTGTGGGAAGATAGCCAGTAGATACCAGTATCCCATTCACACCTGTCTTGCATACAACCCAACCCGATCACTCATCAATGGCACCGTCCCAGGATTGGTCATACTTTTCACTGTCACTACTTATTTTCACATAGTGCCAACATGGCCACCTTTGTAAGGAAACAAACCAGGGAGAGGGCTCACTACCTGTTTCCCCTAACCGAGTGGTGTAATGTAGGCCATGGCGTTATCTGGTGATCTGAAAACATGATGCTGACCAGGAGCTGACAACACTGAAGGCCTCCCATGGATGAGCTCGGTTTTCCATGTGGATCTGTGTTGACTCCCGAAGGATTATGCCCACTGACGGCCAGCGGGCAGCCATGGGCCAGCCAGTGAGTGCTCACACAGCAGTGGGATATGCACGGCACATGGCAGATACCCCCCAAGGCAATCGTTTGTTTACCTCCCCTCCAAATAAGCTTTGGCAGAGATGGTCTCTGGGGGCTGTGCGTACAAAGAACGTCAAGCGCTGAAATGAAACTTGACTTCTGACAAGCTCCCCTTTTCCTAGTTTTTATCTCTTTAGCCACCAGAGTCTGGATTAATTCCCAAAGTCAGTGTAAAGTTCAGAGAATAAAAATCTGGTAGAGTGAACCAAACTAATAAAATTGAGAATGCAAAATACCTCCCCCACACACACACTGATTCTAGCAGTTGGGGGTTTTCCAGGTCCATTAACACAAGCATGTTATCATTTTTTACCAGAGGTCAGTGTTAAAAGTCCCCTTGCTGCTCCAGACCTGTACTCAGAAATTTGAAAGATGGGCAGGCTTGGCTTGGCTCATCCTATTTAATTTGCACTATGCCTGGATCTGTCAGGTTCTAAAGAAAGATACAGCCCAGGAGATTTGGGAGCTTCCTAATGTGAGTCAAGCTGGCAGCATGCACACTTGGCTTCCACTGATTGCAGCTTCAGTTTCTGACCCCCAAGAGGCCAAACCCGCAAGAGGGAAATGTGTATAGTAAATATTGAGATCTACGTTCCTAGTGAACGTGAGCCCCCCACCCCTTTCATGACACCAGTTCCCATTTTCTGGCAAAGTCCACTTTCTAGCACCAATGCCTTCCCTACGACATAGAACTGAAGAGGTGTATCAAAACCCACATCACCCCAAATACCCTACAATATAAGAACAGTCGAAAACAATGTGGCCTCCATAAGATTGAATATTGGCAGCCCCTATAAACCATGGCTTGGATATTATTTAATTACATGAGGAAATGCTTAAAATTCTAAGCTAAAAACTGAGATGCAATGCTGTAATTTATAGTACAATTACAAAAAAAGTGTAAAATGGTTATTTGTGTACCGTGAGGTTTAACTGTAAAATTGATTTTCTAATATGTTGTATGAGATGAGATGATAATTATTAATGTGTGTTTGGTGGGGGGACTCCATCCCTTCCACCTCCCTGACTCTCTGAGAAAAAACTGAAGCTGCTTAGACAGACTCTCTCTAGAAAACGGAGGCAGAACCACAGTGGAGCTACCCTCCTCCCATGGTGGGAGGCCCAGGGGGACAGGGAAACTGTTGGCTGGAACAAGGCAGTGAGATGAGAATATTCTGTTGGGGAGAGGGAGAGAGACAGGGAGGGAGAAGGGAGCGGAGGGAGAGGAAGAGAAGGAATAAAGGGAGCAAAGACAGGGTGAGAAGAAAGAGAGGGAGAGTCCCTGGGTGTTTTCTGGTATAGAGAAGAAATGCAGGGGGGATTTAAATAAGAGTTCCCAGGTTTTGAATTCTTCAATGTCTTTCTACATTTGACAGATACACGGGTGGAGATGGTTACTTCTGGCTGGACTACCCACTCTTAAAATATGATCCTGCTCTGTGGGAAGGGATATCACACCTTTATGAGAATTACACATGTTTTCTAAAATTTCCACAATGCGTAAGCTTTACTCTTATACTCAGTAAAATCAATCAACCAATCAATCAATAAAAACTGGCTTCTCCCAACAATTTATTTGATTCATGAACTATGGCTACTCTCCTTGTTTATGGTGAGTTACAGTGTGTCTTCACCCTTAAACCTCAAGGCAAAAAAAGTGATAATTAGTTATTTTTTAAAATCAATTAATTCAATATTTATTGAGCATCACCTCTGGGCTAGGCACATTGGAGTGTACGTGAGATAGAGTATTGAGTGAGCCAGCCACAGCCCCTGATCTTGAGAGGGATTGGAAGGGAAGAGGCTAAAAGAGCATCTCTAGGACCATTGGGGCAGCACACCCAACCAGCCCTGGATGCTGCAAAGGCCTGGCCATCCCCTCAGCATACCTTGAAAAGTGAGAGACAAAGTCAAGGTACAGAGTCCATTCTTAGTTATTAAGCATTGCTATGAGTCAAATTTAGTCTGGGGCCAGTGACATTTAAAAAAAATCAAAAGTTCAAGGCAGTTCTCTTAAGAAAAATAAAGTTCTTGTTATTTATTATAATGCAATGCCAAAAGAATGAAGGGTTTGTGAGATGAACTGGGGGTGGGAAAAGAATCCACCCTCCCCGCCCCAAGCTATATAATTTGGAAGCTATTAAAACCCTCTCACCCTTTCTTTTAATGCATTCGTTACAGAGGAGCAGTTGCCCAGAGTTTGTCAGTAACAGCTCAGCATATGCAGAAAATCAATTCCAAACAAAGTTCAAAGTAATCCTTTCAAAGTTCTGTTCGAGGTGACAAATGGTCGCTAATGAGTGATGGAGGCCCTCTCCTCTTTTGACTGACAGGTGAAAGGATAGCTGACTGGGGAAGGACCACCTGCTCACCCTGGCCCAATTAGGACCCCCAACTGTTTGCAGTAACATGAGATTCACATTAATAGATTCCCCATCTTAATCTGCCCCAGAAAAATCCAATGTGAGATGGAAACTCTGAGGAATGATCATAAAATAAACTGACATGGACTGTTTCAGCGTTTCCATAGCCTAAGGCTGCCAACGACTCCTCCTGCTTTCTCATCAACCACAGCTCCCCCCAGTTGCCTTTGAACTGTGCCCTTTACCACCTACCCACCCACCTTTTAGAGAGCGGTGTGCCAGAGTTTTATTCAATTCCAGTCAGAGCTTTCTGTCCTCACTGACGTGGGTCAGCTACTACCCTTGACGGGTGCTCCCAGCTCCCACAGTGGACCAAAGTGCTTTCCCCAGACATAAAAATGCTTATTGAATCGGAGCTGACCTTCTGATCTTGGAGAACAGCTCCTCCTGTCATGTGTTTAAAAAACTCCACATCTGGATCTGGGTGGAATTTGTTGTTTTTTACATTGGATTTGAAGGTGGAATTGGCTTTGCATCTCAATGCTTTTCTCCTTTATGTTGAACTTTCTGGGTTGTCAGAAGAGACTGCTTATATCCATCACCGAAAGACATGCGCAGGAGCATTCATGAAAGCTTTGTTTGTGATAACCCCCCACTAAACAATATAAATATCTGTCAGTAATGGAATGGGAAAATAAGTTGTGGCATGTTCACACAATGGAATACTACACAGAAGGGCTGTGGTGAGTTGATTAACGACATCCCCCACCCCCCAAAAAGATGCCCACATTCTAATCCCTGGAAGGCCATTTCAGGCATGATTAAATGAAGGATTTTGAGAGGAAGACATTATCGTGGATTATGTGGGTGGGTCCAATGCAAGCACAAGTCCTTAGGAGAGGGAGGCTGAGAGACAGAGATTTGACCAGCGTGTAGGAGAAAGCCATGTGACCACAGAAACAAAGAAAAGGATGATGCAGCCAGAAGCTGAGAAAAGCCCACAACTCTAGAAATGGAAGAGCCAAGGAATGGACTCACCCTTGGAGCCTCTAGAAGGAACTGACCCTGTTGACACCTTGCTTTTACCCTCATGACACTCATTCTGGACTTCTTTCCTTCAGAATTGTAAGAAAATAGATTTGTAATGTGTTAAGCCACTGAAATCTGTGGTGATATGTTAGAGCGGCAACAAGAAACTAATAGAAGGCTCAAGATCTCTACTTGTGTTTGCCCTTTGATCCTTAACTTCGATCTTCTTCCCCCTTTTCCACCACATCAGCCCCACGACACAGGACACACAGGAGTGCAAAGGCCCAGGGCAACAGGGCACGGGGTTAACCGGCGTGGGCAGGGGCACAGTGGCCTCCACCCAAGGCATCCTCAGGCTCCCTCCAGGCATGACCAGGACAGTCCAGGTAGGAGTTGATAACATTTTCCTGCTACTAAAACCCAACTTTCAAACAGTGAAAGAAGTTGCTAAAAGAGCTGCCAGAATATTTCGGGCAGCGTCATTCCTACACGGGCCCAGAAACTGCCTGGGCAGGAAAGCCGCACATTTTCACTAAGTTATGTCAACAGCATACAACTCAAACCCCAAAGTAAATTTTCCCACTGTGGCTTAACTTATCTGGTTTGGCCACCAATAAAGATCCAATTTTCTGGTGGATTGTCAAGTCTCCCTGCCACTTTGTGGTAATTTGAATGTTTTATTCATTCATTCACTCACTCATTCAATACTTATTGAGCTGTGACTCTATCTCAGGTAAGTAGGAAGGAGGGGAATCGGAAAAACTGAGTTTCCTGCCCTCAGGAACTGCTGACAGTCTGCTGAGGTATTTCTAGAGACTGTTGGCTACAGGGTTGAGAACTGAGGGACCAGCTATTTGGGAGCCACTGGTCCTCCAATGTGGACCATTTCTCGCTAAAACATTGGATAATACATGCTAAAAAGGCAGTGTGTTGTGGGTAACAACTTGGTCTTACGTGCTGTTTAACTGGTAATGCCACAGGTTAAGTGCTCAATAACAGTAATGAAGATGGGGATGGGGCGGAAGGAAGGGATAAGGGAAGGGGGGAGGGGGAGAGCAGGGAGGGACAAACTTCTGGATGGACCACCACCACCACCACGGGTCTCCTATTCGCATACTGCTCTTCCGATCTGTGACCTCCTTGAGACCGAGGGCTATATTTTATCCAAATCTGTGATCCCAACACCCAGCACATATCAGCACTGAATAAAAATGACTTTGGATCCATGATGATTCACCAGGCACTGTAAGATAATTTCAAAACTGAGCAGCCATTCGACCAACTTGACCTCCTCTTAGCACCCTTAGTCCAGGTCGATCCCACAACCCCAACCTTTACCAAGCACAGCATCAGCTGGGGGACTAGGCAGCAATCAAATATTAGCTCTTTAGACCAGCAGATGAGTGTGTCCTGTGGCGAAAGCTGACAGAGTGTGAAGGAAAGAAATGAATAAAGGTGAACTGGCACCAGGTACATACCTAAATTGCCAGCATAAATATTGACAGGGGAAAGAGTCAGACCAAAACAAAAAACAAAACAAATAACAAACAAACAAACAAACAAACAAAAAACCCTAAAAGGCAGTGACAAAATCAGTTTCTTGCTGGTCTCAGAAAGCGAAAAGCAGCCTGGGTCTCTGTGTCATTTGAAAGAGTTAATCAATTCACACCAGACGGACACCAACAGGGAAGTTCGCGGAGGGAAGTTCGGGGACCCGAGGAAAACAAGGTTTTCCAGCTGTCGCTGGGCTTCCAAGCTGCTCAGAGGAGCTCTGTTTCGCATCCCCTCCTCGTGTGACTGTGCAGGCTGTGAGCTGGGGACTGACTGGGAGGTGTGACTTCCCCATCAGTTTCTCCTCTCGGGAGAAATGGGAAATAGGTCCTCTCTCTTAGCCGCCTGAAAATTTCTTTAGAGGGAAGATTAACTGTCTCGCTGCCACAGGCAGTGTTCTGTGGATGAGCGGCCTGCTCTTCTCCCCAGCCCTGCCTCTCCTGTTATTCATCAGAGAAGGATTGAGGGTGGGGGGCTGACATCTGCCTGGACTGGTTCCCAAAGGCTGTTTTCCTGGCCAGTGCCCTCCCAGAGCCAAGGAGCCATGGCCTGCAGCAACCCAGTAACAGAAATGGGTGTTTGGCCTTCAGGTAGTGTGGGAATCATTCTGGCAAGTTTGCATTTTCCATCATTAAAAACTTCATGAGACTGTTGGCTGAGGTAGAAAACAAAGCCATAACTGTTCCTCCAGCCCAAAGACCAGAACGGTCACCTGCATTTGCCTGAAAGGGGGGCCAGGATTGCCCTGAGCAAGACTGACAAGCATAACATTTCCTCTACAATCACCACCCTGGGCCCAATAGCTTCCCCTCAGCCCCACGGCCTCCAGCCTCCACCAGCCAGTCGTGACAGCCAGCTCTGGATGATCTTCTACCTCCCACATGCTCCCTCTGACAACTGCAGGCTTAGTCCCCGGCTGCTTCGGGCCTCCGCTCCATTTCCCTTTATCTTATTCTCTCCTATCCGAAACAACCTGTTCTCACCTATCCGAAGCAACACCCCTCTCACATTCCCCCTCTCCCACCCAGCTGCGTTTTCCTCCAGGAACCGCACACCACCTGCCACGTTGTCTGTTTGTCTGTTGCCTCTTTTCTCCCACCAGAATGCAGTCTCTGAGAATGCAGGGCCTTTGGCTTCTTTAGGTCACTTTTGCACCTAGAACCATCCTGGGCATGTAGTTGATGTTAAATGTATTTGGTTAAATGAATGAGTGAACACAAGGCCCAGTCAGACCCAAGGTTCTTCCTTTCACAAGGAACTTGTGTTAAGAGCATACCAGTATCAAAAAGACGGAAGTGGACCTGAAATGCTCTTAGCTTCTTAGTAACTCATCTAAACCTACCCTCCTGAATGTAACTCCTGCTAACCTTTCCTATACTCATTCATCAACAACATGTACTGGTTCCCTGGGAGGTGCAGGCAGTAGGCTCGAGGTGGCTAATGAATAGGACAGTCATGGACAGGACAGTCACTGTCCCAGCCCTCAGGGGACTGACGACCTGGCAAGAAGGACAGAAGTTGAAGCAAGTCACAGCCACGAGCCCTCTGAAGGGGAGTGCAGTGAGCGAAGGGGACACAATGCCTGAGCCCAACCTCCTCTGGGGCCCTCCTCTTTCAAGAAGTCCTCTCTAAGAACTAAGAAACAAGCAGTTCTCTGTGGACACACTATAGTGCTTGACCGAAGTAAACGCGTAATTCTTTATGAGAGCCCTTGTGGCGTATCTTATAGTCAAGAACGTCAGGATTCAGAGCATGCCAATTCAAGGAGAGAGACCTAGAAAGGATGTTTCTTGCACTACTAACGTGCTAAGCCTGTGCTGTTCTCCCTTCCTCCCTCCCCTTCTTTCTCTCAATTCCATTCCCCACGTGTGCCCACATTTGTGTACACATGCATGGGCTCATTGAATTCTCATAATTGGATGCTAAAAGCTCCATTTTAAAAGTGAAGGAATTGCGGCTCAGAGAGATTGTGTAAATTGCTGGAAGTTACCCAGCTGCTAAGTGGCTACCCTGGGAGTCAAAGCCAGGTGTACACGGCTCTCCAGGGCGGGACTTTCCAGGTTCCTCCCATCCCGTTTGGTAGGCTTGTGTCAGAGGTCAATATGTCCATCCACTCATAGAGTCTGCCAATCCCTAGCCTGAAGGGTTTTGCACTGAGTGCATACTGCTTATAATCCCTAAGTGCTGATCATATGTTGGTCTTACAAGAAAACAAGCTCTGCCAGTCTAATGGGGCAGGCAGGGGGCCAACCACATGTTCACGTAGGATAACCGGGCTCCTGGTCCTGCAAGGGAGTAGGGCTGAATACCAGACTGTCCGGGACACTGTGCAGGGGTTTCCTTTGGAGACTGGGGCAGAGAAGGAGGAATAACAACGGACTCTTTCTTTCATAGACTCCATCACTGACTTTCTGGGTGACCTGGGCAAATCATTTAATGTCACACACTTCCCTTTCTTCATTGGTAAGGTGAGGCAGAAATAATACTCAGCAGTCCCACATAGGGACAGAGATTCATATAAAAGTCAAGCTCCGAAAATGAAGCGACACAGGCACGAACACGGGATTTTTTATTACTACAGGCAGAAGTTCACGAAGGGAAATGAAAAAGGGGAGGGCCTTTAAATTTTCTGTGACAGGATTCAGCTGCCCTCAACCACCACTGCCAGGCACAATCTTGTAATTTATCCACTTCCCCCAAAAGCAAATGATCAGAGGGCTCCGCCTGCAATGTCTCTCTCATGCCCTGTTTGCATTTGCCATCTAAAGAGCTCTCCTTGGAAAACAGAAACCCGGAGTTGTAGCAATAAAGGTAATAGTAATAATAATGCCTACACCTGTAAAGCGCTCTGCAGGGTGCAAGTACTTTCATATATGTATACTGGTCATCTGCACCTCACAATAACACTCAGGAATAATGGATTATTACTTCCCCAATTTAAAGATGAGAAATGGAGGATCAGAGAGCTAGCAAGTTGACCTAATGATGGAGCTAGGACCCCCACCGGCTATTTTGACTCCTCTTTCAAGGATCGCTCAATACACTGGACCAGTCAACACTCACCAACCACATCACTTGTCAAACATATTAGTTCCCAAATTGTCCAAGTTGTGAAATAGTCACTTTGAGAACAAAACCATCCCTACACAGTGCTATTACTCAATTGGGTTTCATTTCCAAAGATGACATTATCCCTTTTATTTTCATAACACTGCGGGATGTGTATGCCAGCACATTGCCCCACCCTAGTTTCCCTCCTTGTCAGCGGCTCCTGGAATTGGGAATTGTGTTCGTGGTTTTGGGTCCCCCCTAACCCCAGATTGGAGTTAACCAAATCTGACCATCAGCCTTGGCTGTCCTTTCATTACTTCTGGATGGAAGAGAAACATTTGAACAGGGGTAACAGAAGGGGCTGGAGCAAGCTTGGGGCTTGAAATTCAGGCAATGATGGAATAACCATTTATGGGTATCTGCAGTCAGTGCACTGAAAATCACATTGAGGATCTATGTGGATCTTCTGAGAAGTCCCCTTGTGAACCCATTCACTCCACTGGACTCCACTGGGGTCCCTTTTAAACAGGGATTTCGAGGAGGTTACGGGAAGCAAACATGAGAAGTAACTCCACTCAGTTTAATCTTAAAAAGTATTATTTCTGTGGACTTATGATTCATTTTAGAGTCCCAAACCACAGCAACTTTCTGTAAGCCATCTTCCTGCTACTCGGAGCTCACAAACCCAACACTATAATTGTGCAATGACAAATGACAACCTAATGATGACCTGAGAGCCAGAAAAGTTCTGTCTTGACCTCTGAATCACCAAAGAAGAACCCTACTGTTGTCCCTCTTGAAGACAGTAGATTTCTTGTGTCCCATCCTTTTCATTGTCTGTCTACCTGTGGTGCACACCTTAACATTCCACTTATCCCTACCAGAGTTGGCTTCGTGGTGTGCAACCTTGCAAGTCACACTAGGCCCCACACTTAGAAGGACTCATATTTTAATACTCTTCTTGCCATTTTGAAATTCTTTACAATTTTTGAACAAATGGCTTTGCACTGGGCCCTGCAAATTATGAAGCTGGTCCTAATCCAAGAATGGAGATTCTTGTGTGTTTTGTTCATAGCTAGTTTCTAGAATAATGCTTAATGCTATTCTTAAGAAATATTTGCTAAATGAATGAATTAGTGAATGAATGAATACCAAAATACACAATTAATGAGACGTTCCCATTCTGGGCCAGGCCAGGGAAGAGAGCTGATTTTATTTATCATTTCTGTGCCCTAAGTGTTGAGTCCAAACATTCCAAAGTTAGGATATAGGCCTAAATGATTGTTTAAGAAAGGGGAATTGGCAAGAAGGGGAGAAAGAGGAGGCCCCAAAAGAGATACAGCCAAGCCTATTGAGAGACACATCCCAAAGACGCTTGTGAGAAGAAGCATGATGTGCTCCCAGGCCAGAGAGCAGGGGAGCAGGCAAACCCTGCCTCCCAATTAACTGGGGAGCGGGGAGGGGGGAACTTCCCTTAATGTAAGCCAGAATGCAGGGAAGTTTTCTGACTGGCAACCTCAGTCCTACTCCATGTCCCCAGGGTCTTGTAGGAGGAGAGCAGCCCAGCTGGAGGCTCAGACACCCCAGGCTATCAGTGGATTTCCTTGGCTGCTAATCCTAGGCTTTGCGCCCCAACAGGGGGCCGCAGATGCAGCAACTACCCTGCTGAATTGTGCGGGCCTTGCCAGTTGAAAACCAGGAATGAAGAGAAAAGCCAGGACTTAGCAAGTCAGCTCCACTCAGAGCTGCCTTGCGGAAGCAAAGGTGATTGGACAATGTGTGGGGGACGTACACATTGTTCACACCGAGAACGTAAGACTGCACTAATCTGGTAGATGGGTTAATATGGTTGAAGACATTTTTCACACATTTTATTGGTCAAGTTCAGGCTTTGTGAGTTGGACTACCATATCAATATACCCTCATTAATTTTCTGTTTGAGGGGGTCATGGTAACAAGCGGATGTCTTTCAATAAAGCCCTTCACAACTAATGCCAGAGAAAGGGAGACATTGAAAAGCAACCTATTTGGGCAATGGGTTGTACTCTTGAGTCTCTATTTATCACCCTCATTATTTACGAAAAGTGATAAAATATGGGCAGAAAATCAAGTTAAGTAAGGTCTTTGGGGAATGTGGACGACTTGGGTCATAAGGAAAGACAAACAAGAAAAGTAAAGCCAGCAAAGAGTAATTCTCTGGATCACATGGAGAGAAAGCACAAAATGGGAAAGGGAAAAAAAATTGCACAATGTCCAAATTTCAGGCACTGCCAAAGTTTGAAAAATATCATTTCATTTAGAAATGCTATGATTTAATGGCAAAGGAGGACATTTTGTTGGAACGCCTAGTGTAACAAACACTTTCTCCCCCCCACTTAACAGCACTCTCCTGGCTGCATCTTATGGAGAAAATAATAATTTGGATGTTTTGAATTATAGCAGTAATATTAAAGGCACTCACTCTGGGCCCACCCAAATTCCCAGTGTTGAACGTGGTGTCAGGGCTCAGGAAGAATGCGGTGGGATTATGGCAGGCCACTGCTGGGTTGAGGACAGGGTTCGGGCTTGGCTGCAGTCAGAAGGAGTGAGCAGAGCTCTCTTTATGGCTGCACTCCTGTGGGTGCCCCTTCTGCCAGGGCAAGGCCAAGACAGGGCTCTCTCAGCTGAGAAGTCCCAGGGCTTTGGACCACGAGCAAGACCCAGAGGGAAGAACGTGAGGCTGAGCATCGGGAGGTCTTGGATCTGCTCCCAGCTCTGCCACTAATGAGCCCGGTGACCTTGGGGAAAGTTTCTCTCCTCTCTGGGCCTCCCTCCTTCATCTGCACAGTCTTTGACTTTCAGAACTGCAAAGACCCTCTGAGATTGCCCAGGTCTACATTTCTCAAACTGCGTTCGTTCACAGGCTGCCTGCATGATTTGTGCTTTTTCCATGTACCACATTCATTATCTTTTACTTTCACAGATCTAATTTTAAAAGAAAGCCATATCAGTTCTAATATGCAGAAGGTAACTGTTAACTATAAAAATGAATTTAATAAAAATAAAGTCATATATTACATTCTAGCCAGTTAAGTGTTTTCTGTCTAGGAAGACAATAGCAGCAAAAACGAAAATAATAATATGCAATATTTATTGAGATCTTAGTATGCAGCTGGCCTAGGTCTGAAGGGTTCCCATAGAATGTGTCAGTTCATTGTCCTAATTCTATGAATTAGTACATATTGTCCCCCTTATTTGCCAGATGTGACAACTAAGGCACGGTGAGATAAATTTAAGATCTGCTCTCTCTTTGTTAAAAGGCCGCTAGTCTGCATATCAGAATGAACCTAAGACTTTCTCCTTGACATCATTGGCATGATTAAAAGACAATTTTCAAAGGAGAACACTTTTTTAAAATTGTTATTCAGTCTTATTTGATGTCCTGAGTTTGTGCCATCCACCTAAAACCATCCCATGTGCCTTAGGTAAAAGATCTAATAGCCTAGTCATAAAATGACTTGAGAAGGGGAAGGTTCTCCCACAGTCACACTAGGTGGGTCTTGGTGGAGCTGATCCTATTACTTCCTCTGCTGTTATGGTCCTTTCTTCTCTTGTCTGCCTGAATTAATTTCTGGTACTTCAGGCCCCACCTCATCATAAACCCTCCCCGATCTTCTCCCAAAGCCCCCTGAAGGCAGCCAGCCACCCCACCTTGAGACTCCCATTGTATCCTACACACAGGTGTTGCCTTACCTCCACCTTTGGACCCAACTGGTTTATTGTCAGAGAGAGTTAAGCTTGTTCTAAGTCCATAAATCTATAAACATTCCAAACCTAATATAAAATGAGTTGAAAAAAGATTTTGCAAAGCATTTATTACATAAAATAAAACCCTCAACACAAATGCTTCATTCCACACGGTTCTTTGGGGGAACTGTTCCATCATTGGTTAGACTGGATGAGGCATCTCAAAACCAGAATCCAATGACCCTGGATTGGAAAGCTTTCTTTTCCTGGTTACTCTTCTTGGGGTCAGTGCAGAACTAGGGTCATCAGTGTCAACAACCTACATTTCAGAATGCACGAATCCCTCCGAAAGTACTTGAAGGTGTCGGGGACAAGCAGCTTCTTGGCGGTACAGCCCCACTCTTAGTCTCCTTTGCTTGTTATCTCTTGCTCTCCCATTTCAAACAGACTGCCCTGAACTGCTTATACCCTGACCCCCACTAACTCTCAAAAGACTATGTCCTCATCAGCCTTTGGACAATCCAAAATATAAGTTCTGGTTGTTTCTTAGAGAGAGATTTAGGCTAAAAAAGCTCATGAACACAGAGGTCACAAGTTAAGCTACCGTGGGTCCAGGATCACCTGTAATTTTTTTACACATCTGTCTCCCAGTCTCAATAAGAATTTCTTTGAAAGTAGGGACTGTGTCATGTTATTCGATGTATGTCAATGTTTTTCAAGCATTATGATCAAACTAATTGAGTTATTAGATTAATTAATTACCAGATTAATTAATGCAGTTCAACATTTTACCAAGAATTGGAACCCATGATCCTCATATGAGCCTCTACCTGAATGCTATGAGGGGAAAGCCAGGGGCAAGGAGAGAGAGAAAGACAGACAGAGGTATTTGATGAGGCTTCATAATGCATTTTGGATAAGTCTAACCCTTAGCAAGTTTTTTCTTATGTTAAATTAAAATCTTCCTCTCTGGGATTTCCACTAGCCATTATGTTTTCCATCCCCAAAAAGTTGCAAAGCAGGAATTGATGCCTCTTTAATTGAAGAGCTTTTGTGTTAAAAGAATGTGCTTATCTTCAGCCATTAACCTTTTAAACAGCATCGCTCATTCCATTAAAGCTTATGATCCTCAGACTTCTTGGCATCCTGGTAGAAGTTAGCATAACCCAGGTTCTGGACATAGTCCACCTGCTTTCAAATCCAGGCTCTACAGCTTGCTTTTGGTGTGATCTCCGAACCCCTGAGACCTTATCTATAGAATGGAAATGATTATAATAGCACCTCATGTGTACATTGTGGGGACTATATCAAATGACACACACACCATGCACAATCCAGTACAATAAGATTTTAATAAACACTCAGAAATGTTAGATAGTAATACTCCAGGTGGTAATTGACTGGAAGAGTCAATTCCTCAGAAGAGTCTCCTCCCCAGAGGAGACCTCAGCTCCCTCAGAATAGAATCATTTCTGTCAATGAAGCCTCACCAGGTTCAGTTTTAGAGCAGCAACATCCCTTGGTGGTTCATCTTGGGTTTGTGGTCAATCAAAATCTTCAGGTCTTTTTCCATATAAAGTGCTGTCAAACCTGCTCTCCAACATCTTATACTTTTCTGTATAAAAATCAATTTTCTGAAATGAAACACAGGACTATATATTCATCCTTATTGAATTTCCTGCAGTTCAGTTTGGCCTGTCATCCTAACACATCAAGAGATGTTTGTCTTGATTCTGTACCCAACCCTGTGTCATCTCCAGATGTGATAATGATCTCTTTTCTCCTCAGCAAGGTCACTGATAGAATCGGGAACAAGGCTAAGGCCAAGGACCAAGTGCTGTGGTACTGTTGACATTCTTTGGGTAGCAGGCCAACCTCTCATTTTATGGATGGAGAGAGTAAGATTCAGAAGGGCTAAATGATTTGTCCATCATCATACAATACAACAGTTGACTATATCCCAACATGTGTACTTAGATCAACAGTCCTCTGAGAGATTTCTGATAGTAAGGGGTTTCCATGGCCCAATAAGGTTGGAAAACCATGCAGACATTTGCAATGCCCAACAGCACACTACAGATTTTGTAAAGTCCTATAGTCAAGAATCCTGGTAAACTTGTTTAGTCCAGCATTTCCCACAAAATCCTATTTTCATGTAATAACTTTTCACATCCCATAGAAACAATGTCCCAAAGTCAGCTACAAACAGACACACCTAGAATTCAAGACCAGTGCCCCTCACCTGTCATGAGAGTAAGTTCTGAGATCCCCATGTTCAGAGAGTTTTGTGACTTCCAAATGAAAACTAAGAAAGGAAAGAGCTTTGGGAAGGAAGAGTTTGTAAATGGAACCACAGTGAGATGAAGAAGGCAGAAGTCAAGGTGGAGGGCCCCCACGCCTCCAAAGTAGGAGTGAAAGAGCTGCCCAGAACGGAGTAGTCCTGATAAGATCCATGCCCCCTGCCTCACAACCTCCCACCGTGCCCTGCCTTGAGACCACCAGGACTAGTCTCATTATGCTTCCATCCCTGGCAAGAAACCAGGGACTGACTCCCAGGGGGCTCACTCGTCAGTCATTCTAAGAAGACTGTCCTGATGTAAGGTTGCACTTCTTCTGTCGGGCACCTTTGCTCTCCTTCCCTACTTTGTGTTGCTCCACAGCACTTACCATTAACTGGCCTACCGTGTATTCCATTTATTTGTTTGTTTGCTTGTTTTATCTGTGTGTTGTCTGTATCGCTCTTCTAGAGAATAAGCTCCATGCTGGCAGGGGCATTGACTTTGTTCACTGCTTCATTCTCAGCGCTGGGGCTATAGTCTGTGGTCAATAGTTGGTGCTCAGTAAATATGAAAACACCATTCAGCTTGAGCCAGGGGGCCTAAATGAATTACAGCCTCTCAAAGGGCAAGGATCACGTCTTGGGTTTGCCTTGACTTATTTATGATGTGATACCATCTGCTGAGTGGGTCTTTATTACACTAGAAATGAATATTATTACTCAGATACATATCAATATACAGGGAGAAGCTATTAGTCTCAGAAACCGCATGCTCCCTCCCCTGGTGACCTCATCCGCCAGGCCTCACATGGGTACAACTCATAAATCCACAGCACCACCCCAACCCTATTTCTTCCATGCCACAGCCCACCTTTCCTGCAGTTTTTCTGGATATTTCTATCATGCTAAGAAGCTTGAACTCTGCAGGTCCTTAGCCAAAAACATTAGGTGCTCTGTGCCAAAAATCAGTAAAGAAATAAAAACCAAAACAACCTTTCCCAACTCTGTTATTTTGGCATCTATTTATGTTGGTGGCACTAAAAAGTAATTATGAAAATTGATAAAAGCCTCACAGTTTCTTCTCTCTGCCTTCTCCTTCTTCCCTACAGTCCCTACATCTGAAATGTCCCAGCTGGCTCTTCCCTCTACCCTATTCCCACCCTGATATTAGGTTTGTGTGTTCTTGGGCAATCAAAATATGCTTCTCCCAGTCCCTCTGCTCTTTTGCTTCTGATGTCTTTCCGTTCTAATCTGGTGTTTTTCAAGCAGTGGGCCATGCCCATTAGTGGGTTATGAAATCACTTAGTGTATCAGGACCAGCATTTTACAATTAAAATAGAAGAGAACGGAATAGAAAAAAGTCAGGCTGCACTGCAGATGATGTGCAAAGCTGTGTGTAAGTCTGTTAAAGGTGCATGTCTATGCCCTGAGCCACCGTGTCACTATGCTTCTCACTACAGTGTGAAAGCCGCTGCTCTGAGCTAATGTCCTCCAAAGCAGAGGCTTACGCAGTTCTGCTGCATGCTACCTACACCTTTCAGCGACTCTGCAGTGCCCTGTAAGTTCAAACAGGTTTACCCACAGGTTTACCCACCAGTCAGTGGTGTCCCAGCACAGGCTCTAGCCTCCCTTCGTAGCTTATTTTCCAACATTCCTATACTTACACCTAGAAGGCTCACTGTGCTGGAGCACACACACTTCTCACACATGTCCTGAGATTCCCACCACCGTAATTTTTCATAGGCTGTTATTTTTTAAAGATTTTTATTTATTTATTTTTAGAGAAAGGGGAAGGGAGGGAGAAAGAGAAACATCAATGTGTGGTTGCCTCTCACGTGTTCCCCACTGGGGACCTGGCCTGCAACACAGGCATGTGCCCTGACTGGGAACTGAAGCAGTGACCCTTTGGTTCGCAGCCCGTGCTCAATCCACTGAGCTATACCAGCCAGGCCAGGCTGTTACTTCTTCTAGGGAGGAGATTCTCAGTTAGGGTGAGCAACTCTGCTCTTTGGGGATGTGTAGCAATATCTGCAGATATTTTTGGTTGTCACAATTGTGGAGAGGCGAAGGTGCCATTGGCGTCTAGTGGGTAGAAGCCAGGGATGCAGCTAAATATCCTGCAATGCACAGACTAGTGCCCCACAACAAAGAAATATCCTGCCCCAAATGTCTGTAGCACTGAGGCTGAGAAAGCCTGCTGCACAGCAGGCGACTGCAAGTTTCAGCATGAATCTAAGTCACTTGAAGGACTTACAAAACACAGAGTGCTGGGCCAGAGTTTCTGGTCCCCTCGATCTGGTGGTTGGTGGGGCATGAAAGTGCATTTCTATCAAATTTCTGAGGGATGCTGAAGCTGCTGGTTGGGAACCACAGGACCTCTGTCTAGACTCCAGGGACCTCTGCTTCCACCAGGGCTCCTGTTACTCATCCTATGGCTTTAGAGGCTGAGACCCAGTGCCACCTCCTTCATGGAGCCTTTCCTGATTGATACCAGCCAGCTCTAGCAGTTGGCCTCCATCTCTTAGCCTCTCTCCTTCACTCTGTCCTACTCACAGCTGGGCCTTCTCTCCCTCACACTTCACTCAACTCCACAGAGCAGGTGCTGCCCAGGCCACAACTTACACTCACCTTCCACCTCTTGCATGTCCAAAGCCCTTTGGGCAATCTCCCTGCCTGATCAAATTCCATTATCCAAAACAGCGCCATGGCACGTGCCTCCCCAACTGACTCTCTGTGAGCCTCTTTCCGTCTGTTCCCCTCCACCCTGGGGAACATGTCAAGGAAAGTGTTGGAGCATGAGAGGATATATTGGCCTTTTCCAGGCACCAAGGTGGGGAAGCATGTAAACAGGGGGCAAGGTGAGTAAAAGTGACAAAACAACAACCAACAGGGTAAAGGGGTCACCTATAAAGGGAGTGAGTGCTTTGTGACCTAATCTTTGTTCTTCACTGTTTTGCCAGGAATTAGCTCTGTCTACCACCTTCACGCTGCACGGTGAAAACGGACTTGAGGAACAAAGAGAGCGAGAAGCCCCAGCCACTACCTTAGCACACCTTACAGGCTTCGTGCGCCACGCATGGAACGGCCGCGCTCTGAGGGTGGCCCTCTCACTTGCTGATTTCCTCTGTAGGGTATATCCGCTGAGATCCCCTGAGTACGGATTTTTTAAATACAATTTTGCTTTAATCGTATCATCAAGACAAGTGATTTTTAAACGCTCTTTTCTCTCCAAACTGTCTTTACCATAGCTATTTCAAATCCCTTCTCAGCCAGGAAAAGACTGGTCACACTTTAAATTAAGTGTCACAAGCTAGAATTTAATTTAGACCTAATAAGACAGTTATTATATGTTAAATACCATATGGTTATGAGAAACATATTTATTGAAGTTTAACAAGTGTGTCAAGGCAACGTTCCATAAACAGCAGGAATTGTTAACAGGATGCAGTTATGGATTCTTGCATCAGGCAGTGTATCTTGTGAAGAGAAGTACTTTACATTAACCATTAAAAATAATAATAAGGAATCTCCCAGGGCCTCCATCTGGGAGGCCAAAAGGGACAGTGAATTTGTGTACTGCCTGTTCAGCCCCGGACACCTAGGATCAGTTCCTGCTCGAGATGGGCATGAAAAATGAGCTTGGGGGTCTTCCCCGCATCCTCATTTGTGCTCTGTGCAAAGCCAACTGTACCGTTTGGCGTGATTGATGAGGGCCATTTAGGGGAGCTCTCTAGGGTGGGGGAAAGGAAGAGCTGAGGAAGAGTCACGTGGAATAACTCAGAGGGAAAGACTTAGGCGGACTTGAACCAGGTTTCTGTTGCTTACCAACTCTTGTCATGCTTAAAAACTTGAAAATGTGTATGTGCCCACATATACATTCATGCAGCCACTAACACCGACTATCACATCACACAGACAGTGCTTAGGGGAGGAGATAATCACCCCAAAGAGTGTTTGAACACGCTGCTCATCGACATCGGTGCCGAGTGTGATATCCTCTAAACTTGCCCCGTGTTCATGAGGAAACTGAGTTTGGAGGAAGGAGGCTTCTCCCCTTGCCTCCCAGCTCTCCTCCCGCTGAAGTGTCAGGGACCCGCCGGAGTCTGTGTTTCGGCCCGGTGCCAACGCTATGGCAATGGCCCTGACGCCACGCCGCCTGCTCAGCCGGATGACTTCACAGCAGGGTCGAGTCAGGGGACTTCAGATGGGTCATGAGTAAGAACCAGCAGAAACTAACCTCTTTAACAGTTAGCCAACATGTTGGAGGAAATTATTCATAAATATCTGAAGAGCAACCAGGTCTGAATTTTGAGTAACGCAGCCGTGGGTCTCCAGGTTTTCCCCGGTGCATCGGCCCCCTTTTAAGAGAGGCAACATTCTGCTCGGATTGAGGTTTCCAATGCCAACCACGTCCCAGACCTCCCTCAGCTGCCCTTCCCTCGAAGGGTTCCCGGATGCCTCCCTGTCATTACGTGGCTATGTGGACCCAGCCAGGTCTCTAGGTGGTGACCTAGGAAAGGTATTTGTGTGGAATATTCTGCCATCTTAGAACCATGTTTGGAATTCCTTCCACACCTCTCTAAGATTATTTGTGTGCGTGTGTGAGACAGAGAGAAGAAAATATATAATCATCACGTCAGCACAATGAACAGGCCCAACTGCATGAGGATAATTATGTTTTACAGTTTTGCTAAACACAAGAAAGTATTTTCTCAGGCCATTTAATTGGAACAACATCACGGGTTATACCTTCATTGTAATAAAACTCTACTGTGTGTCCAAGTGCCAGGGGATTTATTAACTTGCTCCAAGCTCCGAGAATCAGCAGGCAGGGTCAGACGTGGCTGGTGATGATGACATCATCGGCTTTGGCAGCTCTTTTCAACTGGTGTTGAGTGAGGTAATGTCCCCAAAATTAAAAATGACAGCAAGATTAATGATGATAGATTCGCTGACTTTTTTCATGATTTAAATTGGTGTTCTGTTTCTTCCATTCCGGACGGCCAAGACAGCTTCATGCCATTAGCTTGGTGTATCAGCAAAGCCAGATAACAGGATCCCCTTCTCCCTGCCGCCTGGGGGAGGCTGGGAGTTCAGGGCTAGAGGTAATTTAGCGATGGGGCCAAAGGAAGACACACCCTCATATCCTCTGCAGAGGTCAGGACTCTGAGATAGCCTTTCTTTATCAGACCCGCAAACATATGCATTGGATTTGTTACTTGGGTGCAAGAATGGTTATGTGTTCTGCAGCGGGTGGCTGTGTGTGAGAACTACCTCAGCAAGCCTTGCCCCACTGAGTCAGAACTTGCAGTCCCTTGGACTGGCGCTCTGCTAATCTTACTCTCTGTCCTTTCCATAATGAAAACGTTTGCTGAGGATATGAAGAGCATGGAGAAAATTCTGAGGCAGAAGATTGGGAGATATTTAAGCTGCATAAAGAAGGCCCAATTTAGCAATCATGTTAGAGACTCTGGTATCCTACAAACAACTATCACCTTAATTAACTAATCATCCTACCCCCACTCTACTGTGAACTTCTCAAACACAGAGATGAATGGCTTCTTTCAGCTTTGTAATTCCAACAATAATCATAGCAACATACAGCAGGCACTACAAAAATATTTATTGGATGTACGTTACTTAAACAAATACCTGAAGGACTTCTCATAAGAAACTGAAACTGCTGACTGGGTTTACGGAGCATACTTTCAAATAATGAAAACCTTTCCTTTGGAAACACAGTCAGATTTATCACAGTCACTAATGTGTGTGGACATGTTCTCACCAGTCTGAAATAAGGTGGGTTACTGTTTCAAAAAAGGAAAATGAAGAATGAAAGGAAAAGAGAAAAGGCCAAAGTGACATAGGGTGATACGATGGAAAGCCACACTGCGGAACGGGCGGGACTGGGGACAGTCCCCCGGGCGGTCTCACCGCGGGCACCGTGTTTCCTTCAGAAACAGAAGCTGCCGGTAGGGTCAGCGACTGTTGCACAAGCTTACTGAGAGGTGACCCTGTTGGGAGTTGGGGGTGGCAGTTGGGAAGAAAAAGTTCTTCTGTCTTAAAAGAGGGGACGCAGAGTTCACTTGGTAGGGGATTGAGGATGTGGGAATTCACTGGGGCTCTTTCTGGTAAGTCCTGTTTCTCAGCAGAACATTCACTGTCTCCAAAGACAGGAGACATAGAAGTGAGTCCTTGCCCTGCCCCTCACCAGCTGAAACATTTCAGCAAGTCCCTTCCCCTCCTGGGGCTTCCTATACCCCACAGGTAAGGTGAGTGAGAAATCGGAGTCAACCAGCACTACGGCCCTTTCCAGGCCAGTCATTCTCGGGGGTTAACTGTTCTTGGGAGGGGCACCCAGACAGATCGAGTGAACTAGACTAACTCCTTACTCCAGCTGTTCAAACAAAGTCAGGATTTTCTCCCGCTGAAGTATGGTACTGGTTGGGATAAAGAGGTAGGTTTCCCCTGCCCTGTGTTCTTTTGGCTGCTTGGACTCCAAACGTTTTGTTGCGAAGCAGGTTCCAACACTTCTCCAGGGGTCTCACTGCCCTTCTTCACCCACACTTCTTTTGCCATACTTCTCTATCCTTTCTTTCTTCTCCCAAATGCACTATTCTTATCTTCACACAGAACACCTAATTGTGGATGGAGGGTTTGAAGGGAGCATTGGGCTTCATTGATGAGAAATACAGGGGGTGTAACCCTGCTAATGTCCCCTTTGCCTCCACCTATCGTGCCTCTTTGTGGAAAAAAATGACTACATTTGACAACTTTTGGAGTGTATATCCAGTTCAAACTGGTTCCCTTTACTAGGCACTGCCTCCCCCACAACCCCACACCCCGGCTCCACAGGGAAAGGCCGGGACTGCAGCAGCCAGATCCATGCTTGATGACGCCTGCCTCTCTGGCCATGGGTGACCAGAACACAGCTGACACCTGAGCCACGCTGGGAACTTCCAAAATCTCCATTGTTAGGAAGCTGGTTCCTCCCCACTGGCTAAGGCAGGCTCCTCATGAATCACAGCCCTAACTTATGCCCCTGCTAAGCCTTAGTTGGACAAGAGGAGGAGAGGATCACGTGGGCAGCTCAGCACTGTGTGGTGTGAGGCAGGGTAATACGCCTATATGAGTGCCAGTTCATGGAGACAGGCTTCCAGGGACCGAAATGTTGTCCCAGGACACGTGCACCAACCACGATAGCCCGTTCTTTGTAAACAGCCCCTTCCACCACATTCTTAACCTGGCTGCCCTCTAGAATCATCTAGGGAACATGTCTAAACTGCCAAAGCATGAGCTCCTACTCCACAGATTCAGATCCAATTACTCTGGGCAGAGGAAAGAGGCCTTGGAATAGGTTTTGAAAGCTCTGCAAGTGATGCTAATAGAGTCAGGAGCCAGCTCCATAAACGGAAGCAGTCGACTGTTAGTTTGAAATTTTTTGCAGTGGTGATAAGCCTGCATGTTAAAGGGCAGAAGTGGAACCAGAACTGAGCATCCTTCCCTATTCTATCAGCTCCCTAGTGTTCCACAGAATACCGGTCACAGCTGTGTGCCCTGTAGGGGACAGGACCGGAGTGCCCAGGGAGAAGTCTGTCCCACCTCTCCACTGAGCCCCAGTTCCCTAGCCAAAATAAAAAAGTGGTCTCTTTCCACCTGTTCATGAACCTACTGACTCTGTATTCCTGAGTTAGACAGAAATGCTAATAAGTGATTGCTAGTTAATGATACAGAACACAGGATGGCACTCGTCAGAGTTATGACCAAGGAGAAGGTGGTCTATGCCTCTATGTGACTCCTGAAACCACAGTGTTAGCTGAACTAGCCACGATGCTAGCACTCTATTCTTCTCTAGGAATGAAGATTTGGCCTACCACCAGCAATCCTAGAGTGGCCAACCACCCAGGTTTGCCTAAGACTACCTGCCTTTAGCAGTAAAGTCCATTGTCCCAGGAAACCTGTTGGTCCTGGGAAAACTGCGAAAACTGGTCCAATCATCTGCTGAACAGGCTTGCAAAGGACTGACCGCAGATGGCTCTTCTCAAAGTTAGAAACATGTCACCAATGGACATGATTATTTCTAAATCAATGACAGATGAGGGGTGGCATTAGAATGGGGGTAATAAACCTGTTTTGAAGCTGAACCTTTTGCATTCCTAACCTCTCACAGAGGTCAGATAATAGAATTTAATCCTAAAACTACCCAACCCAACTCAAGCCAGCTGGGGCTTCTCTCCAGGCGCTTTGGAGTTGGGACCTAAAGAGACTGTTTTTCATGTCTTCCAGTAACTGAGGTGGAACACCCACGCTTGGGAGCTGTTGGCAGCCAAGTCTTGCGGAGGCAACAGTTGCAGAGAGGAAGCCAGTCTGCCGTGAGAAGAGGATAGAAAGGCATCCAGGCAGAAGCAGAGAGGAAAGAAAGAGAAAAACATCTGTGTGGGATTCTGCCCTGGTCTCCATTTTCTGCTTCCAGGCCTATTCGGATCCCCATCAGGACTGCTACTCTGTTTTGTGTAAGATTCTCTCCACCTCTTTATCTATTTCAGTTGAAAGGATAGAGAATTTCAATCCAAATTGACTTAAGCAAGAGAGCTGACTATTTCCTATCAGTGAACAGTCTGGGGTGGCTTCAAACAGCGCAACTGTTTCTCTTTCCCCACTGCTCAGCTGTAGCTCTTTAGGAGAGCTTGCTCTCAGCTCCCGAGCAGGCTCACCCCTTGTGCTCATAAGATGGCCCCCAGAGTCTCCTGGCACTCTACTCTGGTAGGTTTATTCTCAGCAGCAAAAGTGAGACCCTTTTACAGGATTTCCAGTAGAAGTCTTCATGCTTCTCAATGGCCCAACCTGGCCATCCTGAGCCAATACCCAGGGCCTGGGGGAAAGGGATGCTCAGGTGGGCAGACCTGAGTCTCATGGCCAGACGGCTGCCAGAGGGAGAGCCAGCTCTACTGAAGCCATGGATTGCGATGGAGAAGCGGTGATTTCCTAGAAGGTACTGATATATAGTTACCATATGCAAAGTAGATCAATAGTAGGGATCACAAATAATAAGGGGTATCACTCTACTCTTATTTAAATACCATTATTTTTTCCCTAAGCCAGACTAAGTGGGTTTGTTACAACTAAAAAGGATCCCAACAATAATACAGCCCACAGTTACAGCACAACACTCCAGGAGCCTCCTTCCTCCGTATAATTTCACACAGTCCTACCGCGGGAACAGACAACGGGCCCACAGCCATATTGGTATCTTGTCCAAATAAAGGACAAAGCCCCGCTCAGTTGCCAAAACTTTCAGTGTTCATTTGAACTTCTAAATAAGGCAAAAATGACAATATTATAAAAGGACACTTTTTTCAAAAGTTGTCCCATAACTAGAAGAGCTACATTTGTCTTGTCCAGAATAGTAATCAGTCTTCTCTAGTGCCAACCAAAACCTGGAAATTTTCTGAGAACTACTTCATTAATAACAATAGTTACCATAGAAAGCAGAAGCAATGTGGAAGCACGAATCTCTTCAGTATTGTCAACTTCGAGGGTTGTGTCTGTTTGTTTGCATTTATGAGCAAACCAAATCTGTCTTTCTGGCTCTGTTATCGCTGGATTTTATCTGAGGAGAACCAATGAGTACTTACAAACCAATCCATAAGCAGAAATTAGGCCTCTTGTTCCATCTGTCAGCCTGACGCCCCTTGATGTTACGACTCCCCATTCTTTACAGAAATTCAGACTTCAAGCCCCATCGTGTGACTCCAAGGACAATTCCCAGAGTTACCTTCCCACTGCACCCCCCACCCTCAGCGTGAAAAACTGAGATGGTGCTCCCGAAGCACTGGGCCACACATGGTTCCTTAGTCAGCTGCTGCTCCCACGGGGTTGGACATCACATACCTCGGAGCTGCTTGTTCCTGGGTTTTCATAAAAATCCATCACTTCCCAGCTCTGTAACTTGACCTGAGCTTATGCAGCCTCTCTGGGCCTGGGCTTCCTCATTTGTAAACGGTGAATAATGACACCTACTCTACAGTTGGTTGTAAGACTGACATACGCCAACGCAGGTGAACTTTTCAGCACAATGACTGGAAAGTAAAAATCGTCCAGTAAATGCAGGTTATTAGTATTACTATCATTATTCCATCTATACTGACAAAGGGAGAAGGCACCTCAGACAACCAGGAGCTGGCTGCCCTCTGCCAGGTAGGCCATGGCATTCTCCAAAAGAACACAAACAATTTTATGCAGCATCAGTGTCAGAAAAGACCACTCTGTCACCACAATGGATTGAGACAAAAATAAGACCATCCATAATCATGTCTGAACACCAAAAAAATGTGAACATCGTCCAAAGCACAAAAATAGTCAACCTTCTCTCTTTCCTGGCTGCTGTGACTGACTACTGCTTCTCAGCCAATTGCAGCCTTAGTGTTACCCGGTGCTCCCTGCTTCTCCATGTGGTTTATGTAGATGCTCATCCTCCAGCTAGTTTCTCCTCCTAAATAAGATTTCTTTAGCTACCCAGTCATAGGCTTAACCCGAGTCTCTGACAGCATCCACCAAGAGCAAAACCCTTTCCCAAATCACCTCACACAAGCCAAACCCTACAAAAAGGTCTAACACCCTCTTCCTAAGGTGCCCCACGGTTCTTCAAGTTGTGTGTCCTCCCCTCACTGTAATAAGCAATAAACCCACCTTATTCAACTACAAGTGTGTTCCTGGTGGTCTTTGGCTGAAGGGCATCGATAATAGTGATAACAATAATAATAGCCACTATTTATTGATCATTTACCTAACACCCAAGCCTCTTCTAAGCAATTTATATGTTAAATGAATCCTAAATCAACTTTAGAATATAGACATGAACACTTGCAATGTAATATTGAGTTACAGAGAGGTTAAAATGTTTCTGAAGTCAGATAGCTAATGGGTGGTGGAGCTGCTGTAGAGCCAAAGCAGTCTGACCCTAACCTGCCACTTCTTACTAAACCCGCTTGGGGACCTGTTACCATGCCTTTGCAGAGGCTGCACCTCAGGTTTATGAAGATTATAAAGTCACCAATGTGCAAGCCATGGAGAACTTGGACAGCATGGAGAGAGTTCCTCCAACATGTTTTGTTGGCAATGTGGTGGCCAGCATTGTGGGGTGTGCAAAGAAGAGGAAATTATAGTCCCTGACATCAAGGAATGTATAAGCCAGTTGAGGATACAGGACTTAAACACATAAAAGTGTAAATAACAATACAATCAGCAATACCAGAGACGAACAGAAGAATGCATGATTCAGTGTCAAATGAGGTGTGCAGATGGTGCTGGGATTGAGTTCACTCTGGGCTGCAGGCTCAACCCACATGCTCTAGCTTAACTCAAAACCACAGACAGGAAATCAGCTAGAGAGCTGCTTTGTTAGTAAGGGCAAGGAGAGGGAGAAGAAAGCTTTAATAGAAAGAAAGCTACTGAAATTACACATGGAGGATATATAAAACTATATGACTTTTAAGTTTTACTTTTTGGTAATCCATTGTTGAGAAATGATAATTCAGTCTCTGAAAGGGAACCTTTGTGTTATTTCCAATGGACTCCATATTAGCAATGATCTGGAAAAATAAAACATAGAGTTCGCTTCTATTCAGAAGTTGAACCCTGGCCTGACCCCATCTGGCTCCTGCTGTGGGATACACTAGGGTTTGTGTCATTCCACTCTGGTGTCATAGAAAAATGCTTAACGACAACTCCAGACACAGCATCCCCAAAGGATTCTCAGCCACCCGCAGCCACATTAAGATTAGGGTTAGTTCTGCAAGGAGGAAACCAAACTCTTGTGCTGTATTAGAAGTACTCCTGAAGTGTTCTAACACTTTTAGACCTAGAAAAGTAATTCAAGAAGTACATCTGATCAAAGGCTTTGTTATCAACTTGGGCAATGACATTGGGCAAGGTACGCAACCATTTCTCTGCAAGTAGAATTTAATAACAATACTCAACTCATGGCACAACCATGGGGTTACATGACATAGTGTTTTCAAAGGGCCTTAATATGTCCAACATACAGAGTTTCTTAGAATGTGTTAGTAACCAATACTGTCATTGCTCTACATAGTAACACCGTCCTAGGGACTCGGAGAGAGAAAAAAGAAGCACGAGTTATGGTCTTCCTGGCCATTCCCGAAGACTCAGAATTGGGGATTTTCCCAATGTGATTTGGACAAGTCATTCAATTCTATTACTTAGCCACCAACCTATTTTGCACAAGTTCAGGAGCTCAACTACTTCATTTTGACTCCCAGCTCCACCCTTTACCTAGAATTTTGGCAATCACCTTAACCTGTTTCTGACTCAGTTTATTTATTAAAGCAATGAGAGTAATAATGATTCCTACATCTTAGGATGTTGTGAGGAGTAAAAGAAACATTATATACAGAACCCTGTCATCATCATCATCATCATCATCATCATCTTTATCTTCATCCTCTTCCTCATCATCAGCATCATCAGGAATAACCCAGTTGTTTCCCTTTATCACAGGAGATTCAAGCCCAATGATCTCAGCAACTGAGCTTTCAGAGGCTTTATTTTAGAAAATATTGTTCTCCACTGGTAAAGACAAAGTTTTTGACCTTGTTCTAAAGTGCTATGTGGGGATAGTACACACTGTCAATCACTCATATTGGTAATAACAAATGACCTACACTTGCAGGTGTGCTGGCTGAGCTCAAGGGTCTAGTTCTCAAGAGGAAGAAGGGGCAGGGGGAGCAGGAGGAGGAAGAGGAGCTGCAGAGGAGATAACAGCTGTGCTCTGTTTCTGGCTTGAGTGTGAGGACTACACAGGTACAGCAGAGAACCCTTTGGAGACAGTCAGGAGACTTGGATTCCGGTGCTGGCACCATTTGCGTTTGCTCCCAGGCCTGGGTTCTAATTTTCAAAATCATGAATCGCGTGTTGGGGATACAAACTGGACCAGAGCATATGCCAAGTTCCCTCCAACTATAATCCTCCAGGATTCCCTTTAACCAATACTTCACCAAGAGCAGCTCACATGGATTAAAATTATTGGGCTTCTAAGTGAAAAATGTATATTCTCGGATTTCTACCTGTGGTTATTATAAAAATCAGAATCCTGGGCGCAAAAGCAGAAAGTTAAGGCCAGAAATACATCTCTATCAGGGACCTTCTTAGACATCCACTGCCCTGCACTGCAGAAGAGACAGACTTTGAAGTCATGATGGAAATAAGCAGAGGGAAGTGGAGAACGGGAGGGAGCCCCTGCCTGCTCAGGTAGATCCCTGTGATTTGAACAACCCGTAGAACGTGCTTGGCACTTAACCCATTACCATTACTGAAGATGCCAAGAAGAAATATTTATAGGTACTTTTTAACACGGTCTATAAAACAGGAGGTTGATTCAAACATAAATTACCTACCACGTCATTCTTTAAACTTTAAATCTTTCTCTAATGGCTTGAAGGGTGGCTTGTTAAAGCAAAGTGAGTGTTTAACTACTACATATATACTGGTTAGTTTATAAACATGGAGAGAAGCAGACGAAGTTACTAAAAGTGACAGGTTTGCTAATAAAAAAGCAAACAAAAAAATTTAAGGAATCTTTAGTCTTGAGAAAAAGGCTTAAATATTGGGGGCAGGTGATTTTTCTCCCATCTCCTTAGTTCTTTCTTCGGGGTTAGGTCTACTCTCTGAATGAATCTTCCTACATGTTAGGAAAATGGCAGCTTCATGTCCCAAGGATTCATCATAATTTGTTAACAATCTCAAAAGGAAGACTGCATGCTTTTATCTAGGCTCTTCTGGCAACTTGAGTGAAGCTCTCATTGGACTAGCTTGAGTCACGTAACTGCCTCAGAGCCAATGACTGTGGCCTAGGGATCGGCATGTGCTGATTGGAAGCTTATGTCACATGCCTACTGCTAGATCCTGGGAGCACATTCCACTGCTAAGAATGGAACAGCATTTGCCACCCCAAGCACAATGAGAGTGATGCCACCAGAAAAAGGAACATGAGGTGGTCACGAAAAACAACAGATGTCCCTGCAAAATCTTTAGCAAATATCTTTTATGGGATGAATACATATTTTTAAAACCGAGTAATAAATTATGCCTCATCCAGCATATTTTCTTTTCTGGGTGTGTGGTCAGTATGCTTTCTGTTTGTTACATGTATGATCCTGTACACACTTGTCTCACATGTAGTATCCTCATGGTCGTGGAAAATTAGATGACAAACAGTGGTGGAAAGCATGAGCAAAGTTTTGATCATCGCTTAATTACTAGAAGAACAGCTCCACCTATGATTCTCTCTGTCTCCTGCCAACAGTGACAAAGTCGTTGGAGACACTGCAAATGTGCTTCTGAGAACCTTGTGCAGCTGCTGGAGAAGCGGAGCTGAGAGCTCAAGGAATGTAATCCCAGGAAAACGTTTTCGGGGTGTGTGTAAGTGTTTTAGAATCCCTCTAAGAGAAATTTTTGGTTTTACTCACCTCTGAATTCTCATTACCCAACATAATCACTAATACACAATGGGTACTCAATGAATATTGATTGATGACTATCTGAGTGAACAAGTCAGTGAGTGGTTCCATTTTTAGAACTGGATTTTAGTCATGAACAGAATTTCTACATCACTTAATTTGTGGAGCTATTGTGCGGAACATGATGGTCGTTTAAAAAACACATTCTTTTAAAAAGCTGCATTAGTTTTTGCCCAGTCTTCATTTACAAAGGAATGAGCCAAATTTTGGAATAAAAAAAAATAAGGTGACCAGGAAATGGTAGAATATTTTTAGTCACAAACTGAATTATATACAATGTCCAGATGCTAAAGAGCCTGGCGTGATTCGGAAGAGCGAAACTACTGTGGCTTGAATTAGCTATTTCATTATATAAGGAATTGATTTCAAATTTGTTCAACAATTAAAATCCCCCAAGCCAGGTATAGAGAAACACATAAATGAATTTAGAAAATTTCAGAAATTTTATATCTATTTAATTGTATCCAACCCTGTGCCGTACATGTACTCAGCTCCCTTTTACAGATGAGAAAACTGTTACCGAACAGTTAAGTGATGTTTCAAATTTACAGTCTCCTGGTGCCCTTTCTTGTTTATTTTGTTTTTAGTGTTTTCCTGAGGATTCTGTAGAGGTTTGCAATTTAAGTCACATCCATGCAGCATAGCTCTAACTTCAAGTCCAAGTCCTCGTCACCATCCCCCTCAACTTCCAAGTATGGTTCTGCATTTGTGGAATAAACCAGAAAGAATACCTAATTTTCTAAGTTTAACCACCACTTCAAGTCAACAAAGTTTAACTTCATTCACTGTAGGTTAAAATGAAAAATGGATGTAGTGAAAAAATTCAGATTACTTGAAATCAGAAAATCTGTGTTACAATCCTTCACCCCATACCTATGAGGTAAAAAAAAAAGAAGAAGAAGAAGAAGAAGAAGAAGAAGAAGAAGAAGAAGAAGAAGAAGAAGAAGAAATCATTTGAGTTTTTCTGAAATTTGCCTTTCTCTTTTGCAAAGTGGAGATGATGATGATAATACACCAAATGCTTCTACCTTACATTGTTGGGTGGGGGAACAAAAGGTGTACACTATATTTAAGTGCAAGTTGTAAAAAGTGCAACGCACCAAATTAAGTTATTTGCCTAATTTATTTCAAGAATCTCTCTCTCTCTACCTGAATATGGAAACATTCAAAATTTTAGCAGCATTAGTCTCAACAGACCCACTTCAAATAAACCTTATAATATGAGATTTTAGTTGTATTATAGAATTTCTTTTATATTAATGTAAATCATTTAAATCCACTTGGTATATGTACATCATAAGATACAGCATGTACAATATAGCATATATACAGAGTCTCTGAAGAATCAGCAAGTATTTCCTGAGTGTCTATGTGTTATGTACTGGCTTAATAATGGTGCTAGATCACACAGGTAACATTCTCATTTTGCAAAGGTAAATAAAATTTAGCCTCTAATATCGATAAGATAGGAAGCGAATAAATCAGTGGATAAACCAGACAAAGAAATAGCTAACTTACAATATTTTTTTACATTTTCAGATATATCAAGAGCTATATCTCATTCCACAGAATTCTAGAAGGAGAAAACTGAGCATAATAAAATACCAAACACCATCCCTAACCAGCCTATCTCTAATTATATCAAAGTTTTAAAGGAGGAGTTGTGAAATACCCAAACTCTTCTCAAAATTATTAATATTTGCTTTTATTTCTAAAAGGAAGCCTAGGCCACAAGTCACTAAGTTGTACAATCAAACTAAGGTGCCCCAGTTATTTGCTGGTGATAACAAACTACCCCAAACTGAGTAGCACAAAGCAGCTACCATCTTATGCTCACAAATATTGTGTGTTGGGGGGTCAGACAAGGCCCAGTGGGTCTGTCTTCACTCTAACTCCTGATGTCGGGGGCCTCTGCTAAGATCACTCCAAGAGCTGGGGTGGTTAAACAGCTATGGGCTGGGGATATTTAGAGCAGGGTCCCCAACCTCCGGCCACAGACTGCTACAGGTTCGGGCCTGCTAGGAAGCAGGCTGCACTGCAGGAGGTGAGCGTGAATGTAATGGGCTTGAATCATCCCAAAACTATCCCAGCTACCCTGGTCCATGGAAAAATTGTCTTCCATGAAACTGGTCTCTGGTGCCAAAAAGTTTGGGGATCGCTGATCTAGAGGCTTCTTCACTCGTGTCAGGGTCTAGGCTAGCATGACATGAAGCGTTATTGCTGCCAGGACTGTTGTCCAGGGACCCCTCACATGGCCCCTCCATGCCTTGACTTCCTCACAGCAAGGCAGCTTCAAGGTAGTCAGACGCCTGACGCAGAGTTCTGCGTGTTCCAGCAGGCACCGCAGAGGCCGCGTGACCTCTCATGACTCAGCCTCAGAAACTGCATCACATTGCTTCCCTCATGCTCAGCTAATCAAGTCATAAGCCAGCCCAGACTCAAGAGTTAATACAGATCCACCTCTTGATGGGAGAAGTGTCAAAGAATTCACAGCCGTGCTTCAAAATCTTCACCATACAGAATTAAGCATGGACAGGTGTTTCTTTAGAAGAAATCTCAGGATTTAATTTTGCATCCTAAATGGTTGAATATCTTTTCTGTTTCAAATGTGCAGAAGATATAAAATGAATAAGACACATTCCATGTCCTATCCCTACGAGACTTAGAGTTTAATAATTGGAAGGTAACATAGAAAGTACTTTAATAACCTGCTCTGACATCTGAGCCAAATGAATATCTTTCTTCTGCCCCAATCGTTGGGAGGCAGCCCTTTGAAAACTGACTGTTACTATGTAGTAGGAACTTTCAGGGGTTAGGTTTTGTAATAGTCACTAAAAAAATTCCATGATGTACACACTATTATGGACCCCATTTTCACTCGCTAAGAGGTTAAGTGCTTTGCCCAAGGTCACACAGCCGGTAAGAGGCAGAATTAGGCAGCAGATCCAGTTGCTGACCGCAGTATTGATCTTCAACACAGCCCTCTCTCTCTTCCAGTCTTTGCCAGATCCAGGGGGTCAGTGAACACAGGCGTTGCCCAGTAACACCTTTCAGGTTGCCATGTAATATTTCCACGTAGCTTCACCTCAAGGTTGGTGGGGAACACGTGTCTTGACTTGTGACAGACATGAAATGAATGTGGAGGACCCTGGCAGCCTCCCCCCAAAATGCCATCTTTGATTTGTCTCAGCTTCAGCTACACACAGAATGCTTCTGATTTCAAGCAACAGAAACTTCAACTCAGACAGATGTGAAAAAATATTCAGAAATTGAGAGAAGGGGCAGGCTTCAGGGAGATAGGAACCAATGTTGTCCTCAAGGATTCGGGCTCTTCCCATCTGATTTGCCATGTTGGTGATAATTTAATCTTCAGACTTGAAGCAAGATGGCATTTCCAGGTATTCTCAAGGCACAACATCCAGAGGAAGAGGAGAGGCCATTTTCTCTTACCTGTCTTTCTTATGAGGAAAAAACTTTCCCCAGAAGTCTCATTACTGTCTTTCCCTCATGTCTCATTGGCAGGATTGGACCATGTCCCCTTTTTGGAACCAGACAAGGGGGATGGGACTAATAATAAAACCAATTAGGCCCATACCTATAGCTGGATAGAAGGTCACCTTTTTCAAGGTGCAAAGCCTTATGGGGAGAGGTTGATAACTGAACAAAGTCAGGATTCCTCTAGCAAGGAGCAAGGGGACTGGACGATGGGGAGGCCACAGGGAACAGCGCCTGTTCCGCCTTTCTCTGGTCCACTGCAGTGATTCTGACCCACACCACCATGACTGTTCTTTTCTTTTCTTTTCTTTTCTTTTCTTTTCTTTTCCCTCTATTTGCTTCATAGAAGATGGTAAAGCTCATCTTAGCCTATGAGGTAAACTGTTAATAACTAGGATGAAAGGCTGGGTTTTGGAGGTAAATGTTACTTGTTTAGGAGAACTAATAAATAAATGCAAATACTCCTTAAAGTATGTTCCATAGAATATTAATTATGAATGTGTGTGTGTATGTAGAAGAGAGGGCACATAAAAGTGGGAGAGAGGGTTCCATGGTTTTAAAAACATCTGAAGATGCTGCGCACCCCTTCCCTGTCTTGCAGCCAATGTCAGTTAAGCACATGAAAAACCCTGAGAAATCATGCAGTAGAGAGATGCAGTGTTTAACCCAGTGTTTCTAATCCCTTTTTAGACTGGAAACTTCTGAGCACTTCTATCAAAGTCCTGCAGAACATGTATGCTATGATCACATTTTGAAATACACTGATAATATCTTCTCTTCACTTGTGACATGGAAATGTAATATTCTTAAATTAATATCAGGTATGGGGACATCAAGAGTATTACAACCTGATCATCTTACTGTCACATTGTTCTTTTTTTTTTTTCCTGGAGTTCAATTCAATTCAGCTGATTCATGCCTAAAATATAACTTTGAGGTACATGTCCACATACATCTATCTATCCATCAATCTACCAATCAAAATTGGACTGAAGCCAACCCAGGTAGAGGAGGAAATTTGGGGATGGTAATGATCTCCATTTGTGATATACTGGGTTTTAGGTGTCTCTAGGAAATTCAAATGGAAAGTTTGAACAAATGTTAGCACAGAGACACACAAGCCTAGCATTTGGGAGATCTACGTTTCAGTTCGAAAATGTCAGAGGGACTTGTGAAGAGGCTGGGATTGAGGATGTGAACAGGTGAAGGGGCAGGGCAGTGCGGAGGTTTCATAGGGCATAGCGGGGAGGCCTGGCAAAGAAAAGAGGGCTGCTGGCCAGGACGAGGGGGTGGAGCAACAGTACCTGGGAGGGCAGATGACAGAAGAGCTAATGCTTCTGGACATGAAGACCCTGTGTGTTTCTCATGACAGATGAACAGCTGCAATGCTGGAATCCACTTGCCATTCCCCAGCATACAGACTGCAGGGCCACGTGGGCTGCTGTAGGAAGGGGTTGCTATCGCACCTCTCTTCCCATTTCCCCATTCTGGGCTCTGTCAAAGGTGGCCCCTATGGATAAAACTGTTGCCTCCACCACAGACAAAACATACAGAGAGAAGGTTGACCCAGTAACTACAGAAAACCCTTCTTCCCAAATCACAGAAACAACAAAAAGGTAATTGTTACTTTGGGGGAAATGAAGCAAGAAAAGTTTTCTGTGCCAAAGAATACTTTGGATTATATTTTCCTTGTTATGACAGAATATTGATCTTTAGAAAGAGTACAAAGCTCTTGGCTGAAAGCCTTAAAACCTCTAATGAATTTTTTTAATGGAAACCACCATTCATATGCACCACAGTCCCATTTCCAAAGGAAATCTTGTTCCAGGAGCCAGAGTTGTTTTCTATGATGGAGTGTGTGTGGTATCATCTGAGGCTCCTTGGAGAGTTAGGGGTGCCCCTGGAGGGCCGCCTGGGAAGCCGATGGAAAAGATGGTCACAGAGGTATCACATCTCTGCGTGTCTCAGTGCCACTGTCCATCTCTGCCTCGTCCCAGTTAGCATGTTGATTTTTTATCATTTTTTTCCACACCCAAAGGCAGAAGTTAGCACTAGTGGCTACAAAGTTTTCAGTCCCCAAAGCTTATTTTAAGAATTTATCTTAGAAACAATTTTCTTCAGCTGTCATTGTTCTCTTCTGGATAATTTCAAATAAGCCTAGCTGAGCTTTTCTCATACATTTTGGGAAATGAAAACATTTTTCTACCAAGGCAAAAGTTCCAGAAATTATGGCTTAGTTATCACATAACTAAAATACTCCATCTTCCGTAGGCCTTCTCCCATAAGGTCAGCCAGCCTTGATCTCTTCTCTTTCCGGATAACCCAGGCTATTTGCTTCTTACATGTTTTCTTCTCAGGCTATTGTTCTTGGATCACCTGCCTCAGAAACACCTGGGGGTATGTGTTGTACATGCCATCTCTAGACCTCATCTCAGTCCTGCTGAATTGGAGTATCTGGGGTGAGGCTTAGGCATCCTAACAAGCTCCCAAGTGATTCTTCTCACCAAACGTGGAGAATGGCAGTTGCATTGCAACTGTTTAGACAATGGGTGACTGCAAATTAGCCCTTTACTTGCCTTGCAGGCGGGAGTGTGGTGGAAAGGGGCCCCTTCTTCTGGAAAGGGGCATCTTTGTCCAACTCGCACGAGGGCACTGTGAGGGCTGGCACTGCCTCCCTGTGGGCCACCTACATGCCCATGGAACAAGCATCACGTGCTCAGTTGTTTGTAACCCCTCCCAGAGGGCCTCATAGACAATTAAAACTCAGTATTTGTAGAGTAGAACTGAATGCTAATAACATATTAATAGTGGAGGAAGAAAGATGGTTTTATCACTCAAACAACAATAGTCCCCTTCATTCCTCTCCTCCCCTGAATTCAGCAAAATCAGCAGAATTTTCCATTGCAGACCACAAATTGAACATGCAGTCTGTGTGGGGGGCAAAATGAAACTCTTCTCTTCCTTCCTAGTGGAAATAAAACTCTTTGGCAGTAATTCTTGGATTGTTTTCTTTGGAAATTGCATTCATGTGATTTTTCAAGATGTTTCCCGGGCTTTGTTGAAATTTGATCCATTTAACAAGAAACACATAACTCAATTCATGTTAAAATTCTCAGGGTTACTTAAGAATAATTATGAGTTGTCCATGTGTGCTAGAAAAACAGTCCAGACTTCCTTAAGAATGGGAAGATTATTCATCTCTCTGGGGTGATGTTTCTCTGATTAAGCATGCCCCGTGCAAGAGTTTGCCCAAGAGCCTCAAGGTTTCCACTGGAAAGCAGCTGACAGGCTTCACTAGCTTTGCCCTAAAGCCAGCCTCAGCGGTGATTTATCATGTTTGAACCAAGGATCTCCATGAACTTCTATGGAAGTGACAACAACATCTCACACACCTCAGGAGAATAAGACGGAGGCCAAACTCTGAGGTGTAATAGTTGGATTGGGTCTGAAACACAGGTTTCCTGCACTTCCTTTGTTGAGTAAGCTTTCCTTCAAGTGCATCCTTCTTTTTACCAAACCCTCTAAGCCACAGCTAAATCACATAAATCTCCCTTGCATTCATACAATTGCCCAACACGGAAATGGACTCCCCTGAGCATTCATAGACTTGAAAGCAGCACAGGTGAAGTAACAGAGGTGGGGAATCACAGTTTGGAGACCCTCCAATCTGGAGGGTTGTGTTGCTGGAACCTAGCAAAGCAGGGAAAACCTGTCCTTTCACCAATGTTCAGGGACAAGGTGTCCCCAAGTCATCCCTTTCTTAATTGAGCCTCTTCTGGTTAGTTGCAAGTAAGAGAAACCCACTGGGGAACTTGATTAAAGATACAGGAGTGTCTCACCAGATCCCCAGGCCCCCAGGAAGAACTGGAGCTGGGAACCAGAGGCCATCAGGGGGCACCTCTCCACCATCTGTCACTTGTACTTCTCCCACCCTGCACCAGCTCCCTGTTTCTAGTGAGCACTGTGATCGCAGGGTCCTTCCACTTAAATTTCCTCAGGTTAAGGCACCAACCCAGACTTGCTTTTTTTTCTTTTTTTAAATCCTAATCTCAAATTCCCAAGGAAGGAACATGGATTGGCTCATCTTGGACATGGTAACTTCTCTGGGTGTTCATGGCCAGGGAACCAAGGCAGGTAAAGCAGGTTATTCCTGTGTCCTTCCAGATGGTGCAGAGAAACACCCCAGAGAAAGCCAACTGGGTGCAAAAATCTACAAAGGCTTTACCAGAATCCTCCCTCCTAGGATTTCGCAAACAAGAGAGAGCTTGAGGGTCATTTATCCCAACTACCCATCTATGGCAAGAATCTCTTCCACCACATTGTTGACTAATAATCATCCTTCAGTCCTGCTTGAGTACCCCTCCCTTGGGTTGGATAATTTACTCCTCATGAGGCACTCAGTGAAGTTAAAATTTCTTTCTAAGGTTATAACAGATTCTTCCAGTGATGCCCACACATAGATAGATAAGACATAGCTCGAACTATTCAGGTAGCATTCATCTCTAACTTTCAGAGATATATAGATTAGGTATAGATATAGGTATAAGTATGAGTATAGATATTCTTTTTTCCAATTAACAAGGATAAATAGGAATTAAGAAGAGGGAGATGATGTGAGAGAAAGGGCGTGGGCTCTGGCGATGACAGACCACCAGTTTTCAGACAGCTATGGGTGAGCTGTGCAGCCTCCAACAAGCCATTAAACCTCTAGTTCCTCAACAGTCAAATGATCAGAGTATCATGAAGATTAAATTTGTAAAAAGTGCAGAGAGGATTTGGCTTACTTCCTGGCATAGAGTCAAAGCTTAATTTGTTTTAGCTGCCCTTATTTTATGTTTGCATTCATTACTAATAGAAATACAATGAAATCCTGTATTTTCTAGGTCTTATATCATTCTGTAAGTGATAGTTCTCGATTTGACCAAACAGCTTGTGTTCAAAGGGCCTTGTCCATGCCAGTGGGTAAGAGTGGCGGCATCAGGGTGTTCTTTATCCACAGCCTGGAACCTGTTCCTGGTGAGGAGGCGGGAGAAACATCCACAGAGCACCTGCCCGAGGAGTGGGTGCCATTCCTTCAGTTACTCAAGCATAAAGCTGAGGTCTTTTGCTCAAGCTGTGAAGATGGGGAGTTCGTGAAGAACATGCTATGTGTGTAGTTTACAGAATCGACATTATGACTTTCATAATCTTTGCAAGTAAGTAGCCAGAGCCAAGTGCTCTGAGTACACGTTCCTCCTGGGGTTACTGAGAGGTGTGGAGAGACAGGGGAAGGGAGCTGAAGTGGTGGAACTACCTGGGGGTGTGTTGTCTATATACCCTTGCCCTCAGGAGCCAAGGACAACACAGGGTGTCAGGCTCTCTCTGGGTGGGTGGAACATTACTCTTCAGACCACAAGTGCCTTCCAAACAAGGAAGTAGTGAGGAAAAAATCTGCCTATAGTAATTACCATTTCATTTCCTCCTTCCTGTGAATACTGTGCCTGATCTCTCGGGTAGCAGGGCAGAATAGAACTGGATGGGCATCTTGATGCAGGGCCTTTTCCATGTTCTGGAGTCACGGAGGGCTTGGGGAGCAAGCCTGGGCTACCTGCTCCACACTGGCCTCCGCAGTACTTGCTGGTTAGCCAGCAGCTGCCAGACAGACCTCTCCTGAGAGCCTGCTGCTGTCCGGGGACATGATACCTGCAAGATGGGAAGAGGGGATGAGGAGATGTCACAGGTTCAAGTTGACCCTTTACTGAATGTGAGCTCTGTGTGAGGGACCCTCTTTAGTTCAACCAACATTTACTAAGCACCTACTGTGAGCTCAATGTGAGCAAGTGTCCAAGGGTACCGCGAGTGCAGAATGTACCCAAACTCTATGTGGGGTCAGTGGGAGCGGGGAAAGGCTCTTGGAAATGGTGATATTTCAGGTGCACCTTAAACAGCAACATGTTTCAAAGAATAGGTAAGTATGTGAAAAATGTTCACATTAAATGCCAAGTGAAAATATGTTTAAAATATTTTACAGCACAATCTGAATTTGATTACAAAAAGCAGACATGCACAGAAACATAAAGCAGACACTGTTTAACCTTCTGCCTTTTGTCTTCCACTTACACCCACCCAGTTAAGTACCTGCATTTGGTATATAATTAGAAAAAAGAGAGATATGCCACAATGTTAATCTGGATTGAAAATTATTAGTAATATCTGTTTGCCTTCTTATACTGTGTTATAGCTCCTAAGATATAAAAAATAAAATAAACCCTTATGTAATTTTAAAAAACAAATGCTCACATATACAGTCAATTGATTTTAGACAAGGGTGCCAAGACTATTAAATAGAAAAAGGAGAATCTTTTCAGCAACATGGGAAAAAATGAAGGTGGACCTTTACCTCAAAGCTTATACCAAAAAGAACTCAAAATAGATCAAAGACCTAAAAAAAAAAAAAAAAACACCCCATAAAACTCTTAGAGGAAAGCATCAAGGAAAATCTTCATGCCAATGGTTTTGGCAATGGTTTCTTGGATATAAAATCAAAAGTACAGACAGCAAAAGAAACAGAGATAAACTGGGATTTCACTATCAAGACAGTGAAAGACAATCCACAGAAGAAGGAGAAGTATTTGCAAATCACATATCTGATAACAGATTAATACTTAGCCCACATAAAAAACTACAATTTATTTTAACAACAGAATAAACAACTGAATCCAAAATGAACAAAACAATGTGGTATATACATACATGAACTATTATTCAGTAATTAAGAGAAATGACATTCTGATATATCCTACAAAATGGATGAACCTTGAAACTTGACAATAAGTAAAATAAGCCAGGCACAAAAGGACAATGGTACACCATTCCACTTCAGTGTTCACCCATGTCCTGGCACGTGTCAGGATTCCCTTCCTTTTCTTTCTTTTTAAATTATATTTTATTGATTATGCTATTATAGTTGTCCCATTTCTCCATCATTCCCCTCCACCCTGCACACCCCCTCCCACCCACATTCCCCCCTTTAGTTCATGTCCATGTGTCATAAGTTCTTTAGCTTCTACTTTTCCCACATTATTCTCATCCTCCCCTGTCTATTTTCTACCCACCGTCTATGCTACTTATTCTCCGTACCTTTTCTCCCTCTCTCCTCCTCCCACTCCCCTGTTGCAAACCCTCCATGTGATCTCCATTTCTGTGTTCCTGCTCCTGGTCTAGCTGTTTGCTTAGTTTGCTTTTGTTTTAGGTGTGGTTGTTAATATCTGTGAGTTTGCTGTCTTTTTACTGTCCTATTTTTTATCTTCTTTTTCTTAGATACGTTCCTTTAACATTTCATATAATAAGGGCTTGGTGATGATGAACTCCTTGAACTTGACCTTATCTGAGAAGTGCTTCATCTGCTCTTCCATTCTAAATGACAGCTTCACTGGATAGAGCAATCTTGGATGTAGGTCCTTGACTTTCATGACTTGGAATACTTCTTTCCAGCCCCTTTTTGCCTGGAAGGTCTCTTTTGAGAAATCAGCTGACAGTCTGATGGGAACTCCTTTGTAGGTGACTGTCCCCTTATCCCTTGCTGCTTCTAGAATCTCTCCTTCATTTTAATTTTGGCTAATGTAATTATGATGTGCCTTGATGTGTTCCTCCTTGGGTCCACCTTCTTTGGGTCTCTGAGCTTCCTGGACTTCCTGGAAGTCTATTTCCTTTGCCAGATTGGGGAAGGTCTCCTTTATTATTTGTTCAAATAAGTTTTCTACTTGTTGCTCTTCCTCTTCCCCTTCTGGTACCCCTATAATTCGGATATTGGGATGTTTAAAGATGTCCTGGAGGTTCCTAAGCCTGACCTCATTTTTTTGAATTCTTGTTTCTTCCTTGTTTTCTGTTTGTTTCTTTCTTCCTTCTGGTCCACTCCATTGATTTGAGTCCCAGTTTTCCTCCCATCACTATTGGTTCCCTGTGCATATTTCTTCATTTCACTTATTGTAGCCTTCATTTGTTCATCTAATTTGTGACCAAAATCAACCAATTCTGTGAGCTTCCTAATCACTAGTGCTTTTGAACTGTGCATCTGATAGGTTGACCACCTCCTGGTTGCTCAGATGAATTAGCTCCGGGTGCCGATCTGTTGCCCATTTGAGCCATCCTTGGTTTTGGGGGTTTTTTTGTTTTGTTTTTGTCTGGTCACAGCTGTTACGTAGTGAGGGGCGGAGCCTTAGGTGTTCACCAGGGTGGGGCAGCCCAGTTGCTGGGTTGTGATGCTGGATATGGGGGCGGGGTCTGAGAAGGAACAATGGTGCTCGCTCCGTGCTCTCTTGCTGATTCCAGTCCCTTCAGCCACTTTCCACAAGCAAATTGGGCCCTTCTGGTGCTGATTTCAGTGTGGGTGGGCCTGCGCACACTCCAGGACTCCGTGGGACTCCCCAGCGAACTCTCCTGTGAAGCTGGGACTCCCTCCTGGCACCTCAGCCTCTACAAGTGTTTTCAATGGGTGCTTTTAGGCTTCATGTCCCAGCGCTGGGGCCCTGCATCACGCAGTCTGTCTTGTTGCCCAATTTTGCCTGGTTTATCTGTGCGCGAATGTGTGTCCACAGTCAGCCACCTTGTGCGCCCTGCTTGGCCTCCTCACATTCGGGAACACCGCCTGTGCACCTGCAGTGACTGTGCACCCAGGACCACCAGCTACCACCTTATCCCGCACGACCTGACTCTGCTGGCTGCTGACTCTACCCCTCTTACCGGTCTGGGTGAATCATTGTCAGACTTTGTACAATTCAATTTTCTCTCTGTGCTGGTTGGATTTTTTTGTTGTTGTTCTATATTTTTGTTGTCCTTAATCTTGGTTGTGAGAGGAGGCACAGTGTGTCCAGCTACGCCTCCATCTTGGCCGGAAGTCCCATTTCCTTCCTTTTCTAGGCTGAATAATATTCTACGGTATGTATGTACCACATTCTGTTTGTCCATTCATCCACTGATGGACATTTGGATTGTTTCTACACTTGAGCTATTGTGAATAATACAACTATAGACATTGCCATACATGTTCCATCCATGGAGTTCCAGCTTTCAATTATTTGGGGTAAATACCTAGGAATGGAATTGCTGGATTATATGGTTATTCTTTGTCTGTGACCTTTTGGGTTAGAGCTAGTACCCTCTGAAAAATCTGTGTCTTCTCATTGCAGTAGTGGGAGCAGAGGAGATGGTGGCAAAGAGCAAGTGTGGGACAGCTTATTTAGCCACAAAACAGGAGCTTAAAAATGATTTTGAGAGTACAGAGACAGTTTTCCCACCCTCTCCCTCCAGACTCTGAAAACAATTTTCTGCAGCCTTTTATTGGACATTTCTATTAGCCTTCCAGGAGAGCTACCTTCAGAGAATATTTCAAATTGCATTATACATACAGCTTTTAAATATTAACTCAATCTGTAGAATTTTATAAAAATGTACTGACTTGGGGAAAATGACACAAAAATAATATCCACTGGTTTTTTTTCATATCATACAACTAAAGTGACACATTTTGGAGTAGCAGAGTTATTAAAATGCAGCCTTACGCTGATATGAATGTCACTTATATTTAAAAGGAAAGTAATTTTACATGATTTCCTCTCTTATTTTTTGTCCTGGTGACACCAGGAGATCCGTGGATTCAGTGACTTCATTTGATGAAGTCAAATGACCTTGCTCCTCCTACCACACTAGTGTAAACGAAGACTGGAAGCTTTCAGAGTCCTTCTTCCCAGGGGAAATCAGGAAATGTCATGATGGTCACAGCAGCCACTTGGACTAGCCTGGGAATGAAGACAATTTTGGTCATGGGAATGGAAGAAGATGATTTCCTTGAAGTCCTTCACCCTCCTGGTCTTTCTCCTCTGAAAACATTCCATGACTCTGTGTCATTGTCCAAAATGGAACATGCACAACTGAACCCAATTTGTCAGGGATACTCTTAGCATTCCAAGTGGTCGGAAGCCTGAGTTAAGGGACAAACACTGATGGGAAGTTAGGGGTGCATGTAATCCAAAAGAAAGCGGGCGGGGTTCAGATGAAGCTTGGTCCGGAAGTTCAGACAACACCACCACGTTTTCAATTTCCCTCTGTCTCCCTGTCTTATAACCTAGTGTTAGTTTTATTCTCCGGTGGCACTCTGGCAGGTCTGGAGTCTCCAATTCTTTATCTCCCATCCTTATAACATGTGGCCCAGAGGAGGCCATGAGGATTTCCTCTAGTAATTCTAATGAGGACCCATCCCTGAAGCAAGGGGAGGCACGAATCGCACCCAAATCATGTGGTTGAGAATGGGGAAGGGCGTTTTCCCCCAGGACAGTCCAGCATTCTGTTTCCAGTAAAAGGGAAGAATCCAATCTGAGCAGCAAACAACCTGTGTCTAATGTGCTAGGTTTTCTGACCAATGTGGAGCAGAGTGTGACTCTTATCTCCCTTTATCGAGAACAACACTGGCCACCAGAGCTTTCGGTGATGATGGCAAGGTTCTAAATCAGCAATGTTCCACCTTGTTCATCTCATGGCACACACAAGCTAATTAATGAAATTCTGCAGCACACCAAAAAATATACTTTTTGCCAACCTGACCAAAAAAAAAGTCTGATTTTGATTCATTCACACCGGATGGCTATCATTGTGTTGGCTGTTATCTTTTTTTTTTTTATTTGACAGTCTAAGGGAAAAGGGTCAGTGCCCGACTAAATAGTCAGATACTGTATGTTTTAAAAATTCTTGCAGCACACTGGTTGAGAATCACTGTTCTGAGTATATGCCGTCTAATACAGCATCCATCTAAGCACATGTGACTTGAGCACTTGATGTGGCTACGGTGACTGAGGTACTGGGTTTTTGATATTATTTAAACTAAATTTAATTAAATAGCCACACATGGCTACAGGATGTAATGCTGTTCTAGAAATTTACACTTGCATTAAGGCAACTGAAGATTACATTTGTTTTTCTGGCAGGCACATAATATTATTTATAGTACACAAAGGAACTTATTATCCACAAAATCCCATAACATTTTTTTCTATTTATGTGGCCACTGATTCACCTCTGTCATTCTGTACATTTGCAGTTAACTATTTAGACCTAAATGCAAGATGTTACATTTGTTCCAGATGGTATTATCAGGGCATCCTTGTCCTTAAAGAAAATGTTTATTCTGATTATTTTATCCATGGCATCACTTGTCCTACCACCCTGCCTTTGGGCTGTGTCGTGCAGGTACTGCCCTGCAGCAGGGTTCTCTTCAGCGGGATTGTGAACAGCTTTGAATCCACAGCACTTCTGTAATTGCATGAGGATTTTAGTGTGCTCCTGCTAATGTTTTTTTTTTGTTTGTTTGTTTGTTTGTTTTAAGAAAAGAACCTAATACCTTCATTAAATTTTCAAAGGTTAAGATCAATAATCAATACTTGGCATCTTTGCACAAATGATTAAACAAATTATTAAACCAGCGGCCTGCTATTAAAAATGGCCCCCCCAGTGAATGCCAGCATTGGCCCAGGCTCTCTCTCTGGCCCTTTAGACCAGCAAGATAGTGGGCTTTTATTTTTCAGAGATTTACTTACCCTGCTCTGTGCTGACACTTCTACCCACTGTAATAAGGCAAGGACACAAAAGTCAGAAACCTTTCTTTCTAAAATCTTCTAATTGTTACTCACTCTTTAGGGTGTTTTTGTATTTCGTCTACAGTTTCATAGTTGTCCTGTGTGAGAAGGTCATTCTAATACCTCATTATATATAATTTGTTATCTTACTATCTCCTTCCTAAGTCTTATTATCTTATTTATATGTACACAGCATTTACTTAACCAGAACTGTAACAATGAACATCTTTGCCAGTGGAATCACTGCTGCAATGAAGATCCCTATTCATGCCTCTTTGGGCACCTGTTGGAATAGATGATGAGAATTGGGAATGTGAGTCATCGGGTATATACATTAAGACTGTAATACATGACAGCTGAAAGTCTGGAAATATTAATAATGTCATCACAAGTGATATCATACCAATAAACCATTTGATACGAACTAATACACATAATAAAATTCCAATATTTATCACATGCAGCAAATGCACCAAAATGTTATCAAACAGGGTGGCCACCCTATACAGACTACCAAAATGTTTTCCAAAATGCCCATAAGTGCTAAATACTGTATTTTGACATAAGTAATTGAGAGAACTTGGAACTCTTTTTCTGGAAGGGCTGGAAAAGAGGCATTTCAATCTATCTATTGTGGGTTAAGGAGGGCCATCCAAAGCCACACGGCCAAAGCACCTGGAGGTGAAAGAGCAACACAGAGCACCTGGCTATCTTCGGTGCCCTCGCTCTCCTCTGAAAACAGGGCTCAGCTCTGCCTTGTCTCACACTGTGAAGCCCCTGGGGAGATATCTGCGCACCCCAGAGCAAGAAAGTTTGCACAAATCAGCGCTACGAGGGCAGGGTGATGCAAAGGGGCCTGGCCTCAACTGTCCACCCCTAATGTAGGCCAGCCATGTGCCCTGCAAGTAGCAGACTCCCCAAAGAGTAAGCATGAAAGATAATTAAACATTTCTGGATTTCCACTTTGATTCAAAAATCATGGGAGGCTCTGATCTTACTTTTCCTCCCCATGCAGCTAGAATAGGGAATCTGACATTTCTTAGCTGGTAGGGTTTTTCTTTATGGCATTATTCTTTTTTTCATGATGGTGTTTTACTTTGCAAATGGCAAACAGATCATGATGTGACCTGTGTAGAAATATTTTCAAAGGAAGTCTGAGAATTCTGAAGTTAACTGAACATGAGAAAAGACTTTGTGCTTCCATTTAATATTCAGCAAAGTTGTTTTTCTAGTAAACATTAAGAGCGTAACAAAGGTCCATTGCTATCAGGCTTTCTCACATTGTTTAATCAGGTGTTCATTGATGGCATAATTACCACCCATCCACGTTGTATCAGCTGGTATCAACTAGGCCCTGTGGGGAGTACACACACGAACTATCCTTAGACCAGCCTGAAGCTGTGGGGCACCCAGACAGGTTCGGATGTCAGGTTCTGTACATGGATCGAAGTGACAATGTTGACATTTTAAAAGAAACACAATTTCTATCCTCATGGAGTTTACAGCATAGTAGAGAATGTAAATCTTACGTAAAAAAATTACAAGTGTATGAATTCACAGAAAAGTGAAAGGTCTAAACTTACTTTATAACTTAAACCAGCTGAGTGCTTGTCCCTCCTTCCCCATCAGACAGCCCACATCCAATAACAAACTCCTTGCTTTTCATTTCCCCCCTTTATTTCATTCTTTCTCTTACTTTATTTCATTCTCCCTTCCAGGTAATATTTATTTATGGAGTGTCTCCCATGTGCCCATCAGTGTGTTGGGGCAGGAAATGTCAGTGCGAACAAGATACATCGTGGGTAAGAAGCTACGTCCACTGGAGCCCTTCTCATGGCCCCTGACGGTCCCAGGCCTCCCCTGACGGGCAGGCTTTCCTTTCCTAGCACCCGCCAGCAAGCGTGCATTTTCATTTTCTGTTCAGAAACCTGAGAATGCCCACGACCATAAATCAGAGGCTTGCCCCGTGGCAAACACTTTACTGGGCCCTGAAGACAGCTGCCCAGAATTTGCCATGGAATGAAGGCTGGCCAAAGTTTACTGAAGCTCTCCATACTTTGCTTAAGACTAGAATTCACAGTCAGCTGCCAGGGGTGGCTTTCACTCCGTCCTTCTTTCCAAGACCCACAGAGATGAAGTAAATGAGCCACAGAAAGAGGGATTTCTTTCAGGCTGGAGATATTACAAACCTTCTCTGAATATAAGAGTTGGCTTTAAAAGGCAGCATTCACTATTGAGGGGATAACTCCGAAGAGGTCTTGTGGTTATAATGGTTTTATGATGACTTTGGATCTCTGTAAAGACTCCTGTGTTTGGGTGACCGATTCCACACTGGAGAGATCGCACAAACATTCCTTAACACTAGTCTGTGGCTTTGTTTGACAGAATTAAAAGAGCTCTGTGCCCATTCCAGTACCCAGTCATATTCCCAAACTGCCATTCACAGGACTGTGGATGCTTTCAGAATCAGATTCGGGGTCTTCTGTATTTTTTTTTAAATCATATATGCAAAGAGAGTTGGGGGTGAATCTATATTATGTTGAAAATAAAATATATTGAAGTCAAACTGCTGTCCTCCAAAACCTATGGATGAAGAAATGTTATTTGTTAGTTAGAATGCATGCATACATATATACTCATATAGATACACAGAAATATACATATACATACACAAAATACATACATGAATTCATACATATATAAACAAACAAACAAACTGATTGGAAAAATATCTGCCCCTTTTCTTCTACCATCAATCAATTAACCAGGAAATAATGCCTCAGCACTTACCCTTTGGGGGAAGACTACCCTATATGTTGAAAATAAAAGACGTTTAAGTCAGGTCACAAAAGCCTTTAGATGAAGAGGTGAGATTTGTTAATTAAAATATGTAACACATGTATACATATACACGCAGAGAGAGAAACAAATAGTTTAGAAAAATATAAGGGATGATAAAAAGGGATATGTTCAACAAATATTTATGGAGTTATGTATTCATTTACTAGGCATGTCCTAGTGCCAACACAGAGCCTTTATTGTAGTGAGAGAGACAGACAATAAACAAGATGTAATTTCAAGTAATAGAAAAGTTCCATAATGAAGAAATAAAGCAGGGTGAAAAAGAATTGTGGAAGAAGGGTGATACTTATGGGGAGCGTAGTCAGGGCGAAGGGAATATTTGCCATTGGACCACGTGGAAACAGCCATGGATGCAGGACATGCAGGACCCTGCAGAGGGTAGAACAAACTTGGGCTTGCATTCTAAGTGAGACGGAAGAGACACGTGGAGGGTCTGGGGCAGAGACTGGCATGGTCAAAGGCGTGGCTCCTGCGTTAAGAACAGACTACAAGGGACAAAGGCTGAAGCAGGAGGCCACGCAGGAAGTTAATGATGATGAGCACTGATGATCGCTTGGACCTCGGGTGGCAATGGGCATGACAAGAAGTGGATGAATGAAAAAAATGCTCCAAAGTTGGAATCAACAGGAATTGCTGATACGTCAGAAGTGAGGCGTGAAAGAAGGAAGGGAGGCAAAGGATGACACCAAGGTTTCTGGCCTGAACAATTAGGAGAATTGCTCATTGAAATAATTACTATCATAATGCAAACCATATATTCCCACTAGAATAACTGAACTTTATATGACAGACAACATCAGATATTTCTGAGAGTATACAACAACTAGAATTCTCATGCATTGCTGATGGGAGTGTAACAGGGTATAACCACTTGGAAATCAGTCAGTACCTCCTCATAAAGCTAAACTTACATGTTCTTATGACCCAGCAATCTATGCATAGGTATATAACCAAAACAAATGAAAACATATTCTTCAAGAAGATATACATAAGAATATTCATAGCAGCTTTTCTTACAATAGTCCTAGAATGGAGACAACCCAAATTTCCAGGGAGAGGAGAATGGAAAAAGTATGATATAATTATAAAATGCAGTACTACTCAGCAGTTTAAAGGAATGAACCACTAGTACACATAGCAACATGGTAAGTCTCCAAAACATTATTCTGAGCAAAAGACTTCAATACAAAAGAATATGCCTGGATTGGTTCCATTTAAATGAAGTCCTAGAACAGGCAAAGCTAATCTATGTTGATAACTTAGACGAGCACATGCTTCTGGGGTGGTGGGAAGGTGGAAGGATTAACTTGGATGGGGCACAGTGCATCTTTCTGAAGTGGTGGGAATGTTCTGTATCTTCACAGGGACACAGTTCACACCAGTGAATGCATTTGCTGAAACTGATCTAGCTGTGCACCTTAAGGTCCATTATCCCTCAGTAAAAAATGTTTCTATACAATGGAAATTTCTTCAAATAAGTTATGTATTTTTAATTAAAAGTATAGATACCCAATGATACATGCCATTTATGTATAAAAACACAAAATACATATTTATAGATACATATATGTATATGCATACAACTAAAAGCAATAGTTTTACATTAAGATAATACAACTTAGTAGCTTTTCTTGCCTGACTCATCACCAATAATAACAGTAGCATTATTTTGTTTAAATTTCATGACAGGCTTTATAAAGTGGCTTGTTTTACTTGCCCCACTTGACACAAAGCAGCTGAGTAGGAGAGCAGCATGGCCCACTTAGGGACCCATCGCTGTTGAGCAGCAGAGGTGGAACTTGAACCCATGACCGCAGCGCACCAGAATGTCTACCTTTAACTACTGCACTGCAGTTCTCTCTGGAGCAAGGCCACGGTGCTCCCTAAGGAACCCTTGGGTCCCTCGAGGACCTCCGACACTCCCTCCAGGTGCTGCCCTGTCCTCCATCCGTGTTCTCTTCCGGGGCACCCAGTTTCTATCCTGTCACCTTACACCTGGCTCCAGCCTTCCCACCGGCCTCTCAGGGTGAGGCCTCATTTAGAACATCTGCTCGGCTTCTGTCTTTGGTTTTATGTTTAGATACTGCCTTTTAGCTCCACATGGCTGAACCCTCTGAAGCCCTCTGGTCCGTCCTGCTCTGCCATCGTAAGAGAACCAAGCTCTCAGAACCCACACCTAAGTCTAGAACACTGGGCCCAGATTTTCGAAGAAGGGACTTTGGATAATTTCTCTCATTCTGAAACTAAAACCCATTCCCATCCAATGAGGAACAAATCTCCCTGCTGATGAGACCAGACATCTACTTCTTCTATAAAAAGTAGATGATTTTACTATTAATATACACAATTCAAACGTGGTGGATCTTAAGAAAAGCAGTCCTTATCTATGGAAGCTTTAAAAGTCTGACTTGTAGATTCTAAAAATTCAATCACTTTACATTTTCCAAAATTCAAAAATGATTCTACAAGCTAAGGCTAGATCTGGCAAGAAAACAAGAGAAATAAGTAATAGGTTAGAATGTAAAACAAACAACCTTTCAGTGAGCTACGCCTCTTAACCCTGGGAAACACTCCGGCGCCTCGGAGAGCGCAGGTCAATGTATCGGCCTTTCACTTTATTAAATTATTAGTATTAAAAAATAACTCTGAGCAAGCAACACAACACAGCACAGTGCTTTCTACAAATAAAATTTAATATGCTATCTCAAGAGCTGCTGGGTTTTATCGCCAAAGATTGGAACATGGTATTTTCAGGGAAAAAGTTGGGTTTTTTTATCTAGTTTGGAGAAAACATGGCCAACATTAGTTCCAAATATTTTATTTCAAACATAAAGCACAGAACCAATACTAATAAACAACAGGCTCTTATGCCAACATCGGTGCATGTTTTTGTTATTGCATTATATTCCATGAGAGTTATTGTGCATAATTAAATAGAAAAAAAAAAACCCCTTGAACTTGGAATTATAAAACCGTCACCACAAACCAACAATTCTGCTTGATGTGTATTAAGTCATTAAATTTATTATAAAAAAAGGAGGAGGGGAAAAAAGTGTTTTGCTTGTAAATCATTAAAAATGCATGAGGGCTGAAGGCAGAGCAAACAGCCCATACGTTTGCTCAGAGAACCACCGCGGAGGGAGGCACTGCAGCTCAGAGCAGAGCCTGAGGTTTTTCTTGAAACCATAATGGGCTGTTATCCCGAGGACTACCGCACGGGCTGCTGGGAAGAGAGGATTCCGTGAACTCTGAAAACGTGAGTGCTGGTCCCGGTTTCCCAGACAAAGAATGTTTGCAGAACTGATTGTGACCTGAGGAGTCTCACAACTGAACAGTTCAGGAGAATGGGCCATCCTGGGGTCCGTGAAAGGCGAGAAGATCTCGGAAATGAGTGCTGAGTTAGGGCCTGGCTTCCGGACAAGGGTCAACCCAGTAACTGAGACCATGGTTTAAGCAGCAAGTTATTTGGGCTTGGAAATCATGTCAGTCTCTTCATTCTGGAGGGTTAGCACAGCCCACGTCACAATCCAGCCTGTGTCAGCATTATATGTCCACTTCAGAAAGCTTTTCCTTAATGTGTTGTAACTGTGAGGCATTAACGAAATGGGCAGGAGTAGAGAGAATAGACCAAACTTGCCAGGGAGAAATACCCATTCAAACTGACTTAGATAGGAGCATCTTCACTGAAGGGAAAGTCAAGGTCATCCAATGGCTGGATATTAAGCCCAGTTAGAACACCTCTGTTGGAAAGTGAGGTACGGAAGCTCCTTCCTCTGCCTTGTGTGGAGTCACACAAGAGCACTTTGCGAGAAAGGGCTACAAGTGCATAAGGTCTGTTTCTATTTACTCATCTATTTTTTCTGGTGCTCTCTGGACATCTGCTTTGTTTTTCTTAATCCATGCCAGCTCTTTCCACTTTATGGATGGCTTACTGTCCATTACTAACTTAGGCTTGTGGCATTGAGGCCATGACCCAATGCTGGCCTCAACTTCACATGACTTCCCAAATAAATGACTGCTTATTTCTCTTTGAGTTCTTTTTTAAAAAAATAATAACAATAAAGGGAACATAGTGACCTCATTTGGGTCACAGATTATTGCTGATCCAAACAGTAGTGACCAGAAGAATCGGTCAACCTCCCAATCACCAGGCTGGGAATATATTCTCTGTGCAGAGGATGAGGACACAGCAAGTGAATTGAGTAGAACATCCACAATCATCGCAGCTATTCAATTAGCCCCTGAATACTCAGGAATTGAAGCCACAGAAAATATATGTACCACCACAGGGATGTGTATGGATATTACTTAAACAACTGTGGTAGTTCTGTAATTCTAAAACAAATGTATTTTTCACATTTTAACATTTTTTTAAATTGAGATGCATATTACAATCAACCAGTATGGGATGTAGTGTTTTTTTCTCCTCCACATAATAGCTGCTATTAAATTAATGATACATCATAAGTTTAACTTTCTCTAAAAAACTAAGGAAACAGGGAAGAGATAATGCTACTGGCTCACAGTGTTGTCAAAAGCTAAAAATCAAATGCCTTTATATAAAATTACTATTAAGTACCATCTTCCTAATTGTGCTGTTTTTGTCTTGCTCTCATTTGAAGGATGACAATTTCATCATTTCAATAGGTAATTCCCCAATCCCATAGCATCATCCTGTTCTCTGATATCAGGCCTAAACCATCTCTCCCTGGATTAACTCATCATTCCAATCAAAGTCCTTGATATATGTCAAAAATAAAAGTGCCCTTATTTGTGACAAAGCCATAAAAAAAATGTGTTGCTTTAATTCCTTCCATAAATCAGTTTCTCCCTTCCATTTCCTTGATTACATGCTGTTTGTCGCTGGAATCCCTCCAATGTCTAGGATCTTTTATTTTTTAACCTAGTAGTAGTCTCTAAATTTAAGTAGGAGATGCCAACGTAGTCTGACATACCTGCCCTTACTCTTTTGTTGTGTCGCCTTACAAATAGTTCCAAGTATGGCCCTTGCCCTTTCCAGATGATTCCACCAAGAACTAAACTACACTCCAGATTCATCTTGCATGCCAACTTGTAGGGCATCTGCCCACCAGTAGAGTTGGCCATTTGGTATTACCCATATTTTTACACAGAACATTAATCTTTCAATTTCTTTTCCAGTGGAATTTCTCCTTACTTTCTAACACTGGAGTTATTTATTTAGCCTGGTACTTAGTAAGAGGTGCTGCAAACTGGCATCATCAGAAAATGGGATAATGTGACATGAAGACCACTCTCCCCAACATAGTTTTAGTTCCGGTTATGACACAGATGCACCGTGTGGCTTTAGGAAACCAGGTAACATCTCCAGCCCAATAAATGGTTAAGAAGATGAGCAGGACTAGGTGATTCCCAAAACTCCTCCAGCTCTAACATTCCACAATATCATTTCTTAATGGTCGGGATAATATTTATCTGAGTTCTCAGAGGCTCAAAGTCACACTAAGTCCTTGACCCCCACTATAATATACCTCACCATGCCTGCATTCCTCACCCATATCCTGCACCTGTCAGGAAGAGGCCACTCAAGCTCTTTCAAAGTCCCATCTCCTACAAACACTCATGTGCACACGCATGCATACGTGTACATACAAGAGCTTTGGAAGTGAACACTTACGGATTCCAGCCCTATAGGACTTTGGCTCTTTACCTTTCTTCCTGATGAACACACAGAAGAAACAATATCCCTGTTTTTCACTCTGAAAAGCCTGCACACTGCCTCCTCCCCAATAAGAGGAACCAATGGTCAGATGATAAAGCTAGTTCCCACGCCATACACTTACCCTAACAGACCCCGGCCTGCCCTTTGAATGCCTCTTTGTGGTTTTGTTTTAGGACACCCCTCCCTCAGGCCCAGTGCCCTTGATGTGCACCAGCCCCAGCTGAACTGAACAGTCACCACCCTGCAACCCTCCCCCTGATTACGGATGTTTGGATCCCCATTTGTCTGGGTTCACTTCAAATCACGATTCTGCTGCTAAATGGAGAAATAACTGCCAAAAATCAAGTAGGCATGATCCCAACTTCAGACTCTCCCAGGAGGCAACCCCTCCTGACCTGCTGATTCATACAGTGTGTGTTAGGCTCAAGTTACTTGAGAAATACTTTGCCAGCCTTTTGTCAATAGTTTTTTTTGCAAGGTCTTCTCATTACTTTCTAATTGCCCTAATTTATTTTCTTCATCTTTCTTATTAAAGTCAGGTTAGAAGTAACTCCAGTTGTGTAGCTTTTTTAATGGTCTTCTTCCTCCAGATGCACTTTCATTCCTAAACAGACCTGGATTCTATACTCAGTATCTGTCTATCTATCCATTGAGGTCCAATAGATTTAGAAAACTCACCAGTAGCTGGCTGTCTAGCTTTAAAACCTTGAGCATTAACAACGTCCCCCCCCCCATAGCATCTCTCCCTCCCCAAGCACAATATGCATGGAACAACTTGCCTGGGTGAGCAGGAACCCAGCCCCTCCATTTCCTGACCTTTCCAAGATGAAGCCATGCTTGGTCTTTCTTGCCCACTGGAGCCAGAACTCTAACGTGCCTTCCTGAACCTAGAAAACTCCCGTAGTGCTACGAAGCTCTGGTTGTTCCAGAATGCACTACCCCTTGCAGGGCTGCAGTTGCTCCATAATTGCCAATGCAAATTCCTACTAAAGACCCAACAGGTCTTCAATGCTACGTTTGGTTTGTCCAAGGCAAACTGTCCCGGGCTCCTGATTTATAGTTTGTCTAAAAAGCTGCTTCCTGAGGCTCAATGTTTCAACCAGAAGATCTGAATCAGGGTCACATCTCAGGGTCCTCTACTTCTGGGGCCCAGAAGAGCCATCCCCTTTCCCATTATAACAAGGGGTGAACATCCTGGATCCATGCCTTTCAACCATCTGAGCTATGTGTTTCAGAAGTCTCAAGGCCTCTCTTCACCAAGCGAGGTGGCCAAAGCCTCTCAGCCTACTCTAAAATATTCAGACAGTGTAGAATTTTAGAGAAAAAAGGAGGGGCTCAGCCCTGACTCTCTCTCAGAAGGTCTTTGGGCTCTTATGCCAGGGTCCTCCCTCTTCCTTTGTGCTTGCTTAGTCATAATTTCCTCAGTCAGGTACTTCAGCTCACACTCTAAATGTTCTCCACAGACAGGAGAGCATTTTGCTAATGGCTTCTATTGGCGTTCCTCTCTGAGACTCTATCCACACCTGCTTGACCATTTTAACTGTCTGCTTGGCTGGCTAACTTGGCCTAACAACCACAGTGAGGATGTGGGTGTTTTTCACTGTATAAACTGCTTGGACTGTTTTTACTGGCTTGACTAGTCAAGCAAATTAAAAGATGTTACATGTGCTTTTAAAAAATTAAACCATTTTTGGCACTTTGATCAATGGTTTGATGCAATCTAACTGATTTTTACGTGAGTTTGACACAAGTTAAAGCTTACAATTTCTTTCGCCCCTGGGCCTCCTCTCCTTCCTCTGCATAACCCGTGGGACTAGTCAACCCAGGACTGATTCTCATTTTGCCAGTTTTCTCATCTGCTACTTGGCCATAAAGTCAGATGCTTCCCACTCACGGCTTAAGATCAAGGCCGTTGAATATAGTGGGACCCAGGGGGTCCTTATCCTGGCTCTGCCCCTCACTAGCTATGAAACCTTGGGAAAATTATTTCACCTTCTTTATGCATTAATAAAATGTGCTTAATAGAGCTGTTATGAGGAATAAATTATATAATCCATGAAATAATATAGTAAATTTTAATAAATGATAATAACAGCTAACATTTACAGAGAATTTTCTGTGAATCAAGCCCAGTGCTAAGAGCTTTTTAGATGATCACATTTAATGGTATCTATTATTATTATTTGTTCAAGTTATTTAAATTCTACCAGTATTTGGTCATGACTCTATGATAAGCATTTTTGTGAATATAAAGGTTACAGTGATAACATCCCACAATCGATTAATTTATATTCTAAAGGAAAGACTACGACAAAGACACAAAAAGCATATTGAGCTCATGAGAGATCAAAGTGTCATGGCGCATAAAACAAGGAGAGATTACTTTTCTAGGGGCACAGGTATTATTAAGAGGCCTTCTTGGAGGACGTGAGATTTAATGATGGATTTGTTCAAACAGGTGGTAGTGAGAATAGAAAGAAGAAAGCAGCACAATAATAGCAGCTAACCCTTGCAGAGCGCCTCCCGCATGCCAGACACTATGATGAGCAGTAGACTTGCATTATCTCCCTCCTCATTCCCATGAATTGGGCATTACTTTCTCCCCCATGTACTCACAAGGCTGAGGGAAGTGAAGTAACTCTCCCAAAAGCATATATCCTGGAAGGCTGTCAGGATTTGAATCTAGAGCCTGTGTTCCTAACCACTACAGCTGTACTTCCAGGGGTTGAGAGGGGTTGACCACAACTGGCGGGATGAATTCACACACACACAACAGAGGGGGCTGCTCCTGTGTTCGGGGAGCACTGGGGAGTTGCCTGTGGCTGCAGGAGTGGCGGGGGGTGTGGCAGTGGTGGGTCCGGTGCAGACAGGGGTAGCCTGTAGGGACACTGTAAGCAGACAGAGCCACATGGTCAGAGACATACTTGAGGAGGACTAATTTGGAAAGGGACTTCATGGAGGCTGAACCAACAAAACGTGGTGACTGATTGGGTGCAGGGAGATGAAGGTGAGGCAGGAGTTGAAAACAATTCCCAGATTTTCACCAGGACATAATGGGGGAAAAGCACGATGATAATTATTAAATGTCAGTAAGATTTTTCACTCATGATCTTCTCAAGTTGTGTCTAAGTGTGGGGTTCACTACCCATTTCTCTCACTAGAGAGCATTAAGGTCCCTTTAGACACTCTCCCTAGGGAACCAAGAAAGGGGGAAGCTCTCCGGTGTCCTTGCTGAAGTCTGATGCCCATGCAGTTTCCTGAGTCACAACTGCAGCACATATTACGGTGACACACTATCCATTGCTTCCGCATCTTCGCCACAAAGGGGGATGGACGTAAAATGGAAATGTGTGAACTAGGGGTCAGAGTTGAAACCTGTCCTGCCACTTCCAATTTACATCACTTTGGGCCCAGTCACTCATTTCTGCACCAAATTACTTTAATCCTCTTAACCACTTCATGGGCAAGCATGGTGGATCCCATTCTGCAGTCCCAGTAAACTGAGGTTCAGAGAAATTAAGTAACAGTGGTAGAGCTGGGGTTTGAATTCAGATCTGTCAAGCTCTAAAGTTTGGGAGTTATTAGTCCACTGAAGTCCAAAAAAAGAAGTAACATTCACTTCTTTGTAGTAATGAAAGTCTCCACTTATAACTGTTCTCAAGTATTATGTGCACCTTCTTGGGTGACCTTCCAGTGCTTCCTAGCCTTTTAACACAGAAGTTCGCAGAGCAATTTTCGTAAACATCTTAGGTTTTGCTGAAAGTGGCTCTTGCATAATTTCGACCCCTGGCCAAACTCTCTTAATGATGTTATTTCACACCATATGCATTGAGGTTGGCCTGAGTCAGCCATATTTTTCACTTTTGATTTTCTTTCTTCCACCGCCCCCTTCTTTTCCAGTCAATATTCATTTTAAATGCAAGAAGTCAGCCTCCTTTTTAGCTGACAAGGCTGGTTGTTCACACACTTTTCGGGTGCATAACTGACACGTGTCCACTTAGGTGTGGGGCTGCCTCTAACCTTGTCTGCAGAAATATTCAAGGGAGAAAAGGCAGGGGCAGCCCGCGGTATGCTGAGCAAAGGAGGTGGTGACCATTAGGCCCAAGTGATCCCTAGATGCTGTTCTGAAAAAGCCTCTGGATTAGGAAAGGCAAGAAAGGTAAGGCTGACAGCCTCCAGGCATCCCAACTGCAGCCCCTGTGGCCTCTTTCCGGGTTCCTTCCTGGAGGGAAAAGAACCTGCCTCCGCAGGGCTGTGAAAGCCCCTCTTCCAGAGCCAGCTCTTCCTTCGGCCCGAATCCTAGTCTGCACCCCACCTAGTGCATTCAGGAACTCTCTCTCTCTCTCTCTCTGGGGAAAAAAGCCTGTCCTGTGGTAGTTCAGTCTTAGCTACTGATTTGAGTCACCTTGGAGCTTTAAAAATGCCTGTTCCTGGGTCCCACTCAGGGCCAGTCAGGGACTCTGTAGAATCTCTTGGTTTGGCTTTGTCTGATTTGTTGTTTATGGTAGGACAGCCTCTATGGGTGTGAAGAGGAAGACCACATAGGCAACGTATCTTTCTTACCATAGGAGAGCTCTATTCTCATCACAACCTGGGGCTGAGCTTTGAGAAGAACCGTGCTGCAATGGTACCTCTGGAGCCACACAGCCTGGCTCCGCCCCCCCCTCCCCCCACCTGCATGCCTCTGAGCTCAGGCACATCAGTTTTGCTCTCCCAGTTGCAATGCATTTTTTGTAAACTGGAGTACCAATCCATCTGCCTTCTGCATTTATAGCATCTAGAATAGTGCCTGGTACAAGGTATTAAAGAGATGAGAACCATTCTTATTATTTATCATTATTAATCATTATCTTGAGCAAATTTCTCCCATGTTTACTTAAACATGAAATATAGGAGGTGAACTGGATGATATTAAGGTGGCTTTAAGCTATAATATTCGTGGGGTCCAGATGAACTTATTCAGATGCTTTGCAAATAATAATAAAAATGGACTCATTGATGTACGCTGCTTTACCAGTCCCCATTCTAATTCTGTAATGACCCTTTGTAGCTGAAAGCTGAGTTAGCAACTCGGCCAGTACTAGTCTAGTTAGTTCCTCTATATCTCAGAAGCTGCTACCAAGTAGAGGAAAACACTGGAAGAGACTTAGGAGATATGAGTTAAATTAGGAATGGGGGGGTGACATTACTAACTCTTCAGTTGGAGTTGTGTTGGAGCAGGGCTTACCTTGACCTAGCCAAGTACTCATGAATGGTCCCCGTTAGGCCCACCATGGGAGATGGAGGGCTGGGCTGGGGGGTTGGGCCTGGAAGGTGGGGATGAGCCAAGTGTGGCAGAGCAGAAGAGGGAAGATCACCCTGAGGGAACCTGGCAGTCCCACTCCGGCAGGTGGGAGCAGGCTACCATGGCTCCGGGGTGCTCTGAAAGTGTGGCTGGCAGGTCAGCTGCGGGATTAACCTCAGATTTCTGACCTGAGCATGATAATTTGCAACTTCTGGAATTACTGAGCAACATTAATGGAAACATATATTTGGAAAAGCTTTGAAGCATGAAACATGCTATTCAGATGTAATTCTGAATATTACTGAGTATTATCTGTGAATATCTAGGACGAAAAACAGAGAGCAGTGAGTGGAGATGGGCTTATCCTCTTTATACAAGAACATATATTCCTGTCTACAAAGGTCAGTGAATGACGTTGCCCAACACATGAGTGTGGCAGAGGTGAGCCTTGCTTTCTGTCGTGTTTAGAAATATCCCTCTTAAAATCTTGAGGCCACTGGGGTAAACCCTGGACCCACTCAGTCGAACAGAAGTCAGATAGGAGTCTAGATTCAGTGAGGTTGGGAACTGATGGCAAACTTAGTCTCTCACATAAAAACCTCTGTTAATTCACATTTTAAATTTTAATATGTCAATAATTTAGGAGCTCAGTTTGCTTGGGTTGTGGGTGTTTGTTTGTTTGTTTTCCCTGCCGCCTATGCAGAATAATTTTGCAAGAGTAAAATCACTGAGCAGGGAGCTCCTGTAAAGCCCATTAGGAAGGTGGTTTGAGGTTAGGCTGCCTCGGGATGTCCATTCTTTTGTAACAAAGGCTGGTTCCTGATTTTATTTTAATACCAGTTTTATGAAATTCAGGGGGATGGACCTGATCTCAAAGTTTGAGACACATGACTTGAAATTGGGACTACCTCAGTTAACAGAGATTTTGCTGTTTAATTATTGCCCAGGTTAGTGTATTCAGATTGTGTCTAAAATGAACCAGTATAGTCACTTACAGGGTGAAAATGTCAATAAGCTCTTTGTTTCCCCAGCCCAACAGCCGATTCCAGCCCTCTGTCTGTCTTTACAAATAAAAGTTTTACTGGAACAGAGCTACGTCCATTTGCTTGCTGTCTGGGCTGTTTTTGAAGAACAATGAGGCTGAGTAACAGTGACACAGACCCCGTGACTCTCAGACCCTACCAAACTTACTAGCTGACCCTTTGAAGAAAAAGTTTGCCAACACGAGATCTGAGATAATTTTAGGCATTTCACAGGCAAACGGTTTTATTTTCATACCTATCAGAAAGAGGTACAACTGTCAAATCTGCATTTTTGCAGATTTTTGTTGTTCTTGCTGTTATGGATAAGCTAAAGATGACAGAGGGCAGCTTTCAATCAACTTAAAGAAAAATACTAAATAAATAGTAAAGCCAGGAAATAGGATGGTGGTATGCAAAGGTCCTATATTTAAGAAACACAGACCTACTGGGCACCAAAAAGTTTGACTTTTTTCTCTCTCTGGATCTAAGAAAACAGCCTAAGAGAGGTTTTTAACTGATTCTCTATTTGAGTCTTGAAATAGTTAGGGGTAGAAATGAAACAGGCAGCAATGATGACTTTGCTTCATACACATGAAGATGAGACAGAGACCATCCATCTGCAATCACACAGTCATTCCCAAACCTGCTTTTGGTATGGAGCAGGAAGAATAGAGCTTTGGAGATAAAGCCTTAATTCTAATCTTCGCTCATCAGAAAATGGTATTACTGGAAAGCTCCATAAGGCCTGATATCAGAGACTCAGCTTTGTCATGTGACCATGGGCGACAGAACTCAGACTGGTCTGGCCCTACCACCTGTGGTCAAATACATAGGCTTAAAGAAAAACCATATAGAGCCCCCCGAAGGGACCACCTTCAGCTTCCTCTGGACTGTGCATTCCGTGGAATGTATGTATGCTTGGATTTTTTTTTTAAAGCAGTTTGGTGGCCTAATGACCTTAGGAAAGAAAACTGATTTAAACAGATTTGAACCTTCTCAAATTTACTGCAGGATTTTTCAGGATCTGCATGGAGATGGAGAATGCAGCTTTGCCCCCGCCTACCTGAGCACAGAACTCTGTTCTCAGAAAGCCCAGGAAATGCCACTTTGAAGGATCAGTGGACGTAATCATATGGGCACCAATATGATTGGGGGTTTAGACTTTATTTCATTTTGACTTTTTTTTTTAAATTCCTTCTCTTTTGGGTATATCATCAACCTAATGGGAAATAAATTTTGTGATAGTACGTGACACAGCTTCCAAACTTAAAAATGCTTGTATGCAGAGATTATTAGGGAACTTTGAAAAACTGTCTGTGCTAAAACTTTTAGAAGGCTAATTAAAAATAAATACCAAGACTTTTAGGAAAGTGCTTTATCTTTTAGTAAGCAATTTTACAAATTTATCCTTTGCAAACATTAGAGACATGTGCACAAGGGAATCCATGTAGAGTGATTTATAATACCAAAAAATTGGAAACAATTTAAATGTTCGATAATAGAGGATTGTTGGAATGGTTTAAATATATTGGTATATTAAGCAGGCAATAAAAACCATATTACAAAAGAGAATTTACTGACATAGAAAATTGTTTATGATACATATCTAGAAGGAAAAATACTATTAAATGGTATTCACAGTATCTGACTTTTATAAAACTATGAAAGTGAATAACCATGAAGAATATTTAAAAGATTTACAAGAAGCATAAGTAGTGGGATTACTTTCGGTGCTGGAATTTGGAGGGAAGTTTTCCTTCTTTGTGTTAATATGTTTACCAGCTTTCCTGCACTGAACTTATATATATAATTAGGGGGGAAGGTTAGACTCAGTTACAGTAGAAAATCCTACAGAAAGCTGATTTCTTCTTATATCCCTTACATCACTTGTGTCCCAAGCACCTACGGCATGATGCACTGTGCGAATGCACGGAGCTCTGTGGTAGGACTGGACAGGGTTTTCTCCCAGCATAAGAGCAACAGAGGACCGATACCAGAACCCAGGCGGCTTCATGACTAAAAATCACTCTTCTTGTGTTGTTCTGCTCAGAAACACATCAACATGAGGAATGGTTGTGCCAGCATCTCAAGAAATGACCTCTGGTTGCTAACCAAGGCAGACAATTTCCCTGGACCACATCAAAGCCCTGACTCAGCTAGTCCTATGTATCTGCTCCATCTGCACCTACTCCAGATCTCCAAGGTCCTGCCACTTCTTCCCCCAGCCCCACCCCTCCCAGCCCAACGGCGCTGGCAGTCAGGTACCACACTGGAGTCCGTGCTGCTGGGGAAGGGATTTCCTTAGGTGGAGACTGTCCCAACAGGACCAGGTTTGGCACCACAGTTGCTTCCACATGAGGCAGTTCTTTCTTCACCTTTTTGGGCGGGATTAAAGCAACATGCACAAATCTCTGTTTATCGCATCTTTAAAAGTTCCCCCAGTGTCATAGATTATTCAAATTTGTATCCCTGCAGCGTGACACCTGCCTAAGGTTCTCTGTCAGGAGCTCACAGTGTGACCTTGGGTAAGAAGTCTCTTTCTTGACCTCGATTTCCTTGCTAATTAAATAAGAGGCCTAGATTTACTCAACAAATGTTTACCAAGTTTCTATTCAGAAGATAGATAAAGCCTTTGTCTTCATGGAGCTTACAATTGAGTGGGATAGACAGTATACATGTTATTATTCAAAGGACTGTGGAAGGGGTTACAGAGGAAAAAGTATAGAGATTCTACTGGATCCACAGGAGGGGCTGCTAAGCCAGATTTGGGGATTCAAGGATGACTTCTTAGAGCTGGTGACATCCAAGAACTGACATTCAGAAGACATACTGAAATGTGAATAAGAGTTAGTAAGAGAGCAGTGATGGAAGGAAGCAATAGTTCATTAAAATCCCAGAAGCAAAAGATGAGTGATTAATACAAGAGATTCAGATAGCCAAAATACAGGATTTGGCAAAAGTAGGTTTACAGTTGTTCATGGGGAAAATAATAATTAATAAGTAATGATATAAGAATAAACTGTGTTCCGCATGCTGACGACTGTAAACTGACTTCTGCCCTGCCCTGTACAGGAGAAGAGAATGGAGCAGGATGTGGGCCAGCTGCATTCAGACTCCAGACCAGCATTGTCCGACATACAGAATGAACCGTGCATGTGGCTTTAAATCTTCTAGTTGCTGCATTTTAAAAAGTAAAGAGGAAACAGCCAAAGTTTGTGGGGGGCTCCGCCCACAGAGCCCCATCCCTCTGTCACGGATCAAAATAAAACTACCAAGACATGATCTGCTTGGGGAGGAGAGGTGGTCGATCTCTCAAAGGAGAAGGACCCAGAGCCCCTTCCTCAAAGGGCTTTTTTATTGGGTCCAAATACACAGGAATACAGGTGTGTCAGGTGGCAAGGATCAAGCAATGGATAACATTTCAAAGAAATCTGAAGGCTTAATCTGAGTCAGTGTCTGTCAGGAAAGGGGGTTGCAAAAACTTTGGGAGACATACTCATTTCCTCCTCGGACCCTTATCATTTAAATGAGAGCACTCTTAGCAAAGCAGGTTTCACAGGACTTTACAAATTCTTTCTTATGCCTGATCACCCGGGGAGCCGCTCTGGCCAGCACGGGGCTGCACAGCCCTCCATCATAGTTTCAGGCTTAAGTGGATTAGAGCCAGTGGACTCCGGCTATGTCAGAATAGCCGGGGGTGAGGGTCCATCACGCCCTCTTTGCTGCAGCCCCCCAAGTCCTTCCATGAGGGCCTTCCAAGTGGTCATGTCTGACTCGGGTTGCCCCTCCCTTGAGGGGTCTTACCTGTCATTGACTACCTGACCAAGCATTGGGATCCAGAGATGGATGAAGCAGAAGCAGCGCTCCTACCAGGGAGATAAGCTTTGTCTCCTAGTGGCTCAGCTCCTCTTGACAGAACAGACCCAGATGAAACAGGTCCCCTGGGCTCTTACTCAGCCCAGCCATGGGGTGGGGGTTACAACTCCTGAAACCAGGCTAAACAGTTCCCAACAAAAGTTAAATGTAATATTTTAGTTAACCCAATATAGCTAAAATTTATTTCAACATGCAACCAATGTACAATTGTTAACATAGTTTATACCTGTTCCCCTACTCAGTCTTTGAAATATGATGTTTACTTTCCAGCTTATCCCAATTCGAATTCACCACATCTCAACTGCTAAACTACCACATGTGGCTGGTGGCTACTGGGCAGGACCCCACTCGGGACCCCACAGGTTTAGACTTTATCTGTAAGAGAATGCAACACCACCCAAGGGCTGTAATGAGGGGCAGACACTCAGTGATTATGCAGGCGGCTCTGTGGATAAGGAATTTGATGGAGAAAGGTGCCAGGCAGGGAAACTAGAAAGGAGGATGTTGTAGAATCTATAGGAAACACGAGGGAAGTGATGGGAGAATAAAGAGATAGCAGAGTCAAGAGATATTTAGGAGGTCCCCTTCACCGCTCTGACATGCACAGGAGCCCATGGAGCACCCAGACCCAAGTGCTGCTTCACAAGGCACGATGATGTATTTCTTTTCTCTGCTCTGCCCTCTTCAAGCTGACAGTCACAGAGCTGTGTGAAGAGTCACAAAGGCCACATGGGTTCCTAAGAGCCATGCAGGGACTTGTTTGGGTAAATGGTTTGTGGCGCCGTTTTGACCCTTTGTCCTCTGTTCAGAGTGAAATAGAAGAATCATCCAGAAAGTTGGAGAATGGTTGTTGCTTTTTCCCCCCTCCATCACTGACACATTGAATCCACAGAGACAGGAGGGGAGGAGGAGATGGATGGAGAAAACTGCTTTTTAGGGGTGATTATAGCCAGAGAGGGGCCTGAAAGAGACATCCTTGGGCCCCATATTTCTTTTGCCACCAGTGACTTCCAAATCGAATGAGCCCAATCTGCAGATCAAAATGAGATTTTTCTTATTGACTTCCCTGAAAGCTTAGCTGGCTCTGCAAATCGAGTCATGAGCGCCCTGCATCATCATCAACCACTGCCGGCTGCAGGGATGTCGGAACGGGGCCGGTGTTGGCAAATATGTCACTGATGCATGAGGCCAGGGAAAATCCAGCTCTTATTGGCCTGGCAGTGCTGACCTGGTTTGTCCATAAATGAGGAGCAAATGCAATCTGCAAAACACACAGAACTGATAAGGGTTACAATGGGGTGGGGCTGGAGTCACTTTCTAAGAGCAGGCATGTGAGGAGAGGAGACAAAGCAGATTTCAAGCTCAAAATCAGACAGTGTTTCAAGTCTGCTCTGTGTGCTGTCTCTGTCAGAATCACCTGAGAAGTTCATTCAAAGTCCGCATATCTGGGCCTCACTCCAGACCTGCCACAGAGGAGTGTCCAGGGTGGGGCTTGGGGATCCCTCACATTTCACAAGTGCCCAGGGCGATTCTTGTGCAAGTTTAAGAACTCCTTAAGGAAGTAAAGAAAGACAAGAGTATTTCATTGGTTTATTGGAAAAAGCACTGAACTTGGAATCAGTCTGGCCCTTCATCCAGTCTGCTGCTGACCGGCTGGATGAGTACAGAGGGAAGGGAAAAATAACTGAATGTGAGATCAGAAGGGGCCACGGGCCTACCTCCCTTGCATCAAGGTTGACACGAATAGGAAGTGGGGATATTAACCCATAACAGAGTCATCTCTGCTTATGCCATTATTTGTCCTAAGACTGTTTCTACACTGATAAAATCCCCTTCAAAACACAGCAGTTTATTTTTTTAATGAAGCACACTATAAACTACAGAAGGAAATTTCTGGCTGTTTATTATAGATCACACTAGTGTGAAATGGGACACAATAACTTCTGCTGACCTCTCTCCAACGTTCCCACTAGCCCTGGAGAGGACAAAGAGATTCACCACCGATATTCCCATTTTCCTGTCCACATGTGAAAAATAAAGCCCTCATTAATTGCAGGGCTTTCACTTGGCATTCAAGTCTATCGATAATCTGGCCACCGTCTGCTTACCCATAGCCAGCACTAGCAAAATTTGATGATGTGATGACAGGCCTTATGTTTTTCTACTTTACGATTTTGCACTTGATATCATGCTGTATATTTGGTTCAAATGTCTTCCTTCTTACCAAGTATCTTCCTATCAGACTCCTACCTATAAAAATATCATGGATGTATGCAAATATTTAACTTCGAGGATGTTGAGTTTGATGCTGTATATAAAAACAAAACCAACACACAGACAAAAACACAGTTCATGACTTAAGTATCGGTAACTAAAGGATTGCTTAAGTAAATACAAGCATCCGATAGAATAGTAGACACAAGCTCGTATGTTGTTGTAAAGAATATTTAACAGCATGGGGAGATAGTCATGATATGCTGTTACAGGAAAGAGTGAGTCCCATTTTAAAAATCATGAACAGATATGACAAAGAACCCAGATAAGAGGACACACACTATGGTGGATAAGACTAATTTTTTGTCACATCACAGGGAGTTTTTTGAAGGGCCACACCAAGAAGAGAGGAAAGATCTCAAGATTGACACAGCCTGAATGCAGAGGGAACACGACCCCTTCTCACCGTTCAAGCCTGCAATACTGTGCCAGGTGAGGTGAAAATACTCCAGTGACAGATATTCACAGAACATAACTTCTCTCGGCCTCTGCTGCTCCCCCAGCTTCTTTCTACTGCCCTCTGTGTGTCTTGAATTCCAAACATATATGAGAGGGTCTGAGTCCATCATTCAGCCATCACCCAATATGAAGCCTCTGCATTGGGCTGAGCTCGCAACCCTGGCCATTTCATTGCCAGTGGTCTGCTCAGCCTGCAGACAGGTGTCTTTGGCCCTGATCAGATTACTCACATGCAGGATCACATGACACATACCTGGAAATATCCAGGTCAGGAACTGCTGTGGCCATCCCTCCCAGAAGCTGTACTCAAAGATGCGTGTCTCCTCTCCAGTACATTCATCAAATAATGTCAGTGGTCATACCTAAATGATGGGGGAGAAATAAATCATTTAGGATTAGATTTGGCTCCATCTGACAAAATGCCCCAAATTATAATGATTTAAATGCATGAGGGTTTATTCTTTCAAGAAGTGTGGAGGTGGGAAGTCCAGGGCTGGTAGGGCAACTCACAAAGTCATTAGGAATTCAGGAGTGTTCTAACCTCTCCTCCTCATTCTAGCACTCAGTACAGAATTTCTGTTCACTAATTTTCTTTCTTTTCTTCTCTCATTTTAAGCACACAATAGGATTACACTCTCCCTTGAATTTTGGTATGGCATGTAACTTGGTTTGACAAATGAACGGTGAGGGGAAGTGACATGTGTCACTTCTGAGCAGAAGCATTAAGAGCCAGTGCACAATGCATCATGTATGTCTTTCCACATACTACTGTGATTTTGAAAGCACAGATAGAGAGAAAGCCTCCATCAGCTTGGGTAATGAAGTGACTCTAGTTAGCACAGGTTCTTTGCTGAACTGTACTGAACATTTATGTAAGGAAGAAATATAATAACCTCTAAGATTGGGGATTCTTGTTATTGGAACAGAACCTAGTCTATCCTGACTAATACATACGGGCATCCTCAAAGTCACTTCCTGGTCTACCGTGGCTGCTGAGATTGAGCCATCATCTTCATGCCTCAGGTGTAAATAGATAAATAAATAAATAAATAAAATTCAGAAGGGCAAAAAGACCAATCCTCTTAATAAAGTCATTCTTTAAAGGAGCCTTCCTGCAAGCCCCATACCTTTTCACTTATATCTCATTAGCCAGAATTTAGTTTCATGAGCTATGGAACTGTTGCAATGGGTAGTGTAGCCTTTTAGGACACATTGCTGCCCTGATACAGCTAAGACTGTGCCACTGAGGAACGAGGAGAGAAAGGGTATTGGGTCATCAACCAATAGCATGTGACACAAGACCTGACTCTCACGTTCTTCTCTTACTTATATTTTTCTAACTTTTTGTATAATACCTGTACAGACTTCATACAAGAGGAAAAAATGTTATTGGCAACCTCTCATTTATCCATGAAGACAAGCTTGAAGGCCACCTACTTCATGAAATCTCCCTTTGCGAACCCAGTAGAAGCCCAGTCTCCCCCCCTATAATTGTTCCCTAAATCTCATTTGTCCCTCCCCCTTCATTTCTTAAATTACACTTGCCTCTGTCTCGTGGTGACCTGTGTGAGTCCATGATCATAGGCACTTTGAGAGCAGGGCCCAGCTCCTCCCCTCCATCTTCTAAGACTCATTTCATGTACAACAGGTGTTCTATTTTGGGAGAAAGGGGGGGGGCTAAGAAGAAGAAAAGGCTATTGCTCAAATACTATCACTTTCTCTTAAATGCCAAACTGAAACAGAAATAAGCCAATCCTTCCTCCAGAGTTAGCACATTAAGGAAGTACCTAAGTGCAAAGCACCAAGTTCAAGTCCTTGTCAAAGAGAAGAATTTAGATAGCAAGCAAGCTCTACAGGCATTCAGGTGGGGAAATGAGGCAACACATGTGGCAGTGTGTGGACTGGTGGAATTTAGGTATGATCTAGCTTAGAAAGCACATGGACAGGCTGTACTGGTGGCTGAAGGTCCTCCAGAGCATGCCAGCGCTTCTTCCACACTGCCTGTGCCTCCTGGTCACCTCATGTGTGAAACTCCTCTGTAACTAAGTGCAGGGCAACTGTCAGTGACTAAAGGGGCTGAAATTTCATATAAGTGAATGTTCATACGAAATTCCAATATACAACAAAGAGAGCTGTGGGAAAAAGCTAAGGGACTGCCATCACCCTCTGGGCAAAAGCATCTTAAAGGATAACTCAGAGGGAGTTGAGAAAAAGTCCTGCATCACTAGAGCAGGGAAAGGGATCCCTTTTCTGGAAGGACAATCTAAAGTAGCAAGTCTGAGCATTCACACTTTGAGTCCTTGCTATGTGTGCTACGTACCAGGCGCTACACTAAGCACTTTACATGCATCACCTCATTTTATCCCCACAGTGTCCCAAGTGATGGACACTATTTTAACCCTGATTTCTAAAATGCAAAAATGACAGAGCACAGGGATTCTAGAACATCAGTTATACTAATGGTACCCTTTAAAGGTCTCCCTGTATGCATACCCTGTGCCAGGTGACTTTGTGGCTCCTCTCCTCAAAGAATGGAGTCTATTTCCCCATCCTGTAAATCTAGACTGGTTTGTCACTTTCTTTAGACATGATAATTTCATGGAAGTGACGATGTGCTGGTTCCGAGCCTAAGCCTAAAGAGGGCTTGCATGCTTCCCGTCTCTCTCAAAACCTTGCAATGGCACATGGAAAACCAGGGTCAGCCTGCTGTATTTTGAGAGGCACATGGAGCAGAGCTGAGTCACTCTAGATCACCAGCCACCATGCAGTTGACCCACCAGCTGACCACAGATGCATCAGTGAGCCCAGCCCTGATCAGCAGAAACACCCAGCCAATCTCTGAACTCTTGAGCAAAATAGATATTTATTATTGTATGCCACTGCAGTTCTGTAGTTGCCGGTTAAGCAACATCATTGTGGCACTAGACAGCAGATAAAGGGATAAATAAACCGCTTCTAAAAAGTTGCCCAGCTAGTAAATGGCAAAGCCAGGATTTGAACCTAGTATGTCTACCTTCAGAGCCTGACATGCATGGGGAAGACTTGAGAAAGAACAAATCACTTGGCAAATAGCTGAAGTCCCATAGGATCTCCTGTCCACAAGTCAGAGGTCCTGTGTTTAATTCTGGGGTCTCATTAATTAGTCCAGGCCTCTGGACCTTGGTTTCTTCATCTTTAAAATGGGCATAATAAATACTTCCTCTAACAAGATTCCTATTAGAATCCAATGCGATACCTATGTGAAAGCATTTTACAAATGGCTACACAGGCGTCGACATCACTTGCTCCCCCTCTGCCGAGAGCTCCACAGCCGAGGCTGCTCTGCCCCGAGCTGCTTTGCGAGAAGACCTCAGCACCTCTGCGCTCGCCGACTGACTGAGGTGACATGCCCCTGCAGAGGACAGGGTAGTGCATGGTTTGTCTTTACAGCCTTCCCCCTCCCACAGCAGGAAAGTTTTTCTTGAATTGTAAATGGGAAAAGGGGGGAAAGAAAAAAAAAAGCTAAAACTGCCATCGAACTCTCAGAGGCCCTTAATGGTGATTTAACACTGGGAGACCTGGCTTGCCACAAGATTGTGACAGGACTGTATTTTTTTCTGTCGGGCTTAGGTGAGTGGCAGTGTGGCCACATTTGAAGGCAGTGGGGAGAGGGTGGTGTCAGGGCTGTTAGTCACGTACCTCAGAGCATGGTCTGGACTGTAAGCAAAATTAAAGGGACAGGGAGAGGGGGGGATAGCTGGGGAATGACATTGGGGGCAGGGTGTTATCAGGGAAACACAAGGAGGAGGGTCAGGATATACCTTATATGTAGTGGCTCCTCTCATTTTTGTAACTGGAACCCACCCTGAGTTCTGAGTGCTGACAAACAGTCAGCATTCAGAAGCATCACATAATGCCTTAGAGTCTCTAGTTAACTGCTGCTTTTATCTCTTACACATCTAAATACTTTTTTTAAAGTGTACTCGCCTTTACTGTTTCACCCCGGCCGTATGCACATACCCGTATGTAGTCACGCATTCATTCATTAAACAGTTTGCAACACTCTGTTATGGGTCAGGCACTGTGTGAGACCCAGAGGACACAGAGATGAATGGCATATGGTCCCTGTCCTCGAGGAGAGCCCAGCCCACTGGAAAGGCATAATTGGAAAATAGGGCTTGATTTGAACTGGGGAAATCGGAAAGTGCTTCTTGAAGGAAGTGGCGTCAGAGCCCAGACGTGAATGAGGAGGAGACCAAGAAGTCTGCAGTGAGCAGTGAGCATGAGCAAGGCGCAGAGGCAAGGAGAAGAGTGACACAGGCGAGCAAGGGGGTGGTGCTAGAGGACAGAGGGGCTGGAGAAGCTTCTGGAAAGGTAGGTTGGGCTAGACGATGGGAAGGCTTGGAGGCCATGCTACGGCTTCTGCAGGTGATGTGGACCCAGCAAGGGCTCGAGCAGAGAAGCTGATGGTTCAGTTCTTCTCCACCTCCATGATTGGCGCCACTCAGTTGCACAGGCTAAAACTCTGAACCAACCTTACACTCACTTGTCACTCATCTTTCCCTGCATATCCAACCCACTCATTAGACAATCCTGATGATTCCCCCTCCAACACCTACTGACATGTCTTCACCTCTCCTGCCTCCACCCTCCTCACAGGCCCCATCGCACATCACTTGAAAGGGTCTCCCAACAGCCCTTGCTTCCACTGTTGTGTTATCACCTGTTCTCCACATTGCAGGGCTGTCTCTTCTAAACATGCACCAAAACCCATCTCTTCTCTGCTTTAAATTTTCCAGTGGCTCCCTGGTGAATACGATCCAAGCACCTCCTCACACCTCAGAAGGCCCCATGTGACCTGGCCTCTGCCCAGCCCTGAGACCTCATTTCTTTGTACTTTCCTCCACACTCACCTTGCCTTGGAAGGATTTACTTTCAAGCCCCCACGGTTATCCGAATTCATTTTCTGGTTCTCTAGGATTCCCAGCATCCTGCTTCACCAAAGCCAGAGAAAGACAGACTCTAGCAAGGCAAGCATTGCACCATCATACAATCCCACACAATCCCTCACCTTAGTCGCATTCCAAGGGTTAGAGCAAAGTTGCTGATCCTTACTGCACTCAAAGGGATGACCCAAAGGCATGGAAACCAGGAGGCAGGGGCTGGGAACTGCTCTGAAGCCTTCACCCCGCAAACTTGCTTTGATGAAAGGAGTGAGGTAGGGATGTAATTTTTTTTAGATATTTAGCCAAAGGCCTCAATTTCACTTATTAAATTATTTAAGTTTCTCCTAACTAATTAGAAATTCTGTTTTTCTTTCTGTTTTCTTCAGACAGATATAGTTTAAACATCTCAAACTGGGTCATTTCCTCTTTGTTCCTCATCTCCGGCACAACACCTGTAATGTTGGAACTGTGGTTTGTTGATTCCACACTCAGTTTATGGAGCATAAAAGGAACACTGAGGCTTCCTCCCCAGAGGCAGTCACTAGTTTGTTTGTTATCTTCTTTCACGCATATGCATGCCTAGGTCTTCACACTTATTCATATCTGTATCCATATCTAGCTGACTACATATACAGGTTGAGGGAAAAAAGATGAAAAGTCTATTCATTACCTCACCCCTGTCTTCACAATAGGGGCGCACTTGCAACAGAGCCTCAACAACCTCAAGCAAATCCACGTACATGCTAAGAAATATGAAACCGGTCAGTGAAGCCAAGACCTGAGACTAACTGTGATCATAAATGAGCCAAGCTCAGGACCAAGACGAGAAGTGGGCAGCCAACAGTAGGCCAGGGACATTGCTAAGGACATGAGCATGTCCGGAAGAAGATGATGTAGATAAGAAAGGATGGAGAGGTAGGAACCCAGGTGCTAGCAAGTTCCATGTGCTTGAACTGCATCGGTATTACTTGGGCCTTTGTGAGTAGGATCCTGTTGAGTTTGATCAGCAAAGTTATTAATTTCTGTGACTAGGTCCTGGTTCATACTAGAGTCCGTGACCATCTATTGAAGCCAATACAACTGTCTTTCAGAAGTAGGTGGTGGAAAGATGATGAAGCCCGTACTAGCCATGACATTTCCTGAAAAAAACGCCCATCATCTGTACTGTTGGGGACCACCTTTTTGGAGAAGAAGCTATTTCCTATGAAGTAGGGGTTTTTTTAAGTTTATTTTTGTTTATTTGTACTTATTTTGAATGGGGAATATATGCATGTAGTAAAAGAAATCAAAGGTTACCAAATATACATAAAAGGAAAAGTAAACCTCCCCCTTCCCTGACCTCTGGCTCCCGGGCTCCCTCCCTTCCCAGAGGGAGCAACACTGTCATCTGTTCCCTTCATGTCCCTCCAGAGATGACCACACACACACACACACACACACATACACACACACACCCCAGAGATGATATTATGATATATACAACATTTATTCATGTCCTTCCAGGGGTGATATTATATATGTATAGCATCTTAAAAAATACAATAGTAGCACATTATACACAATTTTCTGCACTTTGCTGTTTTGCTTTTTTCACTTGATACTCTCAGCATGGCTTCCATATTAGTACTAGAGTACTGACTCACTTTTAATAGCTGTGTAGTACAATTTGAATGTAATATAATTTATGCAGCCATCCCCTATTACTGGCTATTTAGTCTCTTTTCCATCTTTTGCTTTTAGAATCATGTTTTAATAAATGACTTCATACTTCACAATACCATTTTAACCCATAATCCTTTTAAAGATCAGTAAGAGATGATTTCTACCATAATTCATGTTGTTTGCATCACGGATCTCCACCTATCAACAAGCAGCGCTGTCCTCCTCAGCGGCTCTCAGACTGAGGTCCTGAGCAGAGTTCCGAACTGAGAGCCCCAGGCTGAAACCACCGTAGAGACACGCTGTCTTGGGTCCACACCATTATTTTTCAAAATGAAATAAACTGTCAGCATTAAAATGGTCAGAATTTTGATGTCATTTAGGGAAATCACATCAAAACCAAGAGGTGAACGTCTCCTAAATAATAGTCAGCTGGAGTGGAGTAAAAGCCGCGCACTTCGGGCGGGGCCTCGGCTTCCTTGGTCATCTTGTGACCAAGATGAAAACCAAGACGGCGCCGCATCTTCGAGGTAGTATCAGCTGCCCTTTATCATCACACATTCCATACTCTTCCTTCTGTAGCAGACTTGAGAAAAAAGTGAAATATTTTTGTATTCAAATGTCTCATAATAGTAGGAAAAAAGAATAGACATACACTCACCACCACTCCTTATTGCCTTATACCCAATGCTCCCTCACTCATTTATGTAACTAGCCTGGCATCTGAAAGCATTTGAGAGAGAGGGGGAGAGAGGGATCTATAGAGAGAGAGAATACACTGAAGAAGAGTGTACCCAAATTTACGTCAGCTAGGACAACGCCGCCATGGGGATGGAGAGCCAGGCGTGCGTGCCCTTACAAACATATATTCCAGGGAGCAGTAGCCCAGACAAAGGATTCAGAAACACATTAGGGACGTAAGAAGGGAGTTCTGGGAACAGGAGAGCCAGTACAACGATGAGAAGGAGTAGTCGGATCCAACCTTGGGCAGTCGGGGAACCCCTGTGACAGGGCAGTTCATGGCTCCAGCAGGCAGAGACTCCCCAAATGCTTAAAAGGACCAGACTGTCCCCCAAGGTCAAACATAGTTTCAGAAACAGTCTAATGGAGGCTTGTTCCCTCTCTTTTCTCTTTATTTAAACACTCCTTCCATCTGTCATCTTTTTTTGTCAGGTTTGACATGGAAAGGATTATTTATTTTTTAATACCATTTCTAAAAAAAAAAATCATCACCTTGGTCTGTCCAGTGGACTTTGCAGCCAAAGTGGCCAATGCGTTCATTCTGGAGGAAGGAGAGCAGCTGGCAAAACTAATCAATGCGGGACATTTGCATTTCCCCCCCTTTTGATGGTCTCCCCGGGTGCTGGGAAATTGGTTTTCTGTGTTGGAAGAAGAGCATGGAGAGCAGCTGCTGCCTCCTGGTCCAGCGCAGAGTAAAGGAGGGAGCGTGGGGCAGAATTCATCTACCAAATATCCCAGCCGGTTAACCAGTGCTGGAGTGAGGAAGTCACAGCTCCTGCATCTGAAGGTTCTTTGTATGGAGTATAAACGATTCTGTGTTTTTGGGAATAAGATGTCTCTCTTCAAATGTCCTCTGTCTATACACTCTGGGCAGCAAGATGATGCTCTCGGGCTTGATGATGCTCTACTGATGAGAAGATACCCACCTCCCCCAAAATTAAATACAAGTATAAACTTGAAAAAAATAAGCATATCCATGCCCCTGAGCCCAGGTAGCAATGCCATGCGCACTGCAAATTACTGAGTTTTCCTATCTGCCAGGCATTGTGCTCAGTGTTCGACAAGTGTTATCTCAGGTAATTTTCTCAATGTTGAAAGATAAGTGCTATCGTTAACTGTGTGTTATAGATGGAGAATCTTTCTGAAGGTCAGAAAAGCATCATGGTTTTTGCAAGAGGTCTAGGCTTTTAAATGATAGAGCTGATAATTCATCCAGGTCTTTCTGATTCCCTTGCATCCTCAGCTAATTCCCTGGAAAACTTCCTTCATAAAACAAGCATTCTACAACAAGATTGGTGTTGGATTTTTTAAATTTATTTTTAATTGAATATATGGGGTGACATTGGTTAATAAAATTACATAGGTTTCAGGTATACAATTTTATAACACATCATCTGTGCATTGCATTATATGTTCACCACCCCAAGTCTCCTTCCATCACCATTTATCCCTCCCACCTTTGGCCTCTTCTACCTCACCTCACTCCCTTTCCCTCTGGCAATCACCACACTATTGTCTGTGTCTATGAGGTGTGTTTACTTGTTTGTTTCGTCCCTCCATCTTTCTCACTCAGCCCCTAACCCTCCTCCCCTCTGACAGCTGTCAGTCTGTTCTCTAGTAGTCTGTCTCCATTGTGTTTACTTTGTTCACTAGATTCCATATATGAGTGAAATCACATGGTACTTGTCCTTCTCTGACTGGCATATTTCACTTAGCACAACGTTTTCCAGGTCCATCCATGCTGTTGCAAAGGGCAAGATTTCCTTCTTTTTCATGGCTGAGTAGTATTTCATTGTGTAAATGTATCATGGCTTTTTTATCCACTCATCTACTGATGGGCATGTGGGCTGTTCCAAATCTTGGTTATTGTAAATAATACTACAATAAACATAGGGGTGCATGTAGTCTTTTGAATTAGTGTTTCAGGTTTCTTCAGATATATTCTCAGCAGTAGGATCACTGGGTCATAAGGCATGTCCATTTTTAATTTTTTGAGGAAACTCCATACTGCTTTCCACAGTGGCTGCACCAGTCTGTACTTCCAACAATGGTGTAGTAGGGTTCCTTTTTCTTTACATCCTCACCAGCACTTGTTTGTTGATTTACTGATGACAGCCATTCTGACAGGTGCGAGGTGATATCTTAGTGTGGTTTTGATTTGCTTTGAGTTGATGATTAGTGACGTTGAGCACCTCTTCGGTGTTGGGTTTTTAATGAGGACCACTGACTGCGCTCCCTTTGGAATCCATAATGCTACGCGTGGCACTCACGCAGGGAGAAACCTTTTCAGCCCATTAGTTATGTGATATTTTTCCTTCCATATCTTCTTCCCAAGAAGCAATCTGCGATTGAGTCCTTTCTCCTCAAACAATTCACAGTTGAAGTAGTTACCCCATGACCTCACTTCTGTTCTGAAAGAATATTTCTGTTATTGGCCACTTCTCTTCTTGGCACTCCTAAGCTCTCCCTGATGTCTGAAAAAGTTAAGTCACCATTCAGTAAGTCTTGCTGCTGGCAGTGTACCATTCACTGCCATTTATTGGTCAGAGAGCCACACCTGACGCAGGTCACCTGTCCTATAACCCATGAAGCTTCAGGCTTCACAGCCCACCTCTCTCCAAACAAATCTTTGGTGATATTATTTTTTTAAATAATTATTCTCTTTTTAAAAAAGATTTTATTTATTTATTTTTAGAGAGGGGAAGGGAGAGAGAGAAACATCAATGTGTGGTTGCCTCTTGCATGCCCCCTATGCCCCCTACTGGGGACCTGGCCTTCAACCCAGGCATGTGCCCTGACTGGGAACAGAACAGGTGACCTTTTGGTTTGCAGGCCGGTGCTCAATCCACTGGGCCACACCAGCTGGGGCTAAATAATTGCTCTTAATTTGCATACAATAAAATTCACTCTTTGTGATACAGAGTTTTTAAAAATGTATACAGTGCCCTGGCCAGGTGGCTACGTTGGTTGGAGTGTCATCCCATACACCAAAAAGGCTGTGGGTCCAGTCCCAGTCGGGGAGTGTATGAGAGGCAACTGAGCCTCTCACGTCAGTGTTTCTCTTTCCTCTCTCCCTCTCCCTCTCCCTCCCTATCTAAAACCAAGGACATATCCTCCATTGAGGATTTTTTCAAATGTACACAGTTACATATTCACTACCACAATCAAGATAAGACCACTTCTATACATCCCCAAAAATAATTTCATGGCACCCCAACATCCACCACTAATTATTTTCTGTACCTATTAATTTGCATTTTTCCCTAATGCTATATAACATGCAATCATACATGGTGTTTCTCTTTGTTTCTCAGTATGATGAATGCATTTAAATCTGGCACATGTTCATGTGAATCTGTGGTCCCTTTTTTACTGAGAAGTGATATTCCATGGCTTAAGTGTTCCGTGGGTTGTAACCCATTTACAAGCTGAGGGACATTAGGACTGTTTCCAGTTTTTGATGACTATGAATAAAGCAGCTATAACCCTTTGTATACAGAATCTTTGTAAACATAGACTTTTATTTCACTATGTCAATACCTGAGAATAGAATTGGCGGGTCGTAGAGTAAGTTTATCTTTATTTCACTTTATGAGAAACTGCTGAACTATGTTCCAAAGTGACTGTAGCATTTTGCATTTCTGCCAGCAACATGTGAGAGTTCCAGGTGTTTCAGTTTTTGTCAGCACTTGATATTGTCAGGGTTTTGTGTTTGCTGTAAGCTATTCTAATAGGTATGTAGTCATGCTTCATTATGGTTTTAACGCAGTTCTCTAATGATGAAGGTGGAGTACCTTCCCATATGTTTATTATGCCATTCATATATCTTCTTTGGTGAAGTGTCTCTCACATCTTTTGCACCTTTTAAAAACTGGGTTGTGTATTTTGGGTGACATTCTCATAATTTAGAGATTAATTCATTTTAAGTTGATCCTCTTTTAAAAATTTAAATATCCCAGAATGGCAACACATTAAACTTCTATACATCACTAATATCTCGGTATAAATACTTTTATGTTTTTTATGAAAAAAACATAAGCACCTACCATTTACAGCTTTTTGTACTAGGGACTGTGAATACAAAATAAGTAAACACAGCCAGCTTTCAGAGAGGCTTATTTACTCAGATTGCTATCCACACAGCTAAATAAAACCAACAATGAGGTAGCAGGGATTTTATGTCATAGAGCTGAGATTAGCATAGTCACTTTAGAGCAGAGGTGCTGGCAGTAAACGTACCGCACAGACAGTTACCTAGAAATTTGATAGAAAGCTACTGAATCAGAAAGTCTGGGGAGGGATGTAGTAATCTTACTACTAGATTGCTAATGCAGAGAGTGTTAACAAACTCTCTGGGTTATTCTAATGTACATTCAAGTTTGAAAATCACCACTTTAGAGCAAGGGGCACAGCAGGAAGAGCTGAGTGGATAAAATTTCTGCTTGAGGCTCAAGTTTTACATCCGTGTACTACTGAGCAGTTTCTTTTTTTCTGACTTTTATCCCATAGTATTTAGACTTAAAAATCTGGTGGGTAAAGCATCCCCCAGATACTTCCGAGTTAGCATCACACTCATTAGAGAGTACCTGGCGCTGAGTGTTAACTGTGAAGGTATTCGGCTGCTCACTCTTCCATTTCCAGAACCAACCAATCACAGCATGAAAAAAGGGAGGTGTGTGTTCCCAGCGCACAGAAGCAGCAATGGGTCCAAGCCACTTGTAAAAAATTAATAATCTTGCCACAGCACTTCTCTCCTGAGTCCTAGAATTTTTCTCCTTTATATTTTTATTGTTGATATTGCTTCTCCTCCAGAAAATTTCTGAGGATCTAGGAAGTGTTTCAAGGAGTCAGTCATTCTCACATGGCACCCGCTGCTACAGAAAGGCTTCAGGGGATAAAATCTTTTCGTAGGAAACAGAAGTCAGACACAACTTTTGTTTTTGAACATTTAACTTAATTCCAGTTCTACTCTTTCTCTACTATATAAGTTGAACATTTTCCAGAATGACAAGCACCCGCTCAATCTGTGCACATGCGAAGCTTTTGCGGCGGGCTGAGGTCAGCACCAGGAGACGGCTTTGCCAGGACAACCACACAAACAGCTAGAGCGAAGGGGGAGCTTGGTAAGCGCTTTGTGAAATATATAAACAAACTGTTAGAGAGAATTCAAGATGAGAGGGGTGCTATTGGGATGGACTTTTGGCCTTCACTGGCGGATATTATTTTGAAAAATAGAGATATGGGGAGACCATTCCAGTCTGAGATATATACCCAACAAAATTAAACTATGTCAACCAAAAACTGTCTGTGAATGTTCATAGGAACATTGTACAAATAGCCAAAAAGCAGAATCACCAAATGATCAGTGGATAAATAAAAGTCAGCAAACCCACACAATGAAATATTATTTGGCCTAGAAAATGAATACATCCCAAAATTCCCACCCAGACTTTTGTCATGGAGTTCTTTGGCCACTATTTATTTCACACCTTGTCTTACAGGCTAGTGGGTGGATTTACTCTGCACAGCGCAGGGACAGTCAGTGGAAGGACACGAAAAGGGATAATTCAATGGCAAAAACGAGGAGTGATTAAGGGTAAAAGACATCAGAGGACCCCCCCACCCCACATTCCTCTCCATTCTCTCAGTGCTGGAACCCTAGTTTGTGTTAGGCGAAGCTCACACACAACTGAACCCACAGACACAGACCCCTTCCCCAGTCCCAAAGTCTCTGGCCAGCCCTCACTTAGCCTTGTGTAGGAGCTTCCAAATCTCTACCCACAGTTTAATTAATTTTCTAAAAAAAGTGATTGGCTGAGACGAATGCGATAAACATCAAATCTTATTAATTAATACCGAGAGATCGGTGTCTGTGTTGTTTCTCAATTACACGTTCCGATGTAGCCGCCCTTGTGCAGGCCTCCATTTGGCCACAAAGCCCAGAAAGGGCTGTCACAATGGAAGAAGGACCAAAGGTGGGAGGGAGGAGGCACAGGCACTTGCAGGGAGATAATCAGCTTGGAGGAATTCACACTCCAAAGCGCACTCCCTGGAGAAGGGTTTCAGAGACCTAGATGAAAGGATTTAAATGTGGTTGGGTGAGGCATTATCGGTTTGATGCCCTAGAAAGGAGAATCAGCTGACGAACACAGAGCTTCCCTGGGCTCCAAGACACAGTTCACACTGGCTTTCCCAGCCTTCTTCCCTTGCTTTTCTCCCTCTCCCTCTCCCCTCCTCCCCACCCATAAGTACAATCATATTCAAATTCATGTTAATTCAGAAGACAGTAAAAGGGGAACAAAAAAGCAATCTTTGCTTCTTCCACTCAAGGAAAAACCCTCAAGGGACCACAGCTTCCATTGAGACACAGGCTTTAGGGCCTGGAGACAAAGCAAAATGTTTTCCTTTGCGCTCAGAGGTTAGGTCCTGGAGGGTGAAAGAGGGTGGGGAGCTCCTGTTTGCCTGGTTTCAGAGTGCCCTTGGCAATCCCTGATTAATCAGTATCTTGATGAGCGTATTTTCCCTCCCAGGACCCAGACACAGAGGAAGAGGAGTATCTCTGAGGCAGCCTCTGGTGTCCATTCCCCTGTAAATGCCCCACCCCTGCCACTTCACAGACTGACCTTGCCCAGAGAGACAGCGGTATCATCATTCCAGCAATCTTATGAAAGTGTTTGTGACTGAGGAATAGAAAACCTTTGCCCCACCCAGCCCCAGAGGGCAACAGCGAAGCTGATTGTTGTTAAATGCCTTTCTTACCTTCATAGGGAAGCTTTATTTCCTTATAATAAATTAATCATCTTTTCTGCTTTAAGGATGGAGAAATAGAGAATCAAAAAGCGAAGTCATTTGCCTAAAGTCACTCCCCAAGTGGGTTATGGTCCCTCACAGAGCCCAGAACCAGGAGGAAACAGGATGGGCCAAAGGAAGAGCATGCCTGCTGGATGCTGAGGCTGGTGGTGGTAATACAGAGAGGATTCTTTCTCTTCATTATTATTTATTTCATGTCACCATATTTCAAAAAATTGCAAAGGTGGTGATAGCTCAGGACTGGAAAGCATGATGCACAGATAGAAATTAAATACTAGAGGGCTTGATGGCATGATTTTGTTACAGAGAAATGAAACGACCAAACACCGGAGGGATTCAGGAGCACGATCCTTTATTAACGTGCACGGGCCCAGAGGAGTGCAGTCTCCAAATTCTGAGCCCCGAACAAAGGATTCAGGGGCTTATATACTCTCCTTCTTCCGGGTTACGTGGCACAAAGCAAGGTACAGAAGCGGAATTCGGAAGTTAGTTCAAATTCCTTATATGGCTTGCTAGTTTCACGGGCGGGGGCTAGTCTGCCTAACAGGGGCAGGAAATGGGCTCATGCTGAGCTCTGGGTTAATTTTCTACATCAATTTCACATTCAGATGTACTCTGATTGCAAAAAAAATAAAGAGAAAAGAATAGGTCCTAATCAAATATAAAAGACAGGAATCAATACTAAGGAGTGAGTCAAAATATTTAATGCTATTCCCAGGTCCCATCGCCAATTTCCAGGACAACTGTGTTTGTGTCACTTAACCTCTCTGGTCCACAATTCATTCATTTGTGTAAGGGTGTGGTCAGTTTTACCTGCTGCATTGTCAGAGTTGGCGTGAGCTAGAACCAAATGGCATTAGTCTAGCAGACTTCCAATGGACCCAGATATGCAGCAGTAGTTAGATTCCTACCACTTAGAGAATAATGGCTGATATTAATAAGTTTTTAATACATCCCAGGCACTACGCTACTCTGCAAACTATCGCCATTCAATCATCAAATGTCATATGAATTAAGTACAGTAAGGCCTCACTTATCAACATCAGTAGGTTCTGTGACTTTAGCAAAATAATGCATAATGAAACCAATTTTACCATAGGCTAATCAGTAAAAATAAGAGTTAACAACTGTGCCTAAACAATAATAAATAAATAAATAAATGTTTTTAAAAAGAAAATTAAAACAAAAACAAAAACAAGAGCCCTGGCTAGTGTGGTTCACGGGATTGAGTGCTGCTCTGTGAACCAAAGAGTCACCAGTTTGATTCCCAGTCAGGGCACATGCCTGGGTTGTTGGGCCAGGTTCCCCAGTTGAGGGTGTACAAGAGGCAACCACACATTGATGTTTCTCTCCCACTCTTTCTCCCTCCTTTCCTCTCTCTCTAAAAAGAAATAAATAAAATCTTTCAAAAAAAACAACAACAACAAGAGTTAAGTTTCTATGGCATCTCACCAATGTTAAAACAAAAGGACATTAAACAAAACAATGTTATTTGAGGGCCTACTGTGCTAGCATGGCTGTAACTTAAAAGATGAAGAAGCTGAGGCTCAGAGCTGTTAAGACCTGTCTAAAGGTCACACAACTGGTAAGCTGCAGAGCCAGGAGTGAAAGTTCAATTTGTCTAATTCTGGAGCTTGGGCACTCACACACTCGGCAACTGATTCTGCCAAGCTAAAGCCCTCCGGTGCAGTCCGCACAGGCTGCACATGCCAGCTTGGAACACAGTATGAGAAAGACCAAGTTGGGAACACACTCGTGCAAATGGAATAGAATTTTTGGTCCTGAAAGACCCTGTCAGTAGGGTCTCAGTGCCCCCTCTGGGACCGGAGGCTGCAGGCCAACAGGGTGGGTTGGGGAGCTTGTTGGACAAGGCGGGACTTGAGGCAGACACAGCCCTGCACCAGCCCAAGCACTCTGCAAATCAGCAGTGGCTCCCTCCACTCGAGTTCATTCCAAACAAATCCATTAAAAGCACCATCTTAATGAATATTTTATACAGTTATGACATAGTGAGTCCCATTTAGTGGGGGGCTGTTACTAAAGGCTGAGATAATCAACTACTAAAATAGCCAACTAATCATCAAGGCCAATAGAAATCTGGTCAGGGGACACAATAATTTTACACAAAGGAAAAAATGAAAATCATATGCCTCCTTCTTGATGATTTAAAAATCCTTTTTTTAAAAACTCCACCTACCATGTTCACATACTAGCATCCATCAGCAAAAGGCAGCTATTTGGATAATTTGTTTTTCCTTGGCCTCTTCATAGGTTCTGAAGAGAGTCAATGCATTGTACATATTTGTTTTTCTTAAATCAGGTCCATTTCTGAACCCTTAGCAAACATGCATGCGCACACACACACACAAATTCACGAACATGTCTCAACGTACTTCCCCTAGAAGAAAGTGAAGAGAAAACCGAGGGATAAACCCAATGGCATCCCATGCACTGTGGCACTCGTGCAAGTCTCACCCCTCTCCTGGGAAACAAGGGTGCTGCTCGAGGTCTTTGGATGAAAAGCAGGGCTGAGCCTCCAACATGGGGAGCAAGCCCGTGTGTCAAGCGCACCTTGCAGATGCATTCTGTTTGCTCTGCTAGTGTTGGCTTGCTTGCTGTCTTTAAGAAATTTTAATTCATTGTTCACATTTTAAAATCCGGAGATTTCATAAACATTCCTGGGTTTCTGACTTCTCTCGAGTAACTGAAAGAGCTGATGTACGGGGCCTGCATTCCCACGCAGTGATCGCTGGCTGGAGCTGAGTCCAGCTCCTAGAGGACAGCTGTCCAGCTCCTAGAGGACAGCTCCCCAGCTCCTGGACTCCATCATGTTTCCCTGATGGGAAGACAGGATCCACTCCCGTTTGCCATTATCCTTAAATGGCTGTTTTCTTTAGAGGCAAAAGGAAATCACAGGCATATAGACCAGTGAAATAGAACTCAGAGACCAGGCATAAACCTATCACGCATGGTCCACTAGTCATTGACAAGGATGCCAGGTACAGCCAATGGGGAAAGGACAGTTTCTTCAATAGATCCACATGCAAAAGAGCAAAACTGGACCACTATCTCATACTACTCAGAAAAATTAACTTGAAATTAAGTAAGACCTGAAACCATAAAGTCCAAGAAGAACACGTAGGTAAAAAAGACCTTGACATTGGTCTTGCCAATGATTTCTTGCATAAGACACCAATAGCAAAGGCAAGTAAAGTAAGTGGGACCATGTTAAACTAAATTGCTTCTGCAAATGAACAAACAAACAAACAAACATAAATGGACAAGGCAACCTACAGAATGGGGGAGAATATTCACAAACTATATATCTGATACAAAGTTAATATCCAAAATATATAAAGAACCCATACAACTCAATGGCAAAAGAAGACATAGTCCAATTTAAAAATGGGCAAAGGAACTGAATAGGCATTTCACCAAAGAAGACATATAAATGGCCGATATATGAAAAAATGCTAACATTACTAATCATCAGTAAAATGCAAATCAAAACCACAATAAGATATCACCTCAAACCTGTTAGAAATGCTATCACCAAATTGACAAGAGATACTATGTGTTGGTGAGGATGTGGAAAAAGGGAACCCTTATACACTGTTGATAGAAATGTAAAATGGTACAGTCAGCATAGAAATTTGTCAACTAATTATACCCTCTGGTTTCTCAAAAAATTAAAAATTGAACTACCATATGATCCAACAATCCCTCTCCTGGGTATATATCTGAAGGAAGTAAAAACAGTATCTCAGAGATACCTGCACACTGACGTTCCTGCAGCAATTCATAACAGACAGGCTAAGGAAACAACTAAGCATCTGTCATGGGGTAAATGGATAAATAAGAGGTGAGATATATACAATGAAGTATTACTTGACCATGAGAAAGGAAGACATCCTGTCATTTGTTACAGCATGGATGGACCTTGAGGGTATTATGCTAAGTCAAATAAGTCAGACAGAGAAAGACAAATGTTATATGATACCACTTATCTGAAGAGCCTAAAAAAGTTGAACTTGTAAAAACAGATTGTAGAATGGCTGGTTACCAGGGGTTGAGGGTTAGGAAATTAGGGAGATGGTTTTAAGGGTATAAACTTGCAATAAGGAGATAAAGAAGTTCTGGAGATCACCACATAGTGATTAAAGACAACAATACTATATTATAAACTTCAAAGTTGCTAAGAGACTAGATGTTAACTTTTCTCAGCATAAAAATATGATAATTATGTGATGTGATAGAAGTATTAGCTAACATTACTGTGGTGATCATATTGCAATATATAAATATATCAAAAAGCATACTGTATACCTCAAACTCACATAATGTAATATGTCAATTATATCTCAATTAGAAACTTAACTGATTAATTATAAAGAAAAGAAAGTAAAATATTTTTCATACCCCTAACTCTATCTTCAGTGGGAAAATGAATGGCAGACTGGAACAGCCACATTTTGAAAGAACAGGAGAAAACCTAAAGCCTAATTCTGTGTAAAAGTAAAGACTATGCATATGTGTTTGATATGCGAACAACAATCGAGCTGGTTTAACTTAATTAAGTTTTTCTCCCTTTACCCCTGTAGTCATTTGAGATTGATGTCCTTGTCTAAAGTCACTGAAGACCTTTGAAAATTGGTCTTCACCCCCACAGTTTTCATTCCCATAATTCCAGGTGCCTTCCTTAGTACTTGGCACAGCGCCAGGTATATAGTGGGTGCCTAAAAATACAATGCATTATGCACTAACAGCACATTGCACCCTTTCCCCAGCCTCATTTGATTTTTATGTACCAACCACCCCACACTGCCATCCTCCCTTCTTGCTAGTTCAAGAATCCTTTAAGATTGCTTTTTTACTCTAAAGCTTTACTTCAGAACCAATGAGACTAGAAAGGACTTGCTAAAAGAATCACATAGAGAATTTAGTGACTGGTTTGACAGAGTATTAAACTAATAAAAACATTATACATATATATCTCAGAAACTGGTTACCAACATTTAAAAACTGAAAAATAATTTTACATACAAAATTTGTATTTCCAGCTCACCCTTGCAGAATGGAAAGATTTGACCCCACCAAGCTGAAGTTGAGTAGTGGAGACCCAGGTGGGCAAGTTTATTCCAACTGGCCACTATCCCACTGAGTCCATTTCAGCTATTCACAGCCTGCTACTCCCATGGACAGTTACACTTGGAACCCCTACACTAACGCTTAACCTAGAAAGGCAGGGTGTCTGGAAATCCTGCCGGACACAGGGAGGAAAAATGCAGGAAATAGCATGGCCTTTGTTTTTTGGTGGCCTGGCTGAAGAGTCACCCCAGAAGCCTGTGGAACTCGGAGTCCCAGTGATGGAGAGCTCAGCACATCCCATGAAGTGAGAGTGTGTGGTTCCGGCAAGCCGGGCTATTACCAACCTGAGGCTGAGGTCACCCCAGATGCTCCCAGCGCCTGCAACTCTTGTTTATTTCATTCTGGTTCATACCAGAGATTTATTTTTATGAACAGTGAACATTTTTTGTAACATTCCCTCATTTAACCTTCATTATCAAAGTCTCTGCCCAAAGCCCATATAAGCACCATTATTGCCCATATAACATTTTCCAACATAAACCATTTAAGGCATTTTTTTCCATTTTTATTTATTTCTCTTCTGTTACATTTCATTTGAAATGTGCACGGTGGAGAATGTGTCTTGTTTTTATGTGGTTACATACAGACCATAAGCCCTAATGGTGGGGCTGCCTATTTTGGAGGTTAACAAGCAATGGGGACATTCATCATATGGAACAAACAACCAGGAAATGCTGGCCTCTTTAAAAAAAAAATGTACTCGAAAGGAGTTTTGTATGACTGGGGAAGCTGAAAGGGAAATAACCCTGCTTCTTTGTCTCTTCTGAAAGCCAAGAGACATGATGGCGTCCAAAGAGGAGACTGAGGAGGCCACAGCACAGTGTGGTGACGTCGCTCCTCAAATCACCTGTCCCCATGCAGGTTCTGCGTGGGCGGTGATGGTGATGGTGCAGGTATCCCTGAATCTGTGGTTCCTGGCCAGGGTCTGCTCAAAGCGGGTAATTCAACAAAAGTTTGCCCTTGACTCTAAGAAACTCAGCTCAACAGGCTTAAGCAAAAACATGGTAACGTACTGACTCACAGTTGATAAATTCAAGATCTTCAGACACAGCTGTATGCAGGAACTAAAACAGTGTGTTTAAGTCTTCTCTTTGCCTTTCTCTCTCTCTCTTTGTCTCTCTCCCTGTTCCTCTTCCTCCCTCTCTTTTCCCTGAACGGTAATTCTGCCTTTCCTTCTACTCATTTTCGTTTAGACAGGCTCTCTTTTGGCAGTCAGCTCTTCACCAAGAAACTCTAGACTTACATTCCTATAAACTCAGTAACTAGTAAGAATGAATGGGAAGGAAGGAAGGAAGGAGAAATTAAGGAGAAGTGTTCTATTCCGACAGTTCCACCAGTGTGGACCCCTGAACAAATCACCATGATCAAAAGGGAAGCACTACATTGATCAAAAGACCCATCCTCTCCACGGGGCTGAGATGGGCCAAGGTGGAATGCATGCCAGGTATGCATAGCAGTAGAGGGCCCCCAGGGAAGGGATGGATGATGCTGTTGCTTGAAGAGAACCACAACAGCCCTGACAAGAGTCAGGAGCCCTGGACTCTTTCTTTCCAGTTCTGAAGTAACCAGCAAGGAAGTCTTACAGATTCAATGTAATGAATTGCCGCAAACATGTACTGCATCTTACTACATGCTAGGACTATGCTGAGGCCTGAAAGCAAAGTTACAAAGCTATTAACAATGACCGATAAATCTATCAACTGACAGAGGCCACAGCTATAAGAACAAATCATTAGGAAAACTTGTACTAGGAAAAAACACAGTAAGATGTATTTGCAAGGTGCAGAGGTATCTTTGAAGTCCCCTAGAAGCAGAGCCTCAGATTAGGATTTGAGTACAAGTGACAAGTATTTGGAAGGCAATCCAGTAAACCCACATCAAGGAGGAGAGAAGTGAGTCGGGGAAAGGAAGGATAAAGGGGACTATTATACTATAATTACATATATAATTACCATCTACACTATACTAACCTAATAACATAGATTATATATATATATATATATAATAATCTATATTATTATATCTCCAAGTTAGCACTGTGAGCAGGTGGAACTTAACCTGCTAAGGTCTCTGGGAGCCAGTGTAGAAAATACGGCTCAAAATTATTTAACAGGGAAGGTAGGGGAAGCTGGTTTCTTTCTCACATGTGAGTTCCTATCCATCACAGGCAGAGGTTGCGGGGGTGTGGGGCGTTATTCCCTGGGCGTTTCGGGCCTGCCCCGTGTGTGAACGGAGTGGGTCTCCAAGGCCAGGGATGGCCCTCAGGTGGAGACGTGGATACCAGGCTGGCAGGCAGGCTGCTGCGCTGAAATGGAAGGGTCCGGGTAAGGGACAGGGCAGCAGCAGTGTCAGATTTTTGGGTACCAACCATTTTACTGCTCTTTCCTAAAATAAGCAATTGCACCAGAAAAATCCCTGAGGGCCTACCCACTCTAAAAATCCTAAAATGCAAGATTTAGTTCAACAGTCTTATATTTTGTTGGTGTACCTCAGGCTTGTTTAAGAACAATCTGAAAATGCATGGGACATGGGTGGGTGGTGGGAGGTGGAGGCAGCTGGATGAGTGATAATATTAAGGATTTTGTGGTCAGAAAGTCCAGGAATGTACACAAAAAATGCACGCATCAGAGCAGCCTAACTGGCTTAGGAAAGGTCTGCTCACACTTCACCCTACGCCCAGTGCCTGCACCGGCAATGGGGAATCGTGACCGCGGACCGTCATGGGAGGGCCCCGTGCTGCGGAGTCGGAGAGAAGATGACCGCAGCTGCAGTTGGTTATGAGCTGCTGGCTCTTCGGACTTCTGACCAAATGTTCTCTCTTCTGCACGGCCAGACACGGGAAGCAAGAGGTGGAGGTAGCAAACCAGTGTTTATAGAGAAAATTAACATTTTTTACATTTAGGTGCTTAGTTGTATACCATCTTCACACTTCTAAAGCTTGCGCCCAAGGCAGGGAGTTTGGCTATAGTTACTTGTATTATGTTTAGCATTTCTTATCCTTGGAAGTATTTTAGTGACTGTTAAGGAAACAGGGCCCCCAATATTTTTGCAACAGGCCCATGGCTCTGTGGCTCCCATTCCAACTAAACCCTGTTTCCCAGAAATCTGCCGGTACAACCCAAAAACCCTGTCAACCCACACCGCGCCCTGTACCAGAGTGTGTGGGTTCCCAGGGACAGCTTTATCTTCTTCTCATTTCTTAAGATGTGCTCTGGTAAATTAGATCTCTTCTCTATTTTTTCCCTTCCTTTTCTTTTTCCATTCCATAGAACATCACTATTGTTGCTTGTAAATGAAGCTTAAGAATTGCATTTGATTGCAAAGAATGGGGTGTTTTAAGTGGTAAGTCTGGGGATGGAAAAAATGAATATCATATAATCCAATAATGAGTCACTACAATGGAAGGGAAACTCTTCCTGAAGCACAGTTGACGATGAATGTCTCCAAATGCCTATGTGTTCAACTCATTAGAAAGAACTGCATTTCTTTCTTGGTGGAGCACAAGCTCGAACTCCTTATAATTAAAGTCCTCAGTTCGCTCACAATACTGGGTGGCTTGCGGTTATTTCCTTGCTCCACTCGGGTAATTTTTCCTAGAAAAGGACTTAACTTAGAGAATTAGGGAGTCATCTGAGCATTGCTGAACACTGTGTGTTTTACTGGAAATAGAGAAAGGACACACTTCATGGACAAATCTGATCCTGAAACACACACCCAACTTCGATGGGCCTCCCTCAAGCCCTCGCTGTCACCTCTGGAAGCGGGACTGCCTCCAGGAAACGCACAGCTCCTACTGGGGCTTAGCAGTGAGAGAAACTGGAGTGGAAATGATGTTTCTTCAGTTAGGGTTTAATATTGGTTGATAATTTTAAAAAAGCTAATTTTTATTGAGAGGTTGTTATGTATTAGGTACAGGTCCAAGTGTTTTATATGTATTAATCCATTCAAACCTAAAAAAAAATCTCACCGAAATCTACTTTACAGATCAGGGAAGTGATCAGGCCTATCCCACAGAAGAAATGCTACAAACAACCACTCTACTACTTCCATTACAATTGCCACATGAATATTAATAATGCGCCAACTGACTGGTTAATTTAACTAATTACCAAGGATTATCGAACACCCAAAGTTTAAAACAGTGCTATACATGATTGTGAAAATAAGAGAAACAGGAAATCACACTCACATAGAGACGAACAGCATACAGGCACAGACAGCACCTCGGGAGCAACCTAAGCGGTGAGCTTCTGGAAGCAAAATACTGTTGCTGCCCAAGGTCGTGTCTAGAAGAAAAGACAGCGCGGATGAAAACTGTGGCATTCTTAACTGAATTCTTACCCAACAGTGGCCTGTATTCAACACTAGTATATGCATAAAACTCTTAGAGCTCCTCGGAATAAAAGTGGTACACAACGTAACAAGCATCTTTGTTAATACGAGTTCGTAAGAAAGAAATGCTTTTTTAAAAGAAGTAATATAAATTGAACTTCTGTCTTTGCTTTCTTTTAATTTGGAATGTGTACCAATTTGAAGACATTTTATGTGCATATTGCAAATAGAGAACATGAAGTAAACACACGTGCACACACAGAATCACTCTCCAAAACTTAAAGACATTTTGGTGCTCTCCTAATGCATGTCATGCCATTATTTCAACTATATAAAATATAAAATGTCTTCATATAAACAGGATCATTTTCTTGACATGAAAGAGTTTTCTTAAACCAATAAGAATAGGTTAATAAACAACTCAACTAGAATGGCAATTTTAAAAACCGAATATAAATAAGCCTCACACACAACCATTAGGAAATGGGCAGGAGACATGGACAAAAAGTTCACAATAAAAGAAATACTTTGGCTTACAAATACACAGCAAAGTGCTCAACTCCAGTTAAATTGAGCCCTAACATACCTGTTTGGCCTATCAGTTAAAATTTGAAAGACGTTATAATGGGACATACATTTTATTGGCCCCAGATCATAATAAATATTGCAGGCAGCTCAAATGTTGACCTCTTCATGAAGAGTATAACTGTTCTTCCCGTTCACTCTTTTATCCCCAGACTTATTTTTTTCTCACTTTGGCCTCTTCGTATATTTCCTGCAGCAACATTGTTGGCTATGTCTGCAAAGAATTCCTAATCCACACAGTTAAATCAAAATGGCGTGCATGTAGCATCGGAGAAGAACAGTCCCGCGCCTCGGAACCCCTATGAAGGGGAAGGTACAACCCGCAGTATGAGGAGGGCGCTATCATTAACCCGCAGGGTTAATACAATGTTTCTATCATTATCGACAGGCTTGGAAAAGAGCTGCCCAGGTGAGACAAAGCTATCTTTGGTTTGCTTCTAAACACCAGTCACCAGGAGAAGAAAAAGAGAATGGGGAGGCCGTTGAAATGAGTTTGAATCTCAATCTGGGTAAATTATGAATTTTAATTTTAAAAAATGCATTGCTTATCTTATTGTAAAATATTTACCAATATTATCTTTTTATTTTCAATGTAAAGATTCAAGTGTATAATTAACCATGCCCTTTAAAATCCTTTATATAACTTCAGATTTCTCATGACAATGCTATGACTTTAGGCCATTATTACTCCCAATGTGTAGCTGAAGTAGCTATTATTAAGAGATATTACAGAATTTGTCCCAAATCACATGACTAGTACTAGCAGAATTTTGACTCAACACCAGGTGGTCTCTTTCTGAAATATGGATTCTTGAACACTCTGTTAGCCCATCTATAAACTCTTGTGGAGTCCAGAAAATAATTTTGTTTGCCTCTGTGCTGCGGATGAGGATGCACTTCCACAGAGATGAGCATCCTCCTTCTCTGACCTTTCCTTCCTCCGACTCTGCTCCTCCTCTCAGTGAGACTGGTGTCCACCGGTGCTTAGAGAGAGCAAAGGCATCTTCTCTGCGCTTCCCTCACCTCTAAGCTCTCCCAGTGGACAAGCTCCAAATGCTTCTCTTGGTTGGATATGCTCCAAAATGCTCTTTCATCTCTGCTTCTAGAATGCTAATCAGCCTGAATCATCAAGCAAAACAAACAAACAAACAAACAAACAAAAAACCTAGACCAAGTCCAGTGGTACCATCACAGGTTGCCTGAGGCCGCAGGAAGGTCTGCTATGTGCCACAACCTCTTCACAGATGCTTTCTACGTGGCTAAAATTATACAATATAACCAATGAGGAAAGATTTGAGACAGACAGATTTCAGCTCCATGTGGAATGAGCTTGTTAATAATTGGAGTTCCCTCAGGAAGAAGTGAGACCCCTGTCACTAGAGGTAAGTAAGTAGGGGATGAATAACTACTTGGCAGAAATGTAAAGGGTTTTGAAAGAGTTAGTCTGCTTCAGAAGTTTTCAGCTTTGCTTTCTGATACATTGCTACAGCCACAATCACTCATGTGGTCACAGCTGATTTGTTATGACTAATATAGAATAACATCTCTGGTTAATTTTTTAAATTTTTATTGAATTTATTGTGTTAAAATTGGTTAATAACATAAATTTCAGGTGTGGGCTATAAAACAAAAGCAATAAATGAACAAACAAAAGAAAAATACAAGTAAACAACAAATTCATAGATACAGGCAACAGAATTATGGTTAATTTTTAAACAATTATTTTACATATTTTTAAAATATATAATTAAATATAATGTTTCTTGATTATAGGTAATAGAAAATATTGGACAATTACAGAACAGCTAAGAGAATTGAAAGAATTGTACATACCCACAAACCAAATTATCTTTGTAGTAAGTACACTTGACTGCCCTACATCAATGGGAGGTTCTTATCCTTGTGTACATTATTCTTCCTTTTGTTGTGACAGAATGAAAATTGAGAACCATTGTATGCTTGGTCTTTAAGATCTTCTCCAAGCCCGAGACCCTGTGATTCTGTGATTCTAAAGGGCAGAGGAACGATAGTACAGGGTGGAAAGGCTGCAGCCGTGGCTCCAAACTGAGTTGTTAGGGCACAATTAACTGGTCATGTCACTAAGGCTGAGTCTCTGCAATTCATGGCCGTGGGGGGTGGGGGCAGAGCAGCAGCTGCACAGCCTTGGTGGTGGAGGGTCATACCTGTAGCTCAGGAGCTGCAGAACTGGGTACAGATCAACACAGTGATGGAGGGTCCAAGCCCTGACTCAGGAGCCAGGAGGCAGGGCACAGCTCGATGGCAGCTGCAGTGTGGTGGATGGAAAGGCACCGGGTCGCACCAGGCTCAGAGTGCAGGGCACAGCAGCAATCAGGCCCCTGGGGGGAGGTTTGGGCTCAGCAAGAGCTCCAGCCCCAGGATGGGGAGGCAGTGCCAGAGGCTCCCAATAGTCCCATCAGTTGAGTTCATCATCAGTGACAACTGCAGGGGTCCTCAGAAGCAAAGCTGTAGATATCCACAAAGGTGGCAAAAATGTCTGGAGGCACCTTGAATTTCCTCTCCTATGGGATGAAACCCGTCCAAACCCTTTTCACACTGAGCTCCTCCAGACTCGGGGGCCGGGCGAAGCACGCTAATGCTTCCTGTCCTCTTGGTACCGCTGCCCTCACACTCCACAAGGTCTTGTTGTTTCTTCACTGTAATCCAGAGCTCCCCCAATGCTACTTTTTTTTCAGTTTGTAGTCATATGGGGTTTCAGTTGTTTGCATTAGAGGAACATGTGTTTGAACCCCCCAGTTCACCATGCTGCTGACACCTCCCCTCATGAAATTTCAAGTACATACATACAGGTTTTCAACTGTCAGTCAGACCTCAATACACCTGGAAGGAAAAAAAGGCATTCTTAAGGTAGAAAAAGTACATCAGACTGAAACTTGAACCTACAGAGAGAAAAGATTTTTAAAAAATGATGCCAAAATTGGAGTAAATGAAAGTAAAATTGAATTCATGTTTCTTAATTTTAATTGCTCTAAAAGACAGCTGATTAAAACAAAGATGGTAGCAATACATTGTGCATTCACAGCAAATGTAAGAGTAATAGTAAGAACTACTAACTCTAAGAACATCCCGAATTCCAAGTTTCCACAAGGAGAAGGCAGGCCAAGGCACGTTGAGCTCCACGGAATCCAGTGACTTGGGATCTGTAGGGGCCCATATTGGGCCACCTTCATTCGTAAAGGGCTTGCCTTTTTCTAAAATTGTTCTCTTTGAACAACATCCTCAGCATCAACATCCCCATCCATTAAATGTGAAGTGTCAGGTGCTGAGAGGTAAGGGAAGAGATGCTTTTTTAATCATCAGTCTGCCGTATAAAATGGAACTTGGCAGTGACCTGAGAGGACACAATTCTGATGCTATTTCCTTGGTTACAGAAGAGGAGAGAGGTCTGCCCTCCTCTATGCCTTAGACTTGTGAGGATGAAATGGAATAGCTAAAATAAAAATGGCATGGAAAAACTGTAGAGTCATGTTTTTATTGCAATGTTAGGATTTTCTTTTTTCCATTCTCAGTCCCCTCAGGGCAGAATAAATACTCTTTGAAAGTACTTAACAAAGTCCACCATATCTAACTCCAACCTGCCTCTTATCTCTGGCCACACCTCTCTTCACATTCCTTATCCAGTCCCCCCTGGACAGTGCCCCATTCTCTCTCCCACATTACCACCCTTGCACATCCTACCCTTCCTTCCCAGAATAGTTCCCCCTGTTCTTACTCATTTCTGATCTCCCTTCAACTGAGTAATTCCTAGTTGTCCTCCAGACTTCCACTTAGATACTTCTTCCACAAAGCCAATGCCCAAACCACTCTCCTCTCAGACACGTAGTCTGCTTAATATGCGTGTCTCCCACCAGGTCATGAAAAGGATTCTTCAAGGAAGAATCTGCTTTTTCAACATCACTTGCATCCCAGCTTCCAAACAGGGTTGGGTACAAGGTAACTTGTTGAATGAATGAATGAGGAAAGGACAGAGGAATGATGCAAGTTCTCAATACAAGCTCTTTGATACAGGTCCTATTTAGGGGACTGGGATGTGGGGAAACTATTCTAAAAATGAGACTGATGAAATAATTACTGACTATGCGAGAGAGAAAACTGTGTAATGAACTTAAATCCTGGAATGATTGATGATGAAGATGATGACAATGGTGGTGGTGGTGTAGTGGTGCTGGTGGGTTTTTATTAGCAATAATATAATAGCAGAGCACCTTACACTTTTGTATCTTAACTATATGCCCAGAAATTTGTTGACTGTGTGCGTTACATGCTGTCATGTGGGCTCCAACTTCTGGCAACACCACAGATGAGTGATGTCCACAACGTCTCGTCCTCTTGTCCCCCACAGCCCTGCTCAGCGCCTCAGGCCTATGGCTTCTTTCTTGGAATCAGCCCATCCCATCTTTGGTCGCCCTGTTTTCCCACTGCCTTCTGTTTTTCCAGCATTACTGTCTTTTCCAAAGAACCTGCCTTCTCATGATGCACGGAAAGCAGGACAGCTTCAGTTTTGCCATTTTTGCCTCCAGCAATGTTTCAGGCTTAATTTGCTCTGGGACCCACTTGCTTGTCTTTCTGGAAGTCCAGGGTATTCATATAGATCTCCTCCAATACCACATTTTAATTTTAATTTTCTAAATGCTTTGTACATATTAGCATTTATAATTTCCCCCTAAATCTTGTGAAATAGATGCTGGCTTTATCCCTGTTTAGAGATAAGAAAACAAAAGCGGATGGGTTGGGTTGTTTGTCCAAAGACGCAGTACTATAAAAGAGTAGATCCACAAATCATATTCAAATCCAATTCTGGGGATTCCGGAGTCTGAACTGTTGAAGCTACATTCTCCCATCTTATCAAGTCCAACTCCTACCTTCCCAGCCTGACAACCAACCTCCAAGGTCTTTCAGGTCCCCAGAGGGCAGCGGAGCTAGTTTAAACCCAATCCTGGGTGAATTCTTGAGTTGGGCTCTGCATTTTCCCCGCCATCTTCTCGATCACAAGGCAACCCTATCAAGTGGTTCTGATTGTAGCTCCTCACTGCCCAAAGCCAGGGCCACCACTCTTCTCACGGGTCCCCGTCTGAGGGGCTGAGTTTACACTTTAGTGCAATTATGTAGCTCCTACTCCCCCACAGATCCTCTTCTTTCCTTCTTTTGCTTCCAAAAAAGAGAGACTATTTGTTTGAGAGCTTTCCAGAATAACATGAATCCATCGTTTGGAAAACTGAATGATACTTCAGTATTGGTTTAGCAAGAGAGTCATTCTGTGGAAACAGCATTGTTGTTTTATTATCTTTAATGCTTTTAAGCTATATTAATCAGATTTCATTTCCAAAGATGTATTTTTTTTTTTACCACCACACTCTTTTTTAAATGATCAAGTCAGTTTCTACTTTCAAGCCAGTTGCCTCCAAACACAGCACTGAGCACTGATTTGGCCACTTAACCAAACTGGCCACAAGGTCCATCTGTACCTTCCTGCCCTTTCCCAGGAAAACAGGCATCGCCTTTAACATAAGAAGGCTTTTTCCTAACAGACCACTTCTTATCATGAAATTAAATACACACACCCCAGAACCCCAAATCTATCTTACAAACAGGCACACCCCTCAGTCCACAGACAGCAGCTCCCGTGGGAAAGAGATACCAGACACCCCAATCCGTGGACCAGAGAAGTCTGATCATCCTGGCTGCCCAGATGGCGTTTCACACTTTGCATCAATAACTGCTCTAGCTGGGGATGCTCGCTGTGCCAGCATGTGATGGCTGCGGTGATCACCTCAGCCACAGACTGGGAGACCACCGTGCTTTTCACACCCCAGGTGAGAGTTCGAACCTTGGGAAACCTAAACACAGCAGGCATCTGGTTATTCACTTTTGCTCTGTAGCCTTGAATAAATCAGTGAAAATATACTGCAAAGATAAGACTTCTTTACTTTAAAGAAGAGAACAAAAAAGAGAATTTACTCCTATACTAAAAAATACTAAGATCTCAAATCAGGCACTGAAGTGCATTACAATAATTATAGGGCTAAACGACAGGAAAGTGGGGGGCAGAACAAAAAGATTCCCACAGGTTTACTCACCTCAACTGAATTTTTTTGACCAAAAACTAAATTTGTTTTCAGAATGTATCCTTCAGCATAAGTGCACAGTCAATTACAAAAACTATAATAACCAATAATAAGAGTTTGTGGAACTGAAAGTAAACTCTTTGCCCATGTTAATAAATAGATCTGGGTCATAATAAATAAATTCTAAGTTCTGAAGCTCAGAAAAAATCCAGTGTTATTTCATGTCCTTTGCCACCAGCTGGAGGACAAGATCTGTGTCTTTTGCATTAAATTATAACAGTGCTGGCAAGGGAAAAGCTCCTCACTCATGTGGTGATGAGGATGATCTGCATGGTTGAGTGAAAAAAGCCTTAGTTTTCTTTTTTCTCTTCTTATTCTATTATAATCCACTCTACCCAAGAATTCAATCATGCAAACAATTATGGCACATCTACTAGGAGCAAATGACAGTGTCCGATGCGCACAAAAAGACCCCAGGCAGCTTAACGTAATAGAACCTTCCCCTCATTTCTCACGTTAACTGAACACATACTTATTATCAACAGCATAGGCAGTGCGCAGTTAAGTCACCATGTGTAAATCTACTCAGGGAAAACTGATTGTTTGCTTTTTTCCTCTGTGCCTAGTCCTCTTTAACACTGCCATTTCAGGGTTGCTCCTGTTTGTGGGTCTTTAGGAATCCAGAGCTGGTTTAAGTCATGGTCCTAAGATTCTGAGGACTGTCCAGAGCCCCCACTCTGAACCTCCTGCAAATATCTAACCACAGAAAATCCAAATGATTTAATAATGAATAATAAAAGGGAATAAGCACAGTATGGATAATAAATAATCAGAATAAATATAATGAACTAATGAGAGAAGAGGCAATGTAGAATATTCAGTAAGATGATAATAGACAGCAAGAAAGGCCAAAAATATGAAACAAAGAGTTTAAGAGAATTAGTGATTAAAGATGGGTATAAAAGAAAGGATAAGAAGATATAGGAACTGTGTAATTATAGTCTGTTCTAAATAAAACAAAACCAATGGACCATAACACATAATGGCAAACGTAATTTTTAAGAAAACTTTATTTTTAAAAAGATGACTTGAATTTACCAATTGAAAGTTGGCACCATATGACAAGAACTATTGATATGGGAAAACAAGCAATGATTGTATATTGAAAATTCTTGAATATTAAAGGCCAAGAAGAGTCCTCTAGAGTTGATTAAAAAAAAAAAAGATTAAATCCCTTAGAAGGTGGAGGAAAATGATCCCAGATTTTTTTACTTCAGCATTCAGCAGCAAGAGGTGGTGAACAGTACATGTATGATGTCATTGTAAGCGAACTACCTCAAAAGAAAAAAATTGTAAACAAATATTGAACTCTAGTTAATAAAATGCATACTGAAGTATTTGGCCAACAGGTTGTACTAATGTTTACTATTTTTTTAAATGCATCAAAATAAGATAGGTTAAATAATGGGTAAAGTGATGGATAGGTGGATAGGAATATTTAATCAAGCTTAGTAAAAGATTAATTATAAAATCCAGATGGTGAAAATGCAGAATATTTATTGTAAAAGTCCTTTAGTTTTTTCAACATTTGAGATTATTGTTAATAAACTCTTGAGAAAAATTAATTATAATATAGAAACTTACTAAGATAATTAATAAGATAGATATGATTGATATATGTCACACTCTTCCTTAAACCTAGATAAACCACCTTGTTCTCAAGTGTCTATGAACATTCATAAAATGACCATTTATTAGGCCCCTTAAATCCTCAATAAATTCCCCCAAACAGCAACTATAAAGATAAGAAAAAAAACCTCTGATCACAATGCAATAAAAACTTAGCTCATATAATAAGACAAGAAAAGGGAAAAAGGTATACAGATTGGAAAGGAAGAAATAAAACTGTCTTTGTTCATAGATGAACAGAATTGTTCACATAGAAAACCCAAACAATCAACAGAAAAACTTCTAGAACTAATAAGTGATTACGGCAAGATTTCAGAATATAAAGTTGATATACAGAAGTTGTATATCACTTTCCCATATGCCAGCAATGAGCAATTAGAATTTAAAATTTAAAACATAGCACCATTTACATTAGCAACCCATTAAAATAAAGTACTTGTGCATAAATATAACAAAATATATACAAGACCTGCATAAGGAAAATTCAAAAACTGTGATGAAAAAAATCAAACATTTAAATAAATGGAGAGATATTCCATGTTCATATATAGAAAGATGATATTGTTAAGATGTCAATTTTTATCAAATTGATCTAGAAATTCAATGCAATCCCAATAAAATCCTAGCAATTTACTTTGTAAATAGCAGCAAAGTGATTTTAAAGTTTATATAAAAAGGAAAAAGACCCAGAATAACCTACCCAACACTGAGAAAGAGCAAAGTCAAAAGACTGACACTACTTGAATTTAAAACTTAACAGTAAAGCTACAGTAATTATGGCAATGTGGTTTTGACAAAAGAATAAATAAATAGGTCATGGAATGGAACAGAATAGAGAGCCCAGAAACAGACTCACACAAATATTGTCAAATGATCTTTGGCAAGGGAGCAAATGCAGTTCAACAATAAAAACATATTCTCTTCAACAAATAATGTTGGAACTGGATATCCACTTACAAATAAATAAATCGAGACCTTACGCCTTTCACAAAAGCTAACTCAAAATGGATCATAGACTTACATGTAAAATGAAAAACTATAAAACACAGGAGAAACTTTAGGTAACTTTGGGTTTCATTATGAGTTTGTAGTTATAAAACCCAAAGCACAATTCATGAAAAAACATTGGACTTTATTAAGATTAAAAACTTCTGCAAAAGACATTTATGAAAATGAAAAGGCTAGTTAAAGACTAAAAAAAATATTTGCAAACATATCTGATAAAGGACTTGTATCTAAAATAAACAAACAAACAAAAAAAAACTTCCTTAAACTCAGTAAGACAACAGCCAAATTTTAAAATGAGCAAAACATCTGGAGACACCTAACCAAAGAAGTTATACAGATAGTGAATACTCATATCAAAAGATGCTCCACATCACATGTCATTTGGTAACTGCAAGTTAAAACAACAATGAGATAGCACTACACATCTATTAGAATGGCTAAAATCTAAAACTCTGACAACATCAAATGCTGACAAGGATAAAGAACAACAGAAACTCTTATTCGTTGCTAGTAGATATGCAAAATAGCATGGCCACTTTAAAAGACAGTTTGGCAATTTCTTACAAATCTAAACAAGTCTTACCTCATGACCCAGCAAGTACACTACTTGGCATGAAACTTATGTCGACACAGAAACTTGCACATAAATGTTTATAGCAATTTTATTCGTAGTTGCCAAAACTTGGATGCAATCAAGATTTTCTTCAAATAGGTGGGTGAAGAGACAAATTGGTACATCCATACGAATAATTCAGTGATACCAAAATAAATAAATAAATAAAACTGTCAAAAGCCATGAAAAAAGTTAGAGAAATTTTCTATGCACATTGCTAAGAAGCAAACCCAGTCTGAAAGGCTACATACACGATTCCAACAGAATGACATTCTGGAAAAAGCAAAACTACAAACAGTGAAAAGGTCAGCATTTGCCAGGGAGGGAGGAAGAGAGAACTTGGTGGAACACAGGGGATTTTTAAGACAATAAGATTAATTCTATATTAGCATTGTAAGTGTGGACACATGATATTACGCATTTTTTTCAAAACTCATAGAAGTGCACAGCACTTCTCTGTAGACTAGCAACTTTTCTTAATAATAATGCATCAATACTGTTTCATCAGTTGTAACGAAGGTACCACACTAACGCAAGATTTAATAATAGGAAAAACGGTGGGGAAAGACGGAGGCCTTGCACAGGAACTCCGTATTCTCTCTACCTTGGTAGTTTCTACTCAAATTTTCTGTAAACCTAAAACTGTTCTAAATATCTATCTATTAGAAATTTAAAGAAATGAGAAAGCTCTTTGTGTATTTCTATGGAAAGACCTATCAGATGTATGGGTCAGAGAAAACAGCAAGCGTAGAATAGTGCATAAAGCATGTTGCTTTTTATGTAAAACTGGGGAAAGAAATAGAAAAGTACATTCACATCCACTCATCGATGTGGTCGGCTTGGCTGCGTGAGGGACAGTAATAAGAAAGTGAATGTGTGGATCTGTTCAGCGGTTGTAGCAGCATTTTATTTTTTTAACTGTATTTTAAAAAAATAAACTTAGAATATTTGTCTTAGCTCTAGGGGAAACCTGAACTTGAGCATTCTAGGACTAATACTTTCATTTAATACTCTGAATCACCCTCTGGAATTCCCGTGTGCACAGTGTACTCAAAGAAACAACAGAGATATTCATTACTGCTTTATTTGTAATGGCCAGATTTTAAAAACATCTAACTGTGTATCGACAAGAGGAACTGGTTAAGAGAACTGAAATGTAGACATACTACAAATTGCAATGTGTCAGTTAAAAAGACTAAAGTAGATTTGTATGCATTGATGTGGAAAATGCCCATGACGTATTGTTAAGGCAAAAAATAAAGTTGCAGAAAAATGCAGACAGAATTTTTTTAAGTAGAATATAATTGTGTTTGTAAATGCATTAAGGAAAGATCTGGAAGGATATACAACAAACTGAAAACAGTACTTACCTTGGGGGAAGTATGTAGGATTTTAAGGGGAGAGGTTTACTTTTTTACTCTTTCTACTTCCTATTGTTTGACTTTTCTCCCTCAACTATGATGTGTTACTTTTTATACACGAATAAAAATATAAAGATTTTTTTAAAACCCGGTGGAGTGTTCGCGTCAGGAGCAGAGGCCAGCTCCGGGGCTGTTAGCCATGACCTCTGTGCATTTCCCTCCTACCAGGAAAGGCTAGGGAACCTCAGTGTTCTCCGTAGCATTGTTAACCAGGGCATTGAATCTAACTTGCCATACCCTGTAATTGGATCCTTCCAGTAAAGCTGCCTCAATAAAATGTCCCAAGTGCCGCAACCAAGTGTTTAGGAGGCACACAGGACCCTGGTGGCAGCTGTGGGGGTGGGGGGGTGGGAGCCTGGGCTCGGGGCTTGGGTCTGAAATGTTGTAGGAGGCATGCATTAATGTCTCGGCTCGCTTAACTAGCAACAGAGGAGCACGTCTGCATTTTCCATGCAGACTTAGAGAGACTTGTTTGTAAGGCTCAGGATCCCTGGTGGGCAGTTTTCTGCGGCTTCAGTTACAGCACAATGGCATTAATGCAGTGAGACTTTTGTATAACTACATTAGGAAGGGGAAAATTAACTCTGTGGTTTCTCCAGCAGGCATTCACAACTGCTAATAATGAATCTATCTCAAGAAGGAAGTGATTGTTGATAATTATCTCCCAAATCCCTCCATGCAAGCGCTACCTGCAATGATAGGCAGAGAAAGCCCTACCATGGTCTGTCTGCTGGGTCTGGAAGTGCAACGTGGGTTCCATTCACATGGTCTTTCCTTTATTGTTTCATCTCCAGGGGCCCCAAATTCCCCTAGGATCTAGGGAATAAGCTCTCTACACTGGTCATTTTTGTTTGAAGATTTCAAAACCCAAGAGCTGAATCCAGATGTGGCCTTTTAAGCCATGCCAGCTTGGAGTCACAGATTGTGCTCAACACCTGTCTCTCTTGCCTCCCCTTGTTCACAAAACGAGAGGTCTTCCAGGAAGGTGTCAGGCATAGAACTGGGGGTGAATTCAGGCCTCTGGAATTTTAATCCAGATTTCTGGAGTCCTGTGTTCATTCATTCATACCTTCAGTCATTTCTTCATTAAACAAACACTATGTACAAAAGAAAAGTAGCATGCAGTTAGAAGTGCCAACCTTGGAAGTAAATTGTATAGGTTTCATCTCAGCTCCTATACGTTTTAACTGTGACCTTTACCAAGTCACATAGCCTCTCCTCTGTCATCTTATTTCCCCACATTTAAATGCAGATAATGGTGGGACCTACCTTATAGGGTTGTTGAGAAGACTAAAAGATTTAATACACGTAATGGGCTTAAGATAGTTTATGGAATGAAAATAGTACCCATTATTATTATCATTACCTTTACCATTATCATCATTATGTACCAAGCATTCTACTGCGGACTTGGATCTCGATGATGGAAAAAACAATTGGGGGCTGGCTTTCGCAAAACTTACAGACGGGCACAGGGAAACCTGACACAAGGCTGCTGCTGTGACTGCTGCTCCAAGGAAGAGGCATGTGACTCCCTGGGGATGGGGTGTGAGGGGCAGCAGGGGAGAGAGCCGGACTTTAACCTAGCCCAGATGGTCAGACAAGGCTTATGGGGAGAAATGATGCAGTTCTGAAGAGTAAAAAAGAAATTAAAAGGAAAACTGGACAAGCATCTCGTGTGTGAAGAGAAAGAATGCGCAGAGGCCCTATGGCAGCTAGAGCACAGTACCGCCCTGAAACCACAAAAATGTGTGGCCGGAGCACAGATAACAACGGCAGAGCAAGAGGCGATTGAGTCCTCTAAGTGTCACACCTCCCAGGCCTTGTAGGCACTTGAATGGGTTCATCATTTTCCTACCTGCTACAGAGAGCCATTGGCGAGTTTTAAGCAGGAAAGTGTCATGATCAGATTTTCATTTAAAAAAAAATTACTCTGGCTGCTCAATGAAGAATAGATTAAAGGAATGATCCTTCTTGAGTATTCAATGCTTCTCCTTGTTGACACTCATTTCATCGTAAATAATGGAGGGCATGCATCCCAGAGAAGAAGTCAGTGATCTTCATGAGAGCGGAAATCAGAGAGAGCATACAGGAGCTGGGCATGAAGAACAGGCAGGAGAATGAAAATTGAGCCTGCTTGCCAACTTAGACAACTTCACGCCCAGTCTCCCTTCTCTATATGATCAACATACCAAACAGAAACAGAGGTAATTTGTCAGAAGCAAAACAAAACAAAACAAAACAAACAACAACAAACAACAACAAAAAAACAGCAAAAGGGGGATTTCTTAGTACATGAGTATCTCAGGATCAAAGGGAGTATTACAAAACTAGCCTTAAAACGAACAGGCTCCAGGAAATTCCAAGCATCTTGGTAGAGGAGCCAGTAGAGAAGAAATCTCCACCTCTCCCTGTCCGGAAAGAAACTGGAATGGATGCTAAACAGCCAAACAACAGACACCCGCTAGAGCAGGGGTCCATGGAAGCATCTTTGTCTCCCCACTCTTACCATCTCCACCACCGTTCCCCCAAGCTTTCCCCCATGGTGCCCCCAAACCTGTTTTCATCACCCCTTAGATTCCACGCCATCCAATCCATCTCCCTAAACAACACCATGCAGGAATGCCTCCACACTCCACTCCCCAGCCATGGGCTCCCACTTTGTCTCCAAGTTTCCAATTAGGCTTGTTCCTTACCAGTAGTGAGCATCCTTCTCTATCTTGGATTTTTAAAGACACTAACCTACTTGCTGGTTACTTTCAGGAATAAATGGTGGGTAAGAGGAAGAGTGTAGGGCTTGTATGTAGGCAATGGGATTCTGACTTCTGCTCACAATGTGATTTTAAATGAGCCTCTTTCCCACTAGGAACCTCAGTGCCCTCATCCAAGAAATGGGGCAGCAACAAAAGCTACCTCCCAGCTTATGAGACAAACAGAAGAAATAGCAAATGTAAAATCACCTTCAGACCCGTGGTTCTCAGCCCTGGCTAGGCTTCAGAATCTCCTGCTGTTGTTTCTTTTCAAACGTGACTTGAACATGCAGCCAGGGTTGAAAACCACTATGAATACACTGTAGGAGGTACACACCCCTGCCCAGTAACACTGACATTTCTGTGTTCTGCTAACAGGTTTTACTCCTACGCCTCCCCACTGAGACTGCCCGAGGAGACTTCCATCACTGTCAGTCAGACAGGGCAATGCTCTGGCTTGAATACTCTCCCAAGTACCTCTCACTACTCTTAAGGAACAGACTCTTGAGCATGACCAAAGACACCCCACGATCTGCTCTGTTGACCTCTGACCTGTACCCTTCTCTCACCAGGCTCTGGCCCACATTCTCCCTGGCTCTCCAACACATCAAATTGTTTCCATGGGGGCCTTTGCACCTGCTGGCCTTCCTGTCCAGGATGTCTTCTCTAGATCTTTGAATTGCTGTCTTTCTCTTACCATGCGGGCCACAGGGAGACCTTCCAGACCATCCAATCTCAACTACTCTCCACCTGCCACCCTCCATCACAGCACTTGATTTGTTGCCTTCAAGTTACTTATTACTCTCTGAAATTATGCCTTTACTTGTTTTCTTACTTATATCCATCTTCCTTGGCTAGACTGTAAGCTCTGTAAGAGAAAGATATATTGCAAGTCTAGGTGACTGCTTTATCTCTCATGTTAAAAGATTGCCCAGTATATAGGAAGTACATAGTAAATTAACTCAGTGAATGAATAAGTGTACATTTGATTATCTAATGCAAAGGGGATTCCCATTTTGTTGCCCCCCCATACTTTAACCAAGCTGTGAAATGACCCAAATTTTTGCCTTGATTCACCTCCCAATTGCTGAATTGCAATTCCCAAAATTCACAGCCAAGTGGTATCAGGTGACCACAGACCCAAAAAGGTATCATAAATTGCTTAATACGTTTTCTTCTGGGGCTTAGGCAATGAACTTGATATTTACTGTTTGGCAAAGCCTTTCTGTTTTTCTTTGTTGGTAGGTGTAAGTTGATTTTTGCAGCCAAAAACACCTCTTTCTGGCTGGCTTCCCCATTTTTCCCCGTTTTACTAGCATACCCTGGAGTAGTATAACCAAGCTGAGGTGAGTTATGTGCAGGGAAATGGGCCTTAATGAATAGAAAATCCATGGAATTCATTTGATGTTAGCACATTAACACTCTCTTTGCCAAGTATTCCAAATTTCAGCTTTCTCCCACAAAAAATAAAAATAAAAACAGTGGAGGAGAGGATATCTCTCTCCAGACCGTGATCTTGGAACTACATAAGCAATTCTACAATTTTTTAAAAATGAAATGTACTCAAAATCAGTCAACCTTCATCAACAAACCCCAGACCCAAATGTCAACAAGCCCCACTGGCACAATAGATTGGTTCCAAGTTGGGCATGATGTCAGTCATACTTGGTGCTGTGGCTTACTAGCTATGAATCTGGGGTGAGGAACTCAGCACCTCTGCATCTCAGGTTCCTCATTTGTTAAATACAGGTGATAAGGGCGCCTGCATCACATCCTTAAACATGTTAGGATGGAATGAAACAGACCTCTGTCAGGTGCTGGCATAGAGTAACCATTCTACACATGCTTGCTAAACGTAGCTAAGCAATGAAAATAACGACACACCAGCCTCCCCACCATGTGCTCCCATCCTATGCTCCCTATCCAGGACGCTGAATAATGGGACCGATTTGGACAGAAATATAGGCATGGTGTGGTTGTGCCCCAGCTTTCCTGAGAGACTAGTATCCTGAAAATCAACAAACATTTCTGTGTTAGAAATGCCTCTCTCCCACCAAAGAGAGTTAATAATATTATGGGCTGTATGTGGAGTCCAAATATCCTTGACAGCCTGGACGTAAGGCATTTACTGCATTAAGTAAGACGCAGACCCCACCTTCATGGGTCACACAGGCTCACTTGAAGTCTCAGCTCGGCCGGTCACTAGTGAAAACACAGGCAACTTACTCACGTTGCTGAACCTCTGCTTTCTCCTTGCAAAATGGGAAAAGCGACATTTGGCATCCCATACCCTCAGTGCTGACATGGGGCTTAAATAACATAAAGCATCTCCAATGGTCAGAAACCAACTCTGATTAACTTAGGTGGAAAGGTACTTTTACAAGATTGTTCAGTGAATCAAAGTATCAGCCCCAAAGCTCAAAAACCAGGAAAACAAGCCATATTCAAGTGATCCACTTGCAAAAGGAACACCCCAGGGAGAGCAGAGCCCCTGGTAGATGCTGGTGCTGTCACCACAGAAAGTTGCAGTCGTTGCCACCCTCACGGATAACTCCCTCCTGAGTTATATCCCTGGCTCACAACCAAAGGCCCAGGCAGGGACATCGAGTTGGCCAAGCCTAGACCAGCCCACTCCAGCTGCCAGGGGTTGGTGAGAAGGGAATCTAGATCTTATCAGCTTCCACCGTGAGAGACAGAGTCCTACCTTCTTCTAGGAGTGACACAGAAGGGATCCCACAAAGGAAGGGTGTTTGGGTGCTAGGCATTCCCGCAAACGTCAAATACCCACTGAAGGCTGTGAGAGTCCTTCGCTCTCATCTGATGGTTACATCTCTTTGACCACGTCTATGAGTGGGGCTGAGTAGGACTAGAGGCCCCAGAAGCACATTCATTGTGTTTTACAAGAAAGGGGGGTGAATTATCCATTCGTGGAAGAAATTTACTATAAGAGCCCACGGGCATTTCCTAGAAAAAGCCCAATAGCTTCATGCTGTTAGGACGAGGCCTTTGTGTAACTTTGGCAGGAGAAATGGGCGTATTGCTTTATTCACTAACACCAGCCCGTCATCTCGTTACTATGGTCAGCACTGGATGGCTGGTGGCCTGCTGGCAGGTGCTGGGTGCTCTCAGAGCAGCCCTGACCTGAAAGAAAACCCACCTACCAGCATCAGGTACTTTCTGAAGGCTCTAGAAAATTCTCCAGCCAATGGTTTCTTCCCCTATTTCCTCTTGTGCCTTGAGGAAAAAAAAAGAATTGTATGTATGAATTAAAAGAGAGGTACCTTAAATATTGCTGGGAACTGTCTTACAGGATACCTTCACTCAGTAAACATATTTGTTAGGCAGCGCTAGAAAATTCTGGAAGGGAGGACAGGAGAGGGGACAAACAATAGCTAGCTTTGGGGCCTGAAGTCTTGCTTGGGGTCTCTCACCACCCTGGCACCCTGCCAAATGGCACGCACGCTCCCCACCGTCTCAACCCTCCCACCTTCCCCACATCCTTTATAATAAGCAGCCCAGAGTGCTGTCATTTCATACACACACACAGAGCTCCCCAGAGCTTGGAAACTCTCTCGCAACTGTCTCCTTGAGAGGCATCTAAGAAACAAATGAGGAGAGAGGATGTCTAAAGGATCCATTAACATTGTTAGGTTAGAAACGTTGACAATAAGTCGATTCTTTTTGACATGATTGTCCTGATAATGAAGGGACATTTCTACATGATTCTTCCTAATATAAGATAAGATATGGATGGCCTCTGATTTTTTTGACACACGTCCAGTATATCAAAAAGGTGGGGTCTGGTATAAGAAAATAGGTTGTTCCAGTGACACCTGAATAGGAGCCCTGGTTGGGAGATTAATGGCAGCGCCACCGGGCGCTGGAGTGTTCCGGCAGCTCACCTGGGGATGAGAGCCGGAATTCCTGAGAGAGGGGCTGGGAAACCCGGGGCCTACCCAACATCCAGCTGGAGTTTCCTCATTTGCCCACAATCCTAGAAAGCCACAGGGAGGAGAGAAATTGCTCATGCTCGGGAATGTCACTTTTCATCTGCCTCTGACTGGGTTATGAGTGGGAGTAACTGAATGGACCTGGTTCTGATCTGCCAAAAAAAAAAAAAAAAAATGGATCTGCTGGGATGGGCCGCAGGCAGGAATTGGCCTATGTATGTGAGACAGGCTGCTCGGACTGGGAGAGCTGACCCACTGGAAAGCAGTGGAACACAGAACCCGGGAAGAGTAGTTGAAAGATCGGCCCTCTTAGCATCTAGTTATCTTTCCTCAAACCCTAAGGCCCACCCCACTGAGCTCAAACATTCCTTAGGAGAGTCACTGGTGACTCAAAACAAAACAAACAAAACAAACCCAGCCTCTGTGCACCCAGCTCTCTTTACGTACTGTTTTTCTTTTCTCATAGCACTTACCACCTTCTAACATAACATTCTCTTAGGTTTGGAGACGCCTCACGGCACGGATCTCTGTTGTGTGTGTCCCGAGTGCCGAGAATAGTGCTGGCTCAGGGTAGGCACTCAATAAATAATTGTTGAATAAATGGCTGATTCAAGGAAAGTGCTAAAAGTCAGAAATAGTCCTCTTTTTAAAACCTCTAAAGCTTGAATAGCTCAGGCAGTATAGCATGAGACTGCTTTAAAAACTCTATAAAATAAAATTAGTCAATTCAACCCTGGCAACTTAACCATGCTGTGTGAAGGAGAAAATTATTTATTATTATTATTATTATTATTATTATTAAATCGTCATCAAAAAGATTCCAAGAAAAAAGCAAGTCCTTTGGAAAAGGTACACATTCTAAGCAAGACTACAAAAAGCAAAAGATTGGTAAGTTTGCCCCCAGAAAAGTTACTTTTTCACTCTCATGCATTTATTCTTCTCTTGATAATAATATGAACAGTTGCAGTAGTGTGGTAGTGTTAGTGAATCATTAACAACCCATGATTTTCAGGTCCTGACAATATCTCAGGCTGGGGGCAAAGCTATTTAGACACATTATCTCATCAGTTCCCACAGCAACGCATTGGAGTGCCTGCCACAACAATTGTCCCCGTTTCACAGATGAGGAAACCGAGTTACAGAGAGCTTGCAGAACGCTCTCACGATCACACAGTTAGTGCTCGGCAATGCCAGCCGTTAAAGTCAGTTTGCCTGATTCCAGCTGCGATATAAGGCTCTTATTTCATACTGTCTCTTTTGTCACTTTTTCTTTTCTTTCTTTTTCTTTCTTTCTTCTCTCTCTCTCTCTCTCTCTCACTCTCTTTCCTCTAGCCTATACTGGTTATAGGAAAAATTAAGGAAGGGGAAGAAGTAATTTTTTTCTAAGAATGGGGAAAGCAGAGAAAGTGAATATATTACAGAGGGCCTAAATGTATCCTTTCAGTCAATTTTCCCTTTATCCCTAGAACACACAATGCTACAGACGCAAACATGCTTATCTGACTCTCCCTTTCTTTAATCAGTTTATTCTCAATGGGTTAAGAAAATGCATCTTTCCAAATAGCTTGTCCCACCTGTGACCTGTGCACAGGATGCCCCTCCATGCTTGTGCTGGCTCTTGGTTCAGTCAGTTACAGCCCCACCTCAAGCCTCACAGGGCAGATGGTGCCAGATGGCTAACTTACAAGAAGGTGCCATCAAAACATGGAACTGTTGCCAAACTAGCCTCCCTTGAGCCATAAGAGTTATTCAGAGATGCCTCAGGTGATGGGATAGGATGCGAGGGATGGGGTGTGAGGGGTGGGGTACACTTCATCCAGAATGGCTCTGCTTTGATTTACTTCACACCTTGAATTTCTGAAACAGATTTGATTCATCGGTGAAAACAGAGAATAGTATGAAATCACAAGATACAGAAACACAGTTTACTAGAAAGTGCCCTTGGCTAACTAGTCAGGAAATCAGGTCCTGGGGTTCTGGGGTTCCCCTTGCCATGCCTGGGGGCAAAGCGCTTAACCCTCGGGGACTCGGTTTCCTTGCCTGCAGTATGAAGGGATTTTGTAATATTGGTTGATTGCTGTAACAAATGGCCTACAGAAATGTTAACAATGCAGGAAGCTTAGTGCAGACTATACAGGAGCGCTTGTAATTCCTGTAACTTCTCTATAAATCTAAAACTAATGAATATTCTTAAAGTTTATTTAAAATCTTAGAATGGAATTTCTAAGGTCTGTTTCAGCTTTTAAAAAAATGCTTTTGAAACTATTATCTTGTAAAGAAAACTACCTTGGTAATTACAGAAGAAAACTGATTTCTGAACTGTTTCTGATACCGGTTTATCTTACAAAGTCCATCTGAATCCTGAAGCCATGTATTTTGGGTATTTTTGGCTGTGGAATCTTGGGTTTTTCATCCACCCTCACTTCCCTGGTCCCCCTTCTCCACACTGGTATTCGAGCTGTCTTCCCAGTTTCAGTTCCTTCGTTACTATATACATACATTAAGTGCATTTTATACACACCTACTGATTGGTTCACAATATGAACCACAACTGAATATGATACATATAGACAAGACACAGAAATATACTTATACATAAACTTAGATACAGAGATAGATGTATGGATATACATATAAATTTAGTTTTACTGTCCTAATATTATAACCCCTTAAAGTCCTGCTCATATGAAAATGAAGCAGACAGTTGAAGACTTGCCCAAGTTGCTTTTTTTTGGGTAAAGTCTCAGTTATCAAAAATTAGCCTTTTCCATATCAAATTCCAGCCTCTGGGTTTCACTGTCTCTCCTTCATTACTTCCGAACCCTTCCTCAATGTATGACTATATTTTGCTGGTTCCCAAGTCTCCATTTAAGAAGCCCTTATAAAAAAAATTACTGGCATTCACAAACAATTTCAATAGTCCTGGGGTTTGAGGGCACAGTGAGAAAGGACACTGTGGTGGCCCCCGTGCCTCATGGCAGTGAGTGAAACGGGAAAGGGTTTGCTTCTCAGCAGAGCTTCTGATCCCCTTCCTGACCCCAAATCCTTAAAGACAGTTCAAAACCATGCAAAGGCTTCCAGACTCCCTCAGACACAATCAATGCTGTTGTGACTTGGGCCAGTCCATTAATTGGGTGTTTGGAACCAAGTGCACAGCTATGCCTGACGAGAGTGGCCCCAATGAAACCATCGCCACTGGACCTGTGAACTTCACAGGACTTTAGGAAAAAGAAAAATCCATTAATCAATTTGTTTCTTGAGGCAACTCAGCAACAGGGACCCCAGCAGTAGATTGGGTACTTTTGCTAATAAGCAAGTGGTATTGAATAGTTAGTATTATCAACTTAATTTAACTTTTAGGCTATTGATTTTTATTGGGAATACTCAATGCAATCTTCCCACCTGTATCTGAAAATGATACAGTTATCTTTTCCCCTTTTGGAACATGACATATTTCACAATTGTCCCAAAAGAATATCTCCAAAGCCCATTACGACATGGGAAATTTCCTGAAATTTTGTCTGGCACCCCAGCACTCTCTACCATTAGGAAACCAAGACGGAATGATTTTCAAGCCCCCATACTTCCAAGATCCATCCCCAGCTTAAAAAAAAAAAAATCCACACCAAGTATGAAGCTTTCTCATCGTATTTTTCTGTATATTTCCACTATCCAAGGACATTTCGATTTAGCTTTCATTAATTTACTCATTTATTTGCTCAACAAATATTTACTGAGCATCCACTATACCCAAACACTATTCTGGGTGCTGGGGTTACTTTGGTAAAGAAAAGAGCCTCACGCAGCTTCACTCTAGTGGGGAAGACAGATAATTACCACGTAAATAAAAAACAACTGCCACACGTTAGTATGGTAAATGCTACAATGACAACCAAGTGAGAGCATAACAGAGAATAACGGGAGTAAACGAACTGAGATATGATGGTCAGGGAACAACAAAAACTGACATTTATTGAGCACTGCTCTAAATACTTTACATATATTTTCTTATTTAAATCGAACAATCCTACAGGATAGACATCATAACAATCCACACTTTTCAAATCAGGGAACTGAGTAATAGGGAAGTTAAGGAATTTGCCCAAGATCATCTAGCTAGCAATTAGCAGGCCTGATTTTTGATCCTGGGAGGTTCCTCCAGAGTCTATACTCAACCACTACACCATCCTGCCTCCCTGGAGAGATGTTGTTCATGCTGACACCTGAAAGCTTCCAACAAGGCGCCTTTGTAAGGAGCAAGGACAGAGCAGTCGGTGAAACTGGAACAGTGTGCAGGAACATCTAGAGGCAACAAAGCAGCTCGCATTCAAGAAGACAGGCAAAGCTGCAGGACAATTGCTAAGAAATGAACTTCATTTTCTGTGCACGCACTGCCAAAACATTTTAATGTGTTTTTTTAAGCTATACATCAGCCCCAGAACAGAGATTCTGAAACATCCTGTTGGGAGTTGTCGTAAATGGGCTCATTAAACCACTGGCAGGGTAATGCAGGACTCCAAATCTTACCAGTACATACAGAGCTTCTCTCTCACTCTGCAGAGCAAACCCTTTAACCATTTTACTTGGTTGGTAAGCCTATTTAGTATCTATCCATGACACTGAACTTGAACTTCTTGAGTGCAAGTCACATCATGTTCATCTTTGTAGCCTCAGTCCCTAGCAGCATATGGCATAAAGCAGGTACTCAATAAAACAGGAATAAATGATGAGGGGCTGAATGAATAAGGTGCCTGGTGTACGACATGCAGTTTAATAAGTGTTTAAGAAAGTCAGAAGAGGAGAATATCTGTATCTCAATGATATGGGGTGGGAAGAGAATCAGGGCACAGAGTTACCAACAGAAGTGGGATGCGGTTAAGGAAATCATTGGAAGTTCAAAGTAAAAGTCCCCACACCTATGGTTTGGAAGCACAGCAGTAACGTCCTTGGTTCTTGGTTTCCGTCTGCCCAGAGAGAGCTGTGTTTATGAACCTATTCAGCTGCTGGGAGTTCCAGTGGGAGATGACTTCAGAAGTGTGATATTTAAGAGCAGAAGGAAGAAACGGCTCCATAAGGATGCTGGGCCTCTATTTATTCCACTCCGTATGCCAGGCTCCAAGCCTTCTCGGCTGATTCCCATTTGTCTTTCTCCTGTGGAATATTTCAGATTTACAGTGCCATCTGTTGAGGAGCACAGGCCCAGGACGTCACGGTTCAGCCTGCAGCCCTTCTGCCGCCCAAAGCAGGGAGGCATCCTCAGAGCACAGCGGCTGGTGCCAGGCTTGTGACTTCCCTGCCTGCGCCAGGCTGAGTGATGGATTAGGGCCTCAACCTGGCCCTCTCCCCTTCTTTCTGCATCTGGATTGGTGGCATAGGCAGGATTTCTGGTCCTCCTCGTTTGTCTGAATCTTTCATTCTCTTTCACTCTCACATTGTTGAAAATGGTCTCCTGGCTTAGATCTGGGCTCCCTGGGTCTTTGCTCTTCCATATTGTATATTAACTCCTCTCCATTCTGGCATTTTCAGAAACTGCCTTTGCCAGAGCTCTAGGGGGTGGCTGCTGAACTCTGCGACTCTGAGTAAGGAATAGACTGCCACAAAATTACTAGGTATCATTAAGACATCAAAGGGCACAATGCTTCCAACATTTGGATGCTGTTTCAGAGAACTGGGGGTCCATCCCTGTGTCCCATTTCACCCAGGAAAGCCTCTTTATTTCCAAAGCAAAACTCTCTATCTGTCTGGAATTGACAAATAAAAATTTGCATGGCAGGTACCAACACAGTCAACAGGCCACGTGTGTGCCCTGGAATCTGCAGTGGGACCGTCCTCCAGCATCCCAGACCAGAGTAGTAACTGGTGGAAGGGCAGGGGTGATGGGCAGGAATCCGCTCTGTCATTCAGCTTGCATCACCTCCTACCTGAACAGCACATTCATCTTTTCAGAGTGCTTTCCTGTGCCCATGCTTCTTCTAATCGGATCCCTAACAACCTTGGGAGACACACAGAGTGCTTCTCATCACTCCCATCCTCGTTTGGCTGATGAAATTCAAGGATGACATGTCATTTGCTCAAGGTCACACTTTTTTTGGTGGAACATCGTCCAACTCATAACCCATGTTCTCTCCTCAGCATCAGTTTTTCACTCCATGCTTCCACTTTTCTTAGCCATAAAATAATTGCGCTTATACTGGTACTACCCAACACATAACCAAATGCTTGACTTTACAGTTTGCCTTTGGGTGGTCTCAGAGCCTTAACTCAGGAGTATTTTAGCAATTCCCACATAACCAGGTTGGAACCACATGAGCATGGCTTGCCTACTTTCTCTTAAACTATCTATGCAAAAGGTATAGACTGAACAATTAGATAAATAACATAAGTAATGACAGCTGCAACAGCTCACATTTAATGTGTCACTCCTGTGCAAGAACTCTTCCACTTTCCTCACAATGGCTCTACGTAGTGGGTAACACTGTCTTTATTAATTACAAAGAGACCCGGGGCAAGGAGAGGGTCAAGTAGCCTGCATACGATCACACAGTTAGTTCATAGCTGAGGCAGGATTTAAATTCTCAACTGCAGAGACCTCGCTCCTAATCACTTTCATTACAAATTAAATAAGGTTGTCAGCAGAACAAAGGGAAATTGAGGGAGCAGGTGTTTAGACAACAAAAGAAAAAAATAAAATGTCAAGCACTCTTAGATTGGTCTTCGGTATGTGATGAGCTAAATATAAAAGATTCACTTTCATTCTTTAAAACAGGCCCTGAGAAATTATGTGTGATATCTCTTAAAGAGTATTATAAAGGAATGCCAAGCTACAATGAGTAGAAGGGATTATATTTTTCTAATCAGACGAGTGATATTGAATCACTATGTACTGACTCTCTACTCAGACTTGCCCCATGCTGCGGCCCTGCCTGCCATCCAGTGAGCGATATGTATTTTACTGCAGCCATGCAACCATAGATGAACACCTTCACGCAGCCTGTCTGCAAGATACCTCAGCCCTCTCTCCATTTGCATGTTCCAGATTATCCTGTACCAGTGCAAACATCATGTGCTAAAAAAGCCATGAGATGCATTCAAAAGCCAATGGGCCAGAAAAGGCAAACGTGTGATGCAAGTCGCTCACGTCCACGAAAGCAAGAGTCTTAAGCTGTGACAAAGTCGGCAATTTCTTTTAGCAGCAGCACAGGTTCTGTGCCCTCCTCCTTGGCACAACAGGCCGACCACATGGACCCCAACTCCGAGACATGCAGCTGTGTCAGGACACCGGAGCCAGGGTGCAGGAAGAATTAAAAGAGCAACCATCCTCAGCTCAACAGAAAACCCCCCAAGTTCCTAAAAATTCACCTAAAAATGCAAATAAACTCTGCATTGGCCTAGCCCTCAATTTATGTGGCTTTCTCCAAACATATACTTTGTACATTTTTGCTAAAATATGAATTAATCTCTTTTTTTATCCTTTATTGAGTAACGACATAATTCCAGCCAATTGCTGTGAGAATGTTAGAGGGAACCACGGAAAAAGTTGGCAGGTTCATGCTCAGCACTTTACAAAATCTCAATTTTATTTTCAGATTTGTTCTGTTTAACATGAAAAAAAGTTAAAGCAGAGAAAAGCAGATACAACTTATGTGAGCTTATTTTTTTAACCTATTCAACTTTTTATACTAAATCTCCTTGGGGAAAGGAATGATTCCAAGGATAGATGGCCCACTGGGGTACTCAGAGTAGGGATATCAAATACTCTTCTCCAGTGGAGAAAGAAAGTGGTGCCAACCAATTCTTAAGAGCCTGAATTCCAAACACAACATGAACTTGTGGGCCCCACTCAAAAGACCCAACTCCCCAATTATAAAGAAAAGGGAGATCTTACTTATTAAGTAAGGCAACTCAAAATTCAATTTTGGTGACTTCAGTATAAATGTATCAGCAAGCTGTAAATAAAATCTTCTTTAAAATACCCCTAGATTTAGAAATACTAGAAAAAAGACATTAAGAAAAGAGGGCTATCACAAAGAGGAATTAAGAAAACAAACTGAGTTACCATTGCATCAAAAAGAATAAAACACCTAGGAATAAATTCAACCAAGGAACACCAGGGTACCTGAAAGAGATAACACCATTGAATTTCACAGGCATTCTAACACAGAGTTCACACCATAAACCCAGGGAACCAGAACAAACAAATTTAAGAAGCTGAGGCCAACGAGAAGAGTCTCACAAACAATGGGAAGACAAAGAAACAACCCCCAAATGAAAGAAAAGGAGGAAGCCCCAGAAAGAATGCTAAATGAAATAGAGGCAGCTCAACTATCCGATTTTGAGTTCAAAGCAATGGTGGTCAGGAAGCTCCAAGAGCTCTCAATGAGCTACCAAAAACTACAAGGAAGCTACGATGAGCTCACTG